>OY720441.1:132866114-132904232 GCA_963082915.1 Dolichopus griseipennis
TAAAAACATTTTCTATTTATTTTATCTTTTCAAAAATATTAACAATTCTTATTAATTTATCTATTATTAAAATACAAAAAAACTTGAAAAAACTGTATTCGGAAAATGCAATTACAAAATTATATATTTAAAACCCGTTATCCAATTCAATAAAATTTTACACACATGCAGCAATTACTTCTCTTCATAATCATTAATTTTTGCTGTACTGCATTTACTATTGAATGAATTAGTATCCTTGATAAATTATTTCAATTTTAAATAATTTTTAAACTTATTCTCTTAATTTATTTTTTTTTAATCTATATACAGGGTGTCCCGGGAATAACGTGCCATAAAACAGCAGATGATAGGGGAGTTCAAAACGAAAAAATTCTACTTTGGCTAAAAAGAAAACCCACAAAAAAATTTTATTGACTTGCATTAACCCATTGGGACCAACAGCTTTTTATAGGTTTTTTCAATACTTAACTCTAAATTAAAAACGGTTTGACCGATTTTCTTTAAATTTTGTATACGTGCTCCCCTGTGAGAATTGAGTTGACACTATTAACAGATTTGGAATTTGTTAACCCATGTCGGCCCGACGGTTGGTCAAAATAATTTTGGAAGCTAATATTGTCAAAATTTGCGAAGTACTGCTTTGGCTAAAAAGAAAGCCTCAAAAAAAAATTTGAGGGATTTGGAAACAAATTATGTCCAATTTTGCGAAATACTGCTTTGCCCAAAGGGAAAGTGTAGTTCCGTTAACCCAGTGGGGCAAAGTGGCTTTTAATAGATTTTTGCGTTACTTAACTCTAAATTAGAAACGATTTGACCGGTTTACCTCAAATTTTATATGTGTGAAGCAACTTGAAAATGGAGTTGAGTCTGTTAACATTCGGTCCTGCGATTTTTCAAAAAAATTTTTTTGGAAGTAAATTACGTCAAAATTTGGAAAGTAGTTCGCACTGCTTTGAATTACAGAAAGTTTCAAAAATTACTAGAATAATCCTAGAAAAATCGTTTTAAAAAGATTGCTTTCACACATTTTAAAATTTACATGTGTAAACCGTGTGTAAGTTTTGTGTTAACTTTTTGCAGTAACATCAAATTCAATTAAACCTCCATTGAGAGGCTCAGCAACGCGCACCGGGTATTAGCTAGTGTTATATATAATTCAATTTTTGATATTTTAATTCTTTTGATTTGAAAAATTCTGGTTAGATTTAATGTATAGACTTTTAGGAATCCCATTTAGTTTTCCTTGAAAAATGGCGTGATCCAGATTACAGGTATGGAAAAGATTAATTTCAAAATGAAATATTGGGATTAGAATTGGTTAATTCTCATCTTTTATATTTATAAGAAATTTTGAGCACTTCTGTTATAAATAAGTATTAAAATCATAATTCTTTTGTTATCTGTGTCAGTCATTTACGTTAAACCCAAAGTTATTAGAAATAATATTATTTTGTGATATTATATATATAAAGGTTTATATCATTTAATGGTTTTTAATGTAAATTAGAAACATTAATGATTTGATTAGCTTTTTGTTATAAAATTTAAAAATTGAAATTTTTCAAAATTGAAATTAATATAAATTCTTAGGATATGTAGCTATTAGAAAAGCTTATAAATGCAAAATATGCAATAAATGTATTTCTAAAATACAAAGACAAATTTAGAACTTTTCATATAATTCATTTAAATATAAAAATAATATTTACATACATGCAGCAAGTACCTTTGAACACAACTTAAGTATCGTACATAATTTTTTAATTATATATTACCATTGATTAAGAATTATTAATAGATAAACATTTTCATGTTAAAAATTTGTATGAAACTTTTTTCGCATATTTTTTCAAATTCTCTCAAAACGGTTGGCATATTTTAAATGTATTGTAACTATTTCTATTTTATATACCCTTTTTTTTTATTCTCTCAATTTATATCAATTAAATTTGTAGACCATTTTTTATTCTACATAGTACATGTAACATGATTCATGAATACGATAGCAAAGAAAAGGAAAAAATCACAAGAATAAGAAAAAAAACAATGATTTTTTCATTCATAAATTCTTGGTTCATTTTTTCTAATTGATTTCTTGTTTTTTAAAAAATTATTTAATTTTGTATGTACATGCGTACATACCTATATAGATATGTATGCATATAAATGTTCTAAAATAATTATTTTAAAATCTAACTTTATAGATTTCAATAGCATATCATATTGATATCATTTTTTTTATGATTTATTATAGCGTCATAGCGGTATTATCTTCCGGAAGAAAATGTAGATCGCAAACATAATACCTTAACAAAAAAAAAAACAGCAGACTAAAATAAATTTTATTTTAATTCCAAGTACCTAATTATAATAGCTCTTCTTAAAAACAGACTTTGGGCAAACATGTAATGCTCTAAGCCATGCAGATTTCCTTTTTTTATTATCTGGCAAACAATAAAAACACCTGTCTATGTTTCTATTTAATTTAGAAACACAATTCTTCACCATACAGGTTAAGTATTTTTTATACTTTTTTGTTATTAATGCCATAATAATTAAGATTTTGATAATTTTGATAATTTAGAAATTTTCAGTTAGAACAAAATTACAATTGATCTCAATTCAACAAAAAACGTTTAAAGATTAAAGAATTTAGAAAATGAAATTTTATTTCATACATACATCTATACATAAACATTTTATAAAATTTCATACATTCCATCCACAACTATGCACTTTGCAAGTTTTAGAAAAATGTATTTATTTGAACACATTTACCACTAACCGTCACATATGTGTGACATACGATTACCAGCACAGACTAACCGTCGCTTAATTGTGTCACAAAATGTAGAAAACAATTCAAGCTTTAAACATCCTAAATTTATTTTTATTTACTTTAGACTATGTGAATTCATGACACTTATTTGTGTCGTAATAGTAACTGGTTAGGACACTTTTAACAACTGTCAAATTTTTTTAACCCTAAAGTTCATAACATGAGCCTATCAGGCTCATTTTTTTTTTGAAACTACATATTTCCCATAATTTTCTTAATATTGTCACGAATATTTTTTCTAATCTTCATTTAGGTCAATATCAATATATTAAAATTATAAAAATATTAATTTTTATTGTTCTTCTTGTTTTTATTATTGCTCAAAAAATACTAACACGTAAATTCATAAGATGAGCCTGAGAGTCTCTCATATAAGTATTCATAATATATTGGATATAATGCAAGTTTTGACATGAAATTATTTTCAATTTATTTGTCAATTTTTTCAGCAAAGTGTATAATACAATACAATACAATACAATACAATACAATACAATACAATAATAAATGTAGGTACAATACACTTTGCGGTAATTTATGTAGATACACATATACATAAGTAAAGATATGTGTTATGTAAATATCTACATATTTACTACATATTGTTTTTATTATTTGATATGCAAGTTTTTTTATGTATGTATAATTTATTATTGTTTAGTAGTTAGTAGCGATAGTAAAATAAATTTTTGCCGAATTGTTTAGTATTTATAGTTCAGAGTTCATAGATGATACATATCACATAACAAAAAAAAAATTTAATAATTTAGTAATATTAGATAAACTTTTGTGGTAAGATTACATTTATTTCAAATACTTTTAATTTTTCCCACTATGATATTGTCTCTTGTTTAGAACATGTCTAATTCAAAACTTTCTGAACAAGAAATACTGAATATGATTGGAGAAGTAAGTGACGATGAAGTGCCTAACGATATAGAATTCGATGATATGGTAACTGACTCTGAAGAGGATAATTTATCTGAAGTTTCCGAAACTGAAGATGAATTAACTTATGATTCAGATGATAGCGTTTAAATTAGAATTTCTAATGGAGAATTTATTGCGAAAGATGGTACACAATGGGCTCAAAATCCATTCCTGCAATCAAGAACTGAACGTCACAATATAATTAGAGGTCGGGTAGACAAAGTTGTTCTTCCACCAAATTATGAGATAATTGATCCTATTGATTGTTTCGAACAGATGATATTTGTAAAATTATACTGAAATGTACGAATGAAGAAGCTGAAAGAATCTACAATAATAACAATCGTAAATGGAAAGCTTTATATATGAACGAATTGCATGCCTTCTTCGGGCTTTTAACAGCAGCAGGTCACATGAAATCAAATAACCAAAGTTATCGATCGTTCTGGGATCCTCTATATGGTTCAATAATATTCAAAGCTACTTTAGGCGTGAACCGCTTTGAGGAAATTTTGCGTTTTCTTCGATTTGATGAAAAGGCTACTAGAAGTAATCGACGTAGATCCGACAAATCAGCTTCAATCCGAGAGGTGTGGGAAGCAATAAATAAGAATTTGGGAAAATATTATATACCCTCAGAAAATCTTACGCTAGACGAACAATTAATGCCTTGTCGCTGCCGTTGTTCTTTTATACAATATATGCCATCAAAGCCTGATAAGTATGGTATTAAAATTTGGTGGCTTTGTGATTCTAAGACAGCATACCCACTCAAACGAATTCCATATACTGGAAAAGAAGGTAGTAAAAGAGCAACAGGACTTGCTCAAAATGTAGTGGAGAATTTGTGTACACCATATTTTGGAACTAGTCGGAATATTACTATGGATAATTATTTCACAAAGTTAGAACTTGCAAAGAGTTTGTTGTCTAATGGCTTGACGATTGTAGGAACTTTACGCCGAAATAAGACTTATATTCCGAATAATTTTCTTCCAAATAAAAATAGAGATGTAGGATCAACGTTATTTGGATTTCAAAAAAATACAACAATAGCCTCACATGTTCCAAAAAAAGGAAAAGCTGTAATTTTTATGTTCACGATGCATCATTATAGTGAAATTATAGTTGAAGAGGATTCTAAACCTATTTCTGCTATAAACCAATATTATAATAAAACCAAAGGAGGCGTTGATGTCTTGGATCAAATGGTGCATGAGTATATGATAAAAAGAAAAACAAATCGGTGGCCTTTTTCATTTTTTATGAATTTATTGGATGTGTCTAATATTGCTTCTTATATTATTTGGACAAAAAAGTTTCCATTTTGGAATCAAAAAAAATCTAATAAAAGGAATTTATTTTTAAGAGCTCTTGGGGAAAATTTAGTAAAATCTCTTATCAAAAAGCGTGCTGATACTAAAAAACTACAATTACCAGTTCGTACTGCAATTTCAAAAACGTTAGCATTTATGGAGGAATCCCCTATATGTCTAGCTCCTTCTACCTCTGAAGCAACAGTAAATGTAAAGCGACGCAGATGTTATTTATGTTCTCCAAAAAGGTCCAGAATGCAAAAACAATTCTGTGACTTTTGCAAAAAAAATGTGTGCAATACACATTCATTCACAAATCGTAAATGTTTAGAATGTAAAGAAAATTAATCGTGTGTGTAATTTTATAAAATGAATTTTATTATTTATTTGTTTTTTTATTTTTGTTTTATTTTGTAACTGAATTATCTTTATGTTTAATAATATTACAATTTTTATTTTTGTTAATTTTAGCTTATTTTGTTATTTACATGTAAAAATGGCTAATTTTTGAAATAAAGAATTCTAAAACTTTTAAAAACACTTTAAAACCAACAGTGTAATATACACTTTCTCGGACAAGAAAATATTACAATAGGGTTAGATTCAAACGCAAAACCTGTTGGTTACTTTTTGAAAATATTTGATAACGAACTAATAGAAAAGGCAGTAACGTGGACAAATGCTCGTACTCAACAAAAACTAAAAAAATTAAGAAAAAATTCAAAATCTAATCTTCATTATTGGACTAATGTTACCGTGGATGAAATGAAATTTTAATGTCTCTAAATAAAAAACCGGAATTAAGAAATTATTGGAGAAAAAACAAACTTTATCAGCAAGAAATATTTGGAAAAATTATGAGTCGAATTAGATTTGAAAATATTATAAGGTGCATGTGTTTTTATGACGAAAATTGTGAAAAATCTAGCAAACTATACAGAGTACAAAATTTTGTCAATCATATCTTCAATAATATAAAAAACATTTATAAACCTGGCAAAAATGTATCGATAGATGAAGCTCTTCTTTTGTGGCGAAGAAAGCTGTATTTCCGACAGTATATTCTTAATAAAAGACACAAATACGGAATGAAATTTTACGAATTATGTACACCCGATGGATTCTTGATAAATATGATAATTTATGCTGGGAAAGGAACAGTTTCAAAAGAAAAAGGACAAGCAACAAGAATATTTTATAAATAACAAGACAAATATGTGTAGAACCTTAAGAAAAAATCGAAAACGCAATCCATCATATGTTATAAAAACTAAATTAACGAAGGGAAGTACCGCGTGGAGAAGAAACTGAAAAAATGTTATTTTTAGCACATTTTCAAAACATTTAGTAAAAATGTGCTTATATAGCTTCATTCTGTCCGGCCGTCTGTCTGTCCGTCCGTCCGTATGTTTTCAAAACCTTTTACACAGTTTGAAATAGAGTAAAGAAATTTCAACCATGGGTAGTTTTTGCAAAAAAAATAATTTTGTAGAAGAATTTTTTTCTGTAGCCCCACCTGTTACGGAGCTTCAGCCCCCCAAAGTTGGAAAAACCACATATTTAAATTGTTATAACAAGAGTTCTGTTAAATAAATTTTCAATCTGAAAACGGCAAACGATAGCTGCCTATTTAGGCAGCTCCCTATTTAGGAGCTATAAAGGCTCGCAAATTGAAATCTTTCTATTTTTAAACACCTGTAACTTGAATACCAGTCCAAAGTTTTTTTAGTGATATACAAAATTCAAAGCTCTATAATAATATTTCAACATGTGTCAAAGGTTTTTCTTAATTTTGAAGGGTGGCCAAGCTACAGCTCCTGCAAATTCCAAAAAAGCCCTATATTTAAATTGATATAACAAGAGTTCTGTTAGGTTTATTTTCAATCAAAAACGGTCGAAGAAGGCTGTATTTATACGTTTTACAAAAATATGTCGCTCAAATGTATAGGGTTGCCATACGGTACTAAAATTCAACATTATATAAACAGTTCCCACATATCTCCTAAATGGTTTAAGATAGGATATTGAAATTGGCAGAAGTTAGATCCTTGAAAAATAGTAGGAGTCGGTTAACAAAATTTTTTTGTCAAGCCCCCTGTTTAAGAGCTATAAAGGCTCGAAATTTAAATTTTGCTATTTTTAAGCACCTGTAACTTGAATACCTGTTCAATTTTTTTTATTAATATACAAAATTTAAAGGTCCAACATTATATTTTAACAAGTGTTAAAGGTTTTTCTTAAATTTAAAAGCGGTTTCTTAAATTTAAAAGTGGTTTCTGAAATTGAAGAAAGTTTCTCTCAGTTTTACCCATTTTTGCTTAGATAGCATAATTCTAAGTAAAATTCCATATTTTTGTGGAATTCCCAATTTGTTCCTAGAACCTAAAAATATAAAGGGGGGGGGGGAGTTAGATGAAGTTAGATCTTTGAGAAATTTGGCAACCTTCCCAGTTGATGGGCTATAACAATTTTAAAATAAAAAATTTACTGTTAGCAGTAAATTTTATAAGTAAGCAGTAACTATTTGCAAGTAAATATTTCCAAAGTTAAACTCAGCATGTAATACAATATGATTTTGCAAATGTGCGTTTTTAAAAACCCTTAGTTTTTTTTAATCTCTTGTTTTAAAATGGAAAGACAAACTCGATGTTTTAACGATATCAAGTAAGCATAATGCTGAAATGGTTGAAGTAATTACACGAACGAAAAAAAAAGTAACAAAACCAAAAATTATAGCTGATTACAATAGTTATATGTCCGGCATAGAAAGAAACGACCAAATGATCTCATACTATGCTTCCCCAAGGAGGTCTTTTCGATGGTACATGAAAATTTTCTTTCATATAATAGTTGTATCAATTTGGAATTCTTGTTGGTTTTACAACAAATTGAATGCAAACAGCGAAAAATCCAGGCACATCGAAAAACACATTCAAAGTTGCTCATTTTCCTGATCGCGCTGACAAAAGAAAAAGGTGCCGACAAATTCATAAGGAGCATAAGAGAACCGCAACAAAATTTATATTTGATGTTTGCAGTGACGAGCAAAATAAAGTAATTGGATTATGTCCTTATCCATGTTTCAAAATTTGGCATAATCAGTAAAATGTTTTCGAAATAGGTACCTATAAAATCATGAATCATTTTGTAATATATTATTTATTATTATACTATTTTTTGTGTTTATGTTTTGATTTTTTCATTTAGATTTTTGGATTAGTTTTGAATTATTTATTATTATACTTTTGTTTATGTTATTTGATTTTCGTTTGATTTACATAGATTTATGAAGTTTTGGATTATTTTTTTATTTACTAATTTTTTTTAGATATTTATATATTATTAATACATAAAATAAAGTTAATAAAAAAATAAAACTATGAAAAAAAAATATTTTCTTGAAAAAACTAAAATTTTATGCCACAAATATGTGACCTGAAATCTTTTGGAGGATGATGTCACAAATATGCGCCTCGATTATATGTCACAAATATGTCACATGTAGTTTTAAAAAACAAAAACAAGTAAAGAAATAGTCAGTCAGTGCAACCGACTTAGAAATACCCTACACCAATTTGGTTCAAATATAAAGACATATCCATAACTCATTTTAACACCATAAAAGCTGTTATTAAATTGATCGTAAGACATAGCTAACAAAATTAACTTTATAATACCAAAAACATTTTCTAATTACAATATCTATTAAAAAAAATTACAAATTCTTACTAATTTATCTATTTAAAAATATTAAAAACCCAAAAAACTTAAAATAAATGAAAATATATTTATTCCAATTCAATTACAAAATGAAAAAATTCTAATAATTAAATTTTGTAATAAAAAGGTAATGAAAGCATGAAAATATATTTATTTCAATTCAATTACAAAATGAAAAAATTCTAATTATTAAATTTTGTAATAAAAAGGTAATGAAAGCATAATATATTTAATAATCCAAACTTTTCAAAATTGCAATTATTTTAAATGGTTAGTTTATATACCTAATAGAAAAGCTTATAAACGCAAAATATGCAATAAATGAATTTCTAAAATACAATTACAAATTTAGACCTTTTCTTATAATTCATTTAAATATAAAAATAAATTTTACATAAATGCAATAAGTACCTTTGAACATAGCTGAACCACTACAATCAAGTCAAAATTTGGGGGGCACATAGAAAATTGAACTCGACCGAAATTAAACTCGACCACAACCAATTCCCATGGTACTTTCATTACTAGTAACCTAGAGTTTAAATTTCATCAAAATAGCGGCATTATTTTATGGTGTTTTTAAGATATATGTTTGTTAGCCCTTGAACTTTTCAAGGGTTTCAGAAACCGAAAATATGGTACGACTTCGCCCATATGCATTCCCCGTCATACTTTCAATACTAGTTAACCATTGTACACAATTGGAACGTTCTATCTTAATTTTAAGTTACTAGTTTTATTAATTTCGATGATAAGCTTTTACACATTGGGGGGTCTAAGAGAGGTACTGAACCACCACTCCAATTGATGCAAAATTAGAGGGACACGCAGGAAATAGTAAAGAACACCCATGTGCCAAATTTAAAGCTTCTACATATGTTTCAAGATACTTTCTTTATTAATTACGAAAATATGCTATAAGGTCCTCGGAATTGAGTGGCTGGTCCCCACCCACTACTCCAGTTGGGCTCAAATTTCAAGGAGACTAAGGAAATCGAAAGCGACACCCTGATACCAAATTTGGATATTCATTGGTTTCGGAACTATGCTAGTTTGGCCTAAATTCGATCAAAAAGTTCTAAGTTCCGAACCCATTGTGCAATCTTCACCGTACGCAATCGCCGCCGTAGTTTCATTACCAATAACCTACAGCACAAATTTCATGAAGTTAGTGTCATTAGTTATTGAGTTATCGTGATTTTTTATATATGTTCGTTAGCCCTGAAACCGATTAAAAGGTACAGAATCCGAACCCTTGGGCTGATTTCGCCCTTATACAGTCCGTGCTGTACTTTAAGTACTAGTTAACCCTTGTACACAATTTGAAAGTTCTATCTTAATTTTAAGTTACTATTTTTAGTAATTTCGATTATAAGATTTTAAAACGTGGGAGGTCTAAGAGGGGTACTGAACCACCAATCCAATTGATCCCAAATTGGGAGGACACGCAAGAACACCCTTCTGCCAAATTTAAGGCTTCCATATTTTTTCAAATTGCTATCTTTATTAATTTTAAAGATATGCTTTAAGGTCTTTAGAAATGTGTGGCTGGTCCCCGACCCACCACTCCAATGGGGCCCAAACTTCAAAGACACTTAGGAAATAGGAAGGGACACCCTGATACCAAATTTGAATGTTCTATCTTCATTGGTTTCGGAATTATGCTTGTTTGGCCTAAATTCGATTAAAAAGTTCTAGGTTCCGAACCCATGGACCAATCCCGAACTTACACAATGCCCGAGGTAGTATTATTACTAGTAAAAAAAAAGATTTTCAACAAATCGGATTAATGAAAAATCCGCCATCGCTATTGAAATTCAGCCAGTTTGCTCAACGGACTCTGCTAGCTGCCATATAACTTCTTTTTTTTAAATGAGTATTACTCCGTACTTATTTAAGCTGGGTATCTGAAATTTTGCCAAAAGTAGTTTAGTGTAATGGCCAAAGTTACTGGAAAATTGGGTTGGTCTACTGCAGAGGGTTCGAGTAAGCGCCATACAACTATTTCTTTTATATGAGCATTACACTATACCTAATAAAAAGCTGTGTGTTTGTAATTTCGCCAAATGTAACTAACAGGATGATAGAATGCTAATATTACGGTGATACGGGTATCCCAGAGTTGACACAGTCTACTCTACTACACTCTTCCCCTTTTTTTTTCTTATTCGATTTTTATACCCTACACCTATAGAATAGGTAAAAGGGTATATTAATTTAGGTATGGTGTTTTTAACCACCTAAAGGAAGCGAGCTAGATATGGAAAAGTATATATATTTGTGATCAGCGTGACCTCCTGAGTCGATATAGCCATGATCGTCCATACGTCCGTCCGTCCGTAGGCACGATAACTCAAAAACTAATGGAGCTATCTTGATGAAATTTTAACTGTAGGCTACTAGGACTGAAAGTACAGCGGGAATTGCATATGGGCGAAATCGACCCATGGGTTCGGATTCTGGACCAGTTAATCGATCGAAAGGCTAACAAACATATATAAAAAATCACGATAACTCAACAACTAATGACGCTATCTTCATCAAATTTGTGACTTCGGGGATTGCGTAAGTTCAGAATTGGACCATGGGTTCGGAATTTAGAACTTTTTGATCGAATTTAGGCCAAACGAGCATAATTCCGAAACCAATGAAGATAGAACCTCTAAATTTGGTATCAGGGTGTTCCTTCCTATTTCCTTAGTGTCTTTGAAATTTGGGCTCCATTGGAGAAGTGGGTCGGAGATCAGCCACACATTTCCGAAGAGCTTAAAGTATATTTTTAAAATTAATAAAGATTACAACTTGAAAAAATGTAGAAGCTTCAAATTTGGCACAAGGGTGTTTTACTATCTCTTGCGTGTCCCCCTAATTTGGGATCAATTGGAGTGGTGGTTCAGTACCCCTATTAGACATCTTAAGTTTCAAAAGCTTATAATCGAAATTACTAAAAATAGTAATTTAAAATTAAGATAGAACGTTCAAATTGCGTACTAGGGTTAACTAATACTTAAAGTACAGCGCGGACTGCATAAGGGCGAAATCAGCCCGTGATAACTCAACAACTAATGACGCTATCTTCATGAAATTTGTGCTGTAGCTTACTAGTAATGAAACTACGGCGGCGATTGCGTACGGTGCCGCTATTTTGATGAAATTTAAACCCTAGGTTAGTAGTAATGAAAGTACCATGGGAATTGGTTCCGGTCGAGTTTTGTCAATGAGGCTGGATTCTAGACGCTTTTGATCGATTTGAGGCGGAACGAGTATAATTTCGAAGCCAAAGAATATATTTCCTATTTCCTATGTGCCCCCCAAATTTGAACTTAATTTTAGTGGTTCAGCTATGTTCAAAGGTACTTGCTGCATTTATGTAAAATTAATTTTTATATTTAAATGAATTATATAAAAAGGTCTAAATTTGTAATTGTATTTTAGAAATGCATTTACTGCATAATTTGCTTTTATAAGCTTTTCTATTAGGTATATAAACTAACCATTTAAAATAATTGCAATTTTGAAAAATTTGGATTATTAAATATATTATGCTTTGATTAGCTTTTTATCACAAAAATTAATAATTAGAATTTTTTCATTTTGTAATTGGAATAAATATATTTTCATTTATTTCAAATTTTTTTGTTTTTTAATATTTTTAAATAGATATATTAGTAAGAATTTGTAATATTTTTGAATAGATAGTTTAATTTGAAAATGTTTTTAGTATTATAAAGTTAATTTGGTTAGCTATGTCTTACGATCAAATTAATAACAGTTTTTATGGTGTTAAAATGACTTATGGATATCTTATTAAATTTGAACCAAATAGGTGTAGGGTATTTATAAGTCGGTTACACCGACTGACTGTTTCTTTGCTTGTTTTCTTTTCTTTAGTATCATATTCTTAAATCATGTTACATGTACTACGTTGAGTTAAATATGGTCTACAAATTTAATTGGTATAAATTGAGAGAATAAAAATAAAAATAAAGGGTATAAAATAGAAATAGTTACATTTAAAATATGCCAACAGTTTTCAGAAACTTTAAAAAATATGCGAATAAAATTTCATACAAATTTTTAACATGAAAATGTTTATCTATATATAATTCTTAATCAATGATATTACCTATGTTAATAATTCAATAAAATATATGATATTCTGTTTTTAATTTATAAAATATTAAATATATATATAATATGATTTATAGTAAAATACTCTTCTAAATAGTAAATGAAATAATAGTAAAATGCAGCTCCGTAACTGGTGGGGCTACAGAAAAAGTTCTTCTACGAAATAATTTGTTTTGCCATACCTATCCGTGGTAAATTTTTCTTTTTCTATTTCTCTATCTTTAATTCAAACGGTGTAAAAGTTTTTGTTAACATACGGACGGACGGACAGAATGAAGCTATATAGGCACATTTTTACAAAATTTTTTAGTAAAGTTATCAACGAAATTAATAACAATGGCAATAAAATATGTTATAATTCTGTATTGCTAATACTTTTAATACGTATTTTAGTGAAATTGAAAACAAGTTGGCAGAAAATACTATTGATGCATATTTTTCTAAGAAAAGATTTGTGATCAGCGTGACCTCCTGAGTCGATATAGCCATGATCGTCCATACGTCCGTCCGTCCGTAGACACGATAACTCAAAAACTAATGGAGCTATCTTGATGAAATTTTAACTGTGAGCTACTAGGACTGAAAGTACAGCGGGAATTGAATATGGGCAAAATCGACCCGTGGGTTCGGATTCTGGACCATTTAATCGATCGAAAGGCTAACAAACATATATAAAAAATCACGATAACTCAACAACTAATGACGCTATCTTCATCAAATTTGTGACTTCGGGGATTGCGTAAGTTCAGAATTGGACCATGGGTTCGGAATTTAGAACTTTTTGATCGAATTTAGGCCAAACGAGCATAATTCCGAAACCAATGAAGATAGAACCTCTAAATTTGGTATCAGGGTGTTCCTTCCTATTTCCTTAGTGTCTTTGAAATTTGGGCCCCATTGGAGAAGTGGGTCGGAGATCAGCCATACATTTCCGAAGAGCTTAAAGCATATTTTTAAAATTAATAAAGATTACAACTTGAAAAAATGTAGAAGCTTCAAATTTGGCACAAGGGTGTTTTACTATCTCTTGCGTGTCCCCCTAATTTGGGATCAATTGGAGTGGTGGTTCAGTACCCCTATTAGACATCTTAAGTTTCAAAAGCTTATAATCGAAATTACTAAAAATAGTAATTTAAAATTAAGATAGAACGTTCAAATTGTGTACTAGGGTTAACTAGTACTTAAAGTACAGCGCGGACTGCATAAGGGCGAAATCAGCCCACGATAACTCAACAACTAATGACGCTATCTTCATGAAATTTGTGCTGTAGCTTATTAGTAATGAAACTACTGCGGCGATTGCGTACGGTGCCGCTATTTTGATGAAATTTAAACCCTAGGTTAGTAGTAATGAAAGTACCATGGGAATTGGTTCCGGTCGAGTTTTGTCAATGAGGCTGGATTCTAGAAGCTTTTGATCGATTTGAGGCCGAACGAGTATAATTTCGAAGCCAAAGAATATATTTCCTATTTCCTATGTGCCCCCCAAATTTGAACTTAATTGTAGTGGTTCAGATATGTTCAAAGGTACTTGCTGCATTTATGTAAAATTAATTTTTATATTTAAATGAATTATATAAAAAGGTCTAAATTTGTAATTGTATTTTAGAAATGCATTTACTGCATATTTTGCTTTTATAAGCTTTTCTATTAGGTATATAAACTAACCATTTAAAATAATTGCAATTTTGAAAAATTTGGATTATTAAATATATTATGCTTTGATTAGCTTTTTATCACAAAAATTAATAATTAGAATTTTTTCATTTTGTAATTGGAATAAATATATTTTCATTTATTTCAAATTTTTTTGTTTTTTAATATTTTTAAATAGATATATTAGTAAGAATTTGTAATATTTTTGAATAGATAGTTTAATTTGAAAATGTTTTTAGTATTATAAAGTTAATTTGGTTAGCTATGTCTTACGATCAAATTAATAACAGTTTTTATGGTGTTAAAATGACTTATGGATATCTTATTAAATTTGAACCAAATAGGTGTAGGGTATTTATAAGTCGGTTACACCGACTGACTGTTTCTTTGCTTGTTTTCTTTTCTTTAGTATCATATTCTTAAATCATGTTACATGTACTACGTTGAGTTAAATATGGTCTACAAATTTAATTGGTATAAATTGAGAGAATAAAAATAAAAATAAAGGGTATAAAATAGAAATAGTTACATTTAAAATATGCCAACAGTTTTCAGAAACTTTAAAAAAAATGCGAATAAAATTTCATACAAATTTTTAACATGAAAATGTTTATCTATATATAATTCTTAATCAATGATATTACCTATGTTAATAATTCAATAAAATATATGATATTCTGTTTTTAATTTATAAAATATTAAATATATATATAATATGATTTATAGTAAAATACTCTTCTAAATAGTAAATGAAATAATAGTAAAATGCAGCTCCGTAACTGGTGGGGCTACAGAAAAAGTTCTTCTACGAAATAATTTGTTTTGCCATACCTATCCGTGGTAAATTTTTCTTTTTCTATTTCTCTATCTTTAATTCAAACGGTGTAAAAGTTTTTGTAAACATACGGACGGACGGACAGAATGAAGCTATATAGGCACATTTTTACAAAATTTTTAGTAAAGTTATCAACGAAATTAATAACAATGGCAATAAAATATGTTATAATTCTGTATTGCTAATACTTTTAATACGTATTTTAGTGAAATTGAAAACAAGTTGGCAGAAAATATTATTGATGCATATTTTTCTAAGAAAAACAAATAAAATAGAAGGTATTAAAAATCATTAAGCTGCTAAAAAATAGTTCACAAATAGTTCAAATTTAAGGCATGTGGCAATTATTATTGCACCCAAGCCAGCTTACTTAATAAATAATTGTTTAACAACTGGTATTTATCCTGAATGTTTCAAACCATGTAGTTTTTGCCAATATACAAATTAGAGTCAGCTTGTTTTATATAAAATTACAAGCTTATTACTTTAAAAAGATGTTTAGGAAAAATTTTTGAAAAAATAATAAATAATAGAATACAAAATTTTATTCAAAAGATAGTAGGTTTTGATGATAATCAATTTGGATTTCAAAAAGGTATTGGAACTGATTCTGCAGTCTTAGCATCACCCAACTTTATAGTAAGCACATTAGATGAAGGGAACTAGGTAAGTTTAGTATTCGTCGATTTAAAAAAAGCATTCGATACAGTCGATCATAAAATCCTGTTAAACAGACTCTATGAAATCGGTATAAGAGGAAAAGCTCTGGATCTTCTTGTTGTATCTTTACACAATAGGAAAATAACTACAAAAATTAATAATGTATTGAGTAACCAGCGTGCTATAAATAAAGGAGTTCCGCAAGGATCAGCACTCGGACCTTCTTTGAATCTGCTTTATATCCATAACATCCAATGTGCTAATTTACAAGTCGATTACAAGATTTTTGCAGATAACGCATTGCTATTTTACAGTGCTAAAACCAGAGATGAATTAGAAGGAACAGTAAATGAGGATTTATACAAATATATAAATTGGCTTAAAAGCAACAAATTAAATATAAATGCTGATAAAACCAAATTCATAATATTTAAAATGAGGAATAAAGCTGATATAAATCTAAAAATATTGATAAACAATGTCCAAATCGAAAGAGTTGATACATATAAATAGCTTGGTGTAACAATTGATGAAAAGCTGAGATGGGAAAATCATATCAATAAAATAGCATCCAAAGTTGCATTGTTAGGTGCAAAAAAAGTGGAATTAAACTAAACAGGCAAGCGGCCATATATTATTGCTCATATCATGTCACATATTAGGTATATTATATGTAACTGGTTCAGTTGTGCTACATGGCTTAAAGAAAAGGTCTGTACTTTGATTAACAAAGCTTTAAAAAGTTTATACAAGTTTAGCTGGCTGACATTAACAAACGAAATTTATAAAAAAACGTGTTCTTTGATGCTTCCAAAAATTATTATTATGGAAAAAGCCAAATTAATTTTTTAACTGGAAAACTCAATTTACAGGAAGAATATTGATATTACGAAAAGAAATAGTGTACATAACTAAAACACCAGAAGCCTATATATATTATATACGTATACATACATGCATATTTTTGCTTGATTTTATTTAGTTTAGTTTTAGGTCAATCTGTGTCATTTTACACCAAAATTAATTGTTTTATTTATAGTGCAGTTTAAAAAAAAAAACAAAAAAAAAAAATTATTTTATGTATTATATGTGAAAAAAACTTTTCTGGTTTTCGACTCGACTCAGCTACCATTCGCCATTGGATTCAAATTAATGGCATAATCAATAAATAATAATTATAAATCTTTAATAAAAAATACTTTAATATAAAAATATAAACAAATGCAAAATATAAACAAATAATTTAATTAAATAATATAACTCGCAGATATAGAATACCATATAAGTAAAATATAAAATATTACAATATAAACAAAAAATAGAATTGTAAATATTGAAAATCTAAGACGTTTCTACATGTTATAAGGCCTAGTACTATCTCATGTTTAAATTGTATGTGGAATTCAATAAGACCAATTCTAATAACACGAATATAATATGACCCCCTGTTCCAACATGTACCTATGGTATAGACAGGCTTATTAGCCTAACAGTTGAACAGTTAGCGCTTAAAAAAAAAAAAAAAAAAAAAAATATAAAAGTTAAAGTATAAAACAAAAGTATTTGCAATAGAAAATAAGAAAGCTAAATAAAGTATAAAATTAAAAAAATTAAAAAAAAAAAAAAATATGTCGATGACTTCTTGTTAAAAAGTCGTTCAAATCAATACAAACAATTGTAGTTAGGGTTTCGATTATTTGTCCAACAAGGATTTATGTAATGTTACTGACGAAATAATATCTTTAATAGATTTTTCTATACTTCAATTAAAATAAATGTTTCAAATTAACTTTAAAGAGGTAAAATAATGTCATTTTCGAAAACAAAAAACAAAATCTATTTAAATAATTACTGTCCGATATCAATAGTTCCAGTTTTTACAAATTTATTTGAAAGGATTCTATTATAAGAGCATATAAACAAGCATGATTTAATAAACAAAAAATCAGTTTGGCTTCATACAAACTTCTAATACAACTGCTGCATGTATAGAAGTGTTAAATCACATCGAGCCAGAAATGTACTTAAATTATTTCAATGGATCTACATAATGCTTAGGAATTAATAGATCATGAAATTCTCTTAAAAAAACTTAAACATATTTCTTTGTCAAAAAAGGGTATTGAATTAATTAAGAGTTACTTATCGAATCGAGAACTATTTGTACAAATTGACAACGTAGTTTCAAAAATAGTTTCAAAACAAAGAAAGAGTTAAGCCACAGGGTTTTATTCACGATGCGTTATTAATCTAGAGTTAAAAATATTGACCTATTAACAACAAAAAAAATCCAATTTGAAATGGGAAGAACACATTCTTTATTTAAAAAGAAAGCAATACCAGTAATTGCAGGTAACGACAATATTTGTCTATACGTACTCTTCTGAATATATATTTTTCTCATATACATTAAAATTTAGTATATAAGTTCTGCAAAAAAAAAGCTCTTAAAGCTGCATATTACTTATCCATAATGAAAATATCCTACCACTTAAATTATTTGAACTCGGTGCCCCATGTTGGTAATTAATACATAACAATATTTAATCAAAGATAAACAATCTGACAATCCTAAATTTTTCTACGAATATCATCATAATATCCAATGCATTTTACTTATGTGTTTATTTATTTATTTATTTTTTTGTAGTACCAGACAATAGTAAATATAGCCTGATAATAGTAATCCTTTGCCGATTTGACATTTGGACTTATTCAATTATTGTAATGGACACTATATTTTTAGCACATTTTCAAAAAATTTTGTAAAAATGTGCCTATATAGCTTCACTCTGTCCGTCCGTATGTTTACAAAAACTTTTACACCGTTTGAAATAGAGTGAAGAAATTTAAACCATGGGTAGTTTTTGCAAAAAAAATAATTTCTTAGAAGAATAAAAAAAAAAATAATTTTCTAAAGCCCCACCCGTTACGGGGCTACAGCCCCACAAAGTTGGAAAAAGTCCTATATTTAAATTGTTATAACAAGAGTTCTGCTCAATGTATTTTCAATCTGAAAACGGCTGGTTTCATAAACTTTATAAATATTTACCAGGCAAATGTTTAAGGTTGCCATACGGTACTAAAATTTAACATTACACAAAACTCAGTTTTTGCGAAATTTTTGACCGCATATCTTCTGAACGGTTCAAGCTAGGGTCTTGAGAAGTTAGATACTCAGAAATTAGTAGGAGTCGGTTAACAAAATTTTTTTTTCAAGCCTCATGATTAGGAGCTATAAGGGCTCGAAAATTGAAATTTTGCTATATTTAAACACCTGTAACTTGAATACCTGTCAAAATTTTTTTTTAGTGATATACAAAATTCAAAGCTCTATAATAATATTTCAACATGTGTCAAAGGTTTTTCTTAATTTTGAAGGGTGACCAAGCTACAGCTCCTGGAAATTCCAAAAAAGCCCTATATTTAAATTGATATAACAAAAGTTCTGTTAGGTTTATTTTCAATCGAAAAACGGTCGAAGAAGGCTGTATTTATACGTTTTACAAAAATATGTCGTTTAAATGTATAGGGTTGCCATACGGTACTAAAATTTAACATTATATAAAACTGAATTTTTGCAAAATTTTTGGTCCCATATATCTTCTAAACCGTTTAAGATAGGGTCCTGAAACTTTGGGAGAAGTTAGATCCTCAAATATTAGTAGGAGTCGGTCAACAAAATTTTTTTGTCAAGCTCCCTGTTTAGCAGCTATAAGGGCTCGAAAATTGAAATTTTTCTATTTTGTAGTTAGATGAAGTTAGATCCTTGAGAAACTTGGCAACCTTCCTCATTGAAGGGCTATAACAACTTTAAAATTAAAACTTTATTGTTAGCAGTAAATTTTATAACTAAGCAGTAACTATTTCCAAGTAAATATTTCCAAAGTTAAACTCAGTATGTAATACAATATAAATTTGGAAATGTGCTTTTTTAAAAACCCTTGGTTTTTTTTCATCACTTGTTTTATTAAATATGATACGACCAGAGTTTAAACCTGAGACTTTTCGATTGAAAAGCCGCCACTTCACCACTGAGCTATCGGCCAGATCAAATGCATTGATTGTTATAATAAGTAACCAGTGAAATAAGAAATTTTGAAAATCTAACTTTAAAAAGGCAAAAAAAATTACTTAAAACCAGTGCTTTATAAAAGTCAAAATAAACAAAAACTTACACAAGTACCTATTAAAAACATTATATATAATATAAGTATATATTATAAATTAAGTAAGTATAGTAATCATTAAAAAAAAAAAAATTATTTTTCATTCTTTGTTTTTTTTTCTTTACTTTATATTTATATATATGTACTTGTTTCTGCACAAGCGTCATGTACACTTTTTTGAATCAAACCACTATTCCGATTCATCCAAAATTTTACGGACACAAAGCAAACAAGAAAAAACACTTGCGCCCTAAATTTTAAGGTTCTATCTTCTTTGGTTCTAAATTTTGCTCGTTTGACCTCAATTCGACCAAAATCTTCCCAAATCTAAACCTCTTGTCCGATCTCCACAATAAGCAATCCTCGCGGTTGTTTCAACACTATTAACACAGAGTCTAAATTTCATAAATATAGCGTTTTTAGTTTTTGAGTTGTCGTGCTTTTTGAATATATAGTTTCGGAATTTTTACAGAACCAGACCAATTGTCCGATTTTGCCTACATACAGTTGTCGCCGTACTTTTTGTACTAGAAACCTAGAGTTTATTTTTCATAAGGTAGAAGAACAAAAGTAGAACAAAAGTAGAAGCTTCAAATTTGTCAGAACGAAGTTTTTTACTATTTCCTGCATGTCTTCCTAATTTATTATCAATTGGAGTGGTGCTTTAGGTACCTCTCCTAGATCTCCCAAAGTTTGAAAACTTATCATTGAAATTAAAAAAATGAGTAACTCAAAATTAAGACAAAACGTTGCAATTGTTAAATTGAATGCATATACGAGTAAGTGATATCGCACCATGGGTTAGAGTTCTGGAACCTTTGGTTTGTTCAAGGACAAAGGAACATAAATTCAAAAAAAACAGAATAACTCAAAATGTATAATCGGACAATGGATGCTTTTGATAGAATTGCGGCCAAATGAGTATAATTCCGAAACCAAAGAAGATAGAACCTTAAAATTTTGGGCACAAATGTTTTTTCGTATTAGCTTTGTGACACTAATATTTTGGATGAATTGGAATGGTGGTTTGCGTACAACTGTTTCTTTACTTGTTTGATATAACTTTGTTATTTTTCAAATAAATTAAGAATACAATTTAAAATTTACGATTTTAAATGTAACATTAAGCAATTGATGAAAATAATCAATGGTTTTTAATATTTAGGTTATTTCATCAACTAATTATTAATTATGAGTAATAGTCAATGTTTGAACCACAAAAAAATAAATAAACAAAAAACGCTTATCTAAGTTTAGAATTCAAATTTATTAATGAATATATTTTACCTAAAATTACGCCTTTAAATACCATTTTTATATCCATAATAATTATTTGTGATACAACGAAATTAGCTGACACAACATATATTTAAATTACTTTAAAATAATTAAAATTATGAATGTAGGATAGAACAATGACTTTAAAGGTATTTTATTAAGTTAGGTTCAATTAAATTATATTTTATAGAAATGTGCATCATAAGCTAAAAAGTATGTTACACAATTATGAAATAAATAATATTAAAATTAGTTCTACAGTTGTAAAAAATAATAATGTTAACTATATAATGTTAAAAACTTATGTTCTGCGAACATTTCCCCTTGTCCTATTTTAGCATGCAATGATTGAATATCTGCTGAAGTTATTTCTTCCTCCAGAATTGTCAAATTATTAAAACTTCTATTCTTGTTGTTGGTACTATTTTTTATTTTTTTTTTTATTTATTTATTTAATATCTCTAAAAGAGCCTTTGGGCTCGTACAGAGTTCCTATATGTTTTCTTATGATATAATAGTTAATTTGATTTAATTTAATTTAATTTAATTTAAGTGCAATTTTTAATAATTTAATTAATTTAAATGGTATAACAAAAATATATATGTATATATGTAATATGCTAATATTTACTTTGTAAAATGGCAATGGCTACATTAGATGAGAACTTTACGCTTATAGATAATCAAATTATTTAGAGTGTATAATTTTAATATTTACTTATGTACAAATTTTTACAATATTTTTTAAATGGATGATAATTTAAGGTCTTTACGTTATTTGGTATACTGTTATATTGTTTTGCACTGCTATTAAATATTGGCTCCAGTCCCTGCAAGTGGTTGCTGGCAACTGTCCTAATGTGGTGAGCACTGCGGGTGTTGTATTCATGAACTTCGTTATTGGTTGTTACTTCAGTGTTAGACTTGATGTTGTTTGTGTTCATGCTATAGATGTGTAGTGTTTGTGTATAACGAATTAGGTCTTCAATTTTAAGGATTTCATATTCTTTATGCATTGAATTTGTTGAAGTACGAGTTGGCAAGTTGTAGAGATTTTTTATGATCCTATTTTGAATTTTTTGAAGATTTTTTATATTGTTGTTGAATGTATTTCCCCATACTCCTATACCATAGGAAATTAAGCTATGGAAAAGACTATAGTATACTGATTTTTTTAAACAATGTGGGAGTCTTCTTCCTAGTTTTTTTAGTAATCCGGCTACCCTGCGAAGTTTAGGTAACAATTCATTAACTTGTGGGTTCCAGTTTAAATCTTCGTCGAGTGTAACACCTAGGTATTTATATTTGTTAACTCTTTGAATTGTGTTATTATTATACTTAACATTAAAGTTGACGCTTTTTGATTTAAATAGCATTAATTTTGTTTTATTTACGTTAACTGTGAGTTTATGTTTTGACATCCACGCATATATCAGTGACATGTCATTATTCATTGCTTTTTCCAGTTCACATAAATTATCTTCATCGTACACTAATACTAGGTCGTCAGCAAATAAAAATTTACCACAGTTCAATTGCAAATTTGCTATACTACTAATGTAGCAGCAGAAGAGTGAAGGACCCAATGAACTGCCTTGTACAACTCCATATTCGATATTTTGCTTTTTACTTTTAATCTCGTCCAATTCGACATATTGGTATCTGTTTTTGAAGTAATTTTCAAACCATTTGTGTTCACTGCCCATTATCCCATGTTCATATAGGATTTTTAGTAGTGTTTTCCTGTCTACTGTGTCGAATGCCTTTGCTAGATCAAAAAATATGGCACCAACCTTTTTATCTTTACTAACATTAGTTTGGATGCGTGTGACAACATCAAATAGCGCTGCATTCGTATTTGATTTCTTAGAAAAATCATATTGCGATTTGCAGAGTAGCTGGTTGTGTTGCAGATACTCAATTAATTGTTGGTTAATATGTGTCTCAAGTATTTTACTGAAAATTGAAGGAATAGATATGGGTCTAAAGTTGTTAAAGTTCAATCTATCTCCACAATTTTTATAAATTGGAATTACTCTAGCAATTTTCTGGTTGTCTGGAACTTTACTTTCCGCTATTGATTTATTTATTAATAAAGTTATTGATTCAGCCAGTTCATATTTGCATGTTTTAATTATTTCTGTGCTAATTCCGTTTGCGTCGACACTTTTTGATAATTTCATTTTCTCTATAATGTTTATTGTTTTGTTTAAATCAATTTTATTAAACGTTAATCTTTTATCAGTTCTTACACTTGGATAATAAATTGGATCATAGTTTGCTGTCATATTTTTGCCAATGTTACAATAGTATTTGCTTAACTTGTCTATTTCCTTTTTTTTATCAATTGTAGAAAGATTTCTATTTTTGAAGAGATCGTTTTGGTTTTTCGCTATTGTGTTATCTGTGGCAATGTTTTTAACAAAATTCCATATTTTTTTCGGATCGTTACCACATTCATAAAATTTTTTCTTATCGTATTCCCTTTGTTTTCTTCTTTTTAAAGAAGTCAATTTATTTAGCCAAAATTTATATTTTTCTTTGAAGTATATGTCATCATAATTTAGACAATGCTTTCTGTGCCAGAAGTTTTTTAATTTTAATAAGTTTTTAC
This sequence comes from Dolichopus griseipennis, assembly GCA_963082915.1. Lineage (NCBI taxonomy): Eukaryota > Metazoa > Arthropoda > Insecta > Diptera > Dolichopodidae > Dolichopus > Dolichopus griseipennis. The sequence continues at coordinate 132,890,266 of OY720441.1, forward strand.
ATTCTTTATCAAACCATGGCATACCGAATTTTCGTTTTTTCTCTTTGACAGTTTTTTCTTTGGTTGATAGTTTTATAAAATTTTGAAGATTTTTTGTAAGATTTTCGCTAATTGTACTGGCAGTACTTTTTGTTGGATTATCGATAATGTAGTTTTTTATTTGACATTTCAGTTGGTTAATATTTACTTTTTTGATAGTGTGTGTATTATTTAATATTTTGTCAATTTTTTGTTTATTTATTTCTACAAATAAGAGGTGATGATCTGTAAAATCTGTTTTAATATGATTAATATTTATATTTTGTTTTAGGTCATTGCAGAGTAAATGATCAATGCAGCTACTCGAGGCAGGTCTGGTGATGTTTGAATCGCAGAAATAAAAACCATAGCTTTCCACGATATTTTTGTAATCATTTATTGTATTTGTGTTATTGAGAATATTAAAATTAAAATCACCCAAAATAATAGTGTTTTTGTTTGCAACCATATCTAAATGTGATTCTAATAATTTTAAGAATGTGTTTATTGAGTCTCTACCATTATTTGGTGATCTATAAATTGTTGATACGAAAAAATGTTGTGTTTTGTTTTTAGTTTGAATTGTGATTATATTGTTAAAGTTATCAGTATACGATTTGTGTAATTCGTAGCTTAAACAATTGTGGATGAAGAAACAGACACCCCCACCACGTCGGTTGTTGCGACATGACAACAATTTAGAGTAGTTGGGAATATTGACCAAGTCAATTTCGTCATCTTTAATTCAAGTTTCGGCAATGGCTATTATATGAATAATGTTTTTTACAGTGTCAAGAATGTAAGTTATTTCGTCCATTTTATGTCTTAAGCTTCGTACATTGAGATATAGAATTTTTAGCGTAATATCATTTTCGAACTTGAGATTTTTAATACAATTTATGTGTCTTGTTGTGGTGTTAATTGGTAAAGTATTGTAATCTATTTCGTTATTAATCGACATTTAAGTTTAGAAAATTATTTTCTTGTAATATTTGGTATGTTTTTCCTGTGTCAGTTTTCTTTACAAATACTTTACCGCCCTTTACACACGCATATTTTATTTTTATACCCGTATGACTATATAGTCCAAGGGTATAATAAATTTGCCATTACGTTTGTGACGCAGAGAAGGAGGGGGGGTAGATATAGACTCAAGTGTATGGATCGGATCAGAATCGAAAAATAAATCGATTTAGCTATGTATGTCCGTCCGTCCGTCATCACGTTAACTCAAAAAGTAAAGGAGCTAGGATTATGAAATTTTCACAAATTCGTTTTTATGCAAAAAACGGAATCGAGTTTTAAATTCAGCCATTTTGGTCCACGGGTTCGAGTACCTGCCATACAACTTCTAATTTTATATGAGCATTACTCTATACCTATGGAAGCTGCGTGTCTGAAATTTTGCCAAAAGTAGTTTAGTATAATGGCCAAAGTTACTGCAAAATTTGGTTGGTCTACTGCAGAGGGTTCGAGTAGCTGCCATACAACTCCTTCTTTTATATGAGCTTTACACTACACCTGATGAAGCTGGGTGTCTGAAATTTTGCAAAAAATAGTTTAGTGTAATGGCCAAAGTTACTGCAAAATTTAGTTGGTCTACTGCTGAGGGTTCGAGTAGCTGCCATACAACTCCTTCTTTTATATGAGGATTACACTACACCAAATGGAGCTCTTTTTAAATCCCTTGATTTTTTGAAAAGCAAACTGAAATATGGAGTAAGCCGTTCATTAATGAAAGCTTTGTTTGGATTTTTATTTTCGGATGACGTAGAGAATATTTTGCAACAATTTATTTCTTTGTTTTTTTTTTGCGCTCAAAATTTTGTCTTTAATTATTTGAGTAGTAAATTTTATTATCAATTTTTTTTGCTCACCTGAATTCTTTTTCTTGTTTTCATTTAAGTAAGCTTCTTTTATATCGCTTTGTTGTAGTTCAACTCCAATTTCACTGGCAATTTTTGTAGCTATAGTTATTGGGTTTTTCTCTTCTACACCTTCAAGTCCAGATATTTCAATATGTTTCCTATATTTCTTTTGCTTGATTAGTTCGATTTCTATTTTTTTATTTTCAATTTGTTTTTTTAGTATTTCGTTTTCATTTTTTAACTGGATATTATCATCTATCACGAGCTCTAATGTTGCTTTGATTTCAGCAATAGTTTTTTCCTGGTTCTCCTGGTTTTTGATGATTTCATCCAATTTTTTTATTATTGCGGGATTGTTGGTATCATTTTGCGTTCGATTACCATTTTTGCTTATATCCAATGTACGGTCGTTTGTTCTATTAAGCCCCATTGATTTGCGTTTGTTTCTTTCTTGTGTACAGCGAACGCAAAACCCAAATTTTCCGGGATCCGTTTGGATTTCCTCCAGACTATCCACGGTGTCTGAATAGGAATAAGCTGATATATCTGATAATATTCAGCATATAACAATGATAATTTTATTTCAAAATTTACGTTGTTTTCAGTAACTCGTGTTTTATCTTGCATTATTCTTTAATTTGAAGTCAAAAGCAAAAAAAAATATTCTTGTGTAAATGATCTTACAGCTGCCCTCTAGTTAATAAATTAGGATTCTCATTTACCACATCATCAGGAACTGCTAAAACTGGTGCTTCTATTAAAAAGTGACCAGGTGTTAAAACGTTAAAGTTTCCTGGATAATTATTTAACGGACATAAAGGACGAGGATTTAAACAAGTTTCAATTTTAACAGTTAAAGTTGCAAGTTCTCCAAAAGTTTATGTTGTATCCTTTATTATTCTGTTCATATGATTCTTAATTGATTTTACACCAGCTTCCCAAAGACCTCCAAAGTCAGGGGATCCGTGTGGTATGAAATGCATACACATTGGTGACCGATCCTCTTCTGTTATTAACTATTTCTAGGTGAATTGCATTGGTACTCCAGCATACAGATAGCGCTATATAACTCTTAAAACTTGTTTCCACGACCCGCTGATGACTTTAAAATAAAGGGTCCAGCGTGATCAACACGACAATATGTGAATAGCCTGACATAGTTACACGAGGTTTAGGAAGATTAACCATTAGTTGAAAAGCCGAAGTTGCTTTAAAACTATGACAAAATTTAAATCTGTGAATACATCCGTAGTACAGATATGGAGTTTCTGGATAAAAGCTCTAAAGCTTTAAGGCTCATATTTTAATGTATGTTCTAGATAAAATGCTAAAAGGTCGTAATGTAATATACGTTCTAGATAGAATGACCGTTCGTTATGTTTAAAAATTAAGCTTATATCATTATTAACGAAAAGTGTTTGAAATTATTAAAGTTTAAACTTATTTTAATATTTCTTTGAAAAATTCAAAAAAAATATAAAGTTGGGTTTGAAATAAAAGCTAATGAAGCTCGTCCGTTATGTTTGAAAAATAAGCTGTCAACAGGCATTTTAAAGTTGAATTTTTAAGCTTTTTAAACTTATGAATTTTTTTTGTTTTAGTATTAACTTAACTCCCCCCGGCGGATTGGGGCTTAGAAACATCCGCAGTAAGGAATGCTTGGGGCACGAGTCCTCTAAAATCCAACGAAAATCAAGATGCGACTGATCCAGAATGGGCGGCTCTCTGGTCTGCGTCGGTTCCCCAAAGGGGCGGCAGTTAAAATACCTGGTAGTAGGTATAAAATACAAAATATAATAATATAAAATAATGAACATATTATATAAAGATAAAAATATGGTAGGGATATCTACCAAAATGTCGGCAGAGACCACGGCTGCCGGCGAGGGCTTGGCTAATTCCACAAAGGGATTAGTTAAGTCGCCAGTGGTTAAAAATGTTTCTACGTTCAACGCAACCGACCCTTTTAAAAAGGGCGGTTTAGTGGGAAGATCACCACCTGCCGTTGAAAATAAAACCAGTGACAAAGCGGGAATCCAGGCTAATGTCACTAGAAATATTACTGGTTCGAAATTAATAAAAAATATGTCTAACGATGACGGTCAGAATAAACCCCTAGACGTGGGTATTACAGTAGAGAAACAGTTTCATTTAAGAATAAGTGAACTAGAGAAGATGTGTAGCGACTTAATGAGTCAGATTCACACTCTAACCGAAGAAAATAAAATGCTAAAGAAAAACCAATTAACTAAAAGTGCAGTAGAATACTGTACAGATGAAGAAGAACTAACTCGGGAAACCGAGTGGATTGTAAAACGTACAGGGAAAAAAAGAAAAGCGGAGCACTCACCAGAAATATACAAAGAAAATAGTGTAGAAAAATTAAAGGTGATTAAACCAAAAATTTCAATTGATAAACCCATCATTACAAGAAAAAACAAACCTCCTCCGGTTATCTTAAGTAATGTTGTAGAATACCCCAAAGTTAATAAAATACTGAAAGATGTACAAATTAACTATAAAATAAATATGTTGAATAACCATCAACTGAAGATTAATGTTGAAAAAGAAGAGGAATACAGAGAACTAACAAAGATTATAAATGAAGCTAAGTTAGAATGGCATACTTATGAAAACAAGTTGACCAGGCCAATTAAAGTTATGGCTAGGAACTTGCATCCTTCATGCGATCCTGAAGATATAAAGCAAGAGCTTAAATGTAAGGGTTTTAAAATCATTGAAGTTGTTAACAAAAGAAAAAAAATCAAAAAGAATGAGGAAGAAACTATAGTTAAACTACCTCTTTTTATGTTAACATTTGAAAATACTGAGGACATTGATAAGATTTATAAAATAGAGTTTATTCAGCATATGAGAGTGAAAATTGAAGCTCTGAAAAAAACAAATCTGATTCCTCAGTGTAAAAAATGTCAAAGATATGGCCACACACAAAAATTTTGCCAGCGTCTAGCTAAATGTGTAAAATGTGCAGGGTCACATCTATCAACGAATTGTGACAAAGACAAAAAGGTTACGCCGAAGTGTGCTAACTGCCTTGAGGCACACCCTGCAAACTATAGGGGGTGCGTAGTTGCAAAAGAATTACAAAAGAGAAAAAAGAAAAGTAATCCAAAACATACCAAAGAAGGTGCGTCGAATTCACCTAACCCTAAATCTAGAAGCTTAAATCCTAACAGGGTTATCGACGGTTTATCGTATGCCCAAGTATCACAAAATACAGCAAAAGAACCTATTAGTGCAACAAAACAGAACAATGTAGCATTAGAAAAATCAGCTGAAAAAATAATAAAACGCACTAACGTTAGGAATATAACCCATAGTACAAATAGCATTTATAAACCTAACACTAAAGCTGATAATAACATTTTAATGCAGATGATGCAAAATTTGTTAAATTCAATGAATGATATCTCTAAAAGAATAACTAATTTAGAAAACAATTCTAGCTGGTACTCCGAATGGTACTCCGAGAAAATTTCTAAATAACGGCCCAAAATAAAATTAGTATTGCTACATGGAACGCAAACGGCGTACTAAATAAAAAACTAGCATTAGAGCTATTTCTAAAAACCAAAAACAATGATGTGCGTCCCCTATCAGAAACTTATAGGACAAGACAGTCAAAACTAAAAATAATAGGTTTCACATGTTACAATGCGACACACCCTAGTAATAAACCGCGAGGAGGTAGTGCAATTTTGGTGAAAAACTCTTTACTACATCACGAAGAGTGTAAAATAGAAACTGATGAATTTCAACTTTCAGTAATACGTGTTAAGTCTCTTAAACAGGATTTAAATATTGGGGCTTTATATTGCCCTCCTAATTACAATTTAAAGAATATGATCCTTAAAGACCTCTTGAACCGACTTGGGGATAGTTTCATCCTAGGAGGTGACTACAATGCCAAACATATCGATTGGGGTTCAAGACTTACCTCAACAAGAGGAAGAGTGCTAAGGAAAGCTATTAGAGAGTTGGGTTGCTATTTTCATTCTACAGGCGAACCAACCTTTTGGCCTACTGATACAAAAAAAACTCCTGATCTACTGGATTTCTTCATAACATAAAAAATATCTCCAAATTTTATTAGCCTAGAAAATAATGAGGATTTAGACTCAGACCATTCGGCTGTCGTACTAAACCTGCATGAAAAAATTGTTAAGAAACAAAATAAGCCTACACTTGTTAATAAATCAACAAACTGGTTCAACTTTAAACAAGAGATAGAAAATAATATAAATTTAAGGGTTAAAATAACAACTAAAGATGAAATAGATTTAGCAATTGAAAATCTTAATAAAATTGTCCAAAATGCTGCATGGAATAATACAAAAGAAAATACATACATGACAGCAGGACCTAATTATCCTAGAGATATATTAAATGCGATTAAACTAAAGAGAAGAGCTAGACGAAGGTGGCATTAAACACGTGACCCAGCTGATAAAACTGTGTTGAATAGAATAACGCAGAATCTTAAAAGAAGAATTCTTGAAATAAAAAACAAATCATATGAAAAATATGTTGAGAATTTATCAGCTAAAAAAGAAAAAAATTACTCTTTGTGGAAAGCAACAAAGAGTTTGAAAAAACCTGTAGTGCCAGTCCCACCAATTCGGAAAATGGATGGTAAATGGGCAAAAAATAATAAAGAAAAAGCCGAAACATTCGCAGATCACCTGGAAGAAATTTTTCGGCCCAATGAAATAGAGTCAGACCTCTACATTGAAAATGATTTCAGAAGAGAAGAAAATGACATTGAACTAATTACTCATATAGAAATGGTTGATGAAATTAAAGCTCTGAAGTCAAAAAAAGCACCAGGTTTCGATCTAATTACTGCAGACATTCTAAAACAACTCCCGAAAAAAGGGATGACAATGTTAACATATATAATGAATGCTATGTTTAGGTTAAATTATGTACCTAACGTTTGGAAGGTGGCAGAAATAATTATGATACTTAAGCCAGGAAAGCCTCCAAACGAAACAAAGTCTTATAGACCTATCTCTCTGTTACCAATTATGTCAAAACTCTTTGAGAAACTGTTATTAAAAAGGTTGAAACCTATAATAGAAAATAGAAAAATAATTCCAAACTATCAATTTGGTTTTAGAGAAAAACACTCTACTGTTGACCAAGTACATAGAATTACTGATATAATTGAGAAAGCTCTAGAAGAAAAACAAATATGCTCTACAATATTTCTAGACGTAGCACAAGCATTTGATAAAGTTTGGCACGAAGGCTTAATTTATAAGTTGCAGCAACTATTACCTAAAAAATATGTAGATATACTCTCATCATACTTAACTGATAAACTGTTTAGAATTAAACAGGATGAAGAGTACTCTACACTGAGAGAAATTAAAGCGGGTGTGCCTTAAGGAAGTATCTTGGGTCCAATATTATACTTGCTGTATACTAGTGACTTGCCTCAATTTCAAGAAATAACTGTAGCGACTTTTGCTGACGATACTGCAATAATGGCAGTAGGATCAAATGTCAGCGAGGCTACAAATAAACTACAAAAAGCAAGTGATAAATTATATCTTTGGACCAAAAGATGGAAAATTAAATTAAGTGAACTGAAATCAGTGCAAGTAAATTTTACAAACAAACCTATTCAAAATCCCCCAGCCGTACAATTAAATGGGGTAGATATTCCTCTTGAAAACAAGGCAAAATACCTAGGAATGACATTAGATGTCAAGCTAAAATGGAAAGAACATGTCAAAAAGAAAAGAATAGAATTTGAACAAAAATATAGAGAAATGTATTGGCTCCTAGGTCGAAAATCTAAATTGCCAATAGAGTACAAAATTTTGTTATATAACCAAATAATTAAGCCTATCTGGTTGTACGGCGTACAACTTTGGGGGTGTGCCAAACGAACACATATTCAGAGAATTCAAACATTTCAAAGCAAAGTGCTACGTAACATGGTGAGTGCTCCCTGGTACGTACGAAATTCCGACTTACATAGGGATCTAGGAATTCCTATTGTTAGCGATGAAATAAAAAAATATGCCATAAAACATAAGACCCACTTAGAAGGTCACATAAACATAGAAGCGTCAAAACTTCTACTATTTTCAAATGTCAATAGAAGGCTTAAAAGAACTAGGCCCCTCCAACTAGCGATAAATTCAGATCACCTTAACGGAGGTCTGTAATTCCAGTAGATCATAAAAAGTTAGCGCAAAATTAATGGTTAGTCTCTAAGACTAGTTTTAATATTTTAAAACAGGGCGGGTGTTTTTAGTGTGTTAAAGTCACACATAACTGTGGTTGCGCTCAGTATCTTTCGACGATTTCCACCATCCTTACCCAAAGACAAAAAAAAAAAAAAAAAAAAAAAGTATTAACTTAACTAAAAATAATTATAAATAATGTCAAGTGAAATGAAAATAAACTTTTGAAATTATATTTAATGAAGGAAGCTTATATATAGTAGCCCCTGTCAACTTTTAGATACCCATGCATACCCACTATGGTGTATAAAATAATATAAACCGTTATTTATTTCCCTTATTCTATTACATATATAACAAAATAAATAAAAATAGTTAAAAAACTTTTACTCATCCTACCCAATAATTTTTGCTTAAAATAAAGAAATACCAGTTTTAATTTTAATCTCGTAGCTTCATTAGATTCACATTTATCGAATTGTATAAGTAACCGTGTTTAATTTCTATCCTCCAAGCACAATTAGTTTTGAAGAAATTCATATTGGTGCAAAGAAGTTGTATGGTAGCCCCCCGAAAATGAAACCGTAACGTTTTGAAACTTCATAAAGGTTAATGATCTATTATATAACTAACTGTGTGTAATTTTCATATTCCTTGTATAATTACTTTTGAAGAAATTCATATTGGTTTAAATAAGTTGTGTGGCAGCTCCCCGAAGCCTTGGTCTGGTTTTAACCAAAAAGAATAGGGAACCTCAAAAATGTCCAAAAAATGTTTTGTGTGAATTTCAAAACTCTAGTTCTAATTTCTCAATTCTTTTAATCAATTATTAATTCACGAATATATTAAACCTAAGCAAAATAAGCTTCATACAATCATATTCATATAATGATCATTATGATAAATAATAATCATCATATTCATAGTAATTATATCTATCAATCTCAAAGTACAAAGTGCACATATAAAATATTACATGTATACATATTATTTGAATACATATAAATATCTTACAAGCTATTTACTGAAAAAAATCTTAGTGTTAGTTTTTTCCTATCTATAATCTATATATATATAAAAGCAAAAGTTTGTTTATTTGTTTGTTTGTCTGTATGTAGCGAATAGACTCCTGAACTGCGTAGCCGATTTTCATGAAAATTTGTATATAGAGGTTGTTGAGTACGGAAAGAAATCATGGCCCAAAAAATTTGCTCTAACGATGCAAGTATTTAAACTTCTTTGTTCTAAAATGAAAACGGTTTGACCAATTGACTTCAAATTTTGTATGCGTGATGCTCCTTGAGCATTGATTTGACACTATTAACAGTTTTGGAATTTGTTAACTTATGTAGGCCCGACGGGTGTTCAAAAAAATTTTTGGGTCCAAATTTTGTCCGCTATATTATACGTGATGCTCCTTGAAAATTGAGCTGACACTATTAACAGTTTTGGAATTTGTTAACCAATGTTGGGCCGATGGTTGGTCAAAAAAAATGTTGAGTCCAATTTTGTCCGATTTTATGAAATTCTGCTTTGGCTAAAAAGAAAGCCCACAAAAAAATTTTATTGAGTTGCATTAACCCATTGGGGCCCAACGGCTTTTTATAGGTTTTTTCAATACTTAACTCTAAATTAAAAACGGTCTGACCGATTTTCTTCAAATTTTGTATAAGTGCTGCCCTGTAAGAATTGAGTTGACACTATTAACAGATTTGGAATTTGTTAACCCATGTCAGCCCGACGTTTGGTCAAAATAATTTTGGAAGCTAATATTGCCAAAATTTGCGAAGTACTGCTTTGGCTACAAAGAAAGTTTTTGGTTACTTTACTCTAAATTAGAAACGATTTAACCGATTTTCTTCAAATTTTATATATGGAACACGTTTTGAGAATGAAATTAACTCTTTTAACAGTCTTGCAATTGGTTAACCGATGCCGGCCCGACGGTTGACAAAAAAAAGATTTGGAAGCAAATTACATTCAATTTTGCGCAATACTGCTTTGCCCAAAGAGAAAGTGTAGTTCCGTTAACCCAATGAGTCATAGTGACTTTTAATAGATTTTTGCGTTACTTAACTCTAAATTAGAAACGATTTGACCGGTTGACCTCAAATTTTATATGTTTGAAGCAACTTGAAAATGGAGTTGAGTCTGTCGGTCCTACGATTAGTCAAAAATTTTTTTGGAAATAAATCAAATTTTGGAAAGTAGTTTGTACTGCTTTGAATTACAGAAAGTTTTAAAAATTACTAGTATAAGCCTAGAAAAATCGTTTTAAAAAGATTGCTTTCATACATTTTAAAATTTACATGTGTAAACCGTGTGTAATTTTTGTGTTAACTTTTTGCAGTAACATCAACTTCAATTAAACCTCCATTGAGAGGCGCAGCAACACATACCTGGTATTAGCTAGTTTATTATAAAAATTTTACGCTTCTTTTAAATTATATGAAAACATATGTCGATAAATACATAAAAAACAGCAACAAAACAAAAAAAAACCAAATTCATATAATTTTATGTTGTGTACTGCAAAATTTCAAATTTTTATATGAAAATATTAAAGTTAAAAAAGTTAGTTGTTCTAGAGTTACCCAAACTTTTGGTCCGATCTTAACCAAAACAAGTAAAGAAACAGTCAGTCGGTGCAACCGACTTAGAAATACCCTACACCTATTTGGTTCAAATTTAAGGACATATCCATAAGTCATTTTAACACCATAGAAGCTGTTATTAATTTGATCGTAAGACATAGCTAACCAAATTAACTGTATTTACTGTACTGTACTGTACTAAAAACATTTTCTAATTACCCTATCTATTAAAAAATACTACAAATTCTTACTAATTTATCTATTTAAAAATATTAAAAAACAAACAAACTTGAAATAAATGAAAATATATTTATTCCAATTCAATTACAAAATGAAAAAATTCTAATTATTAAATTTTGTGATAAAAAGATAATCAAAGCATAATATATTTAATAATCCAAATTTTTAAAAATTGCAATTATTTTAAATGGTTAGTTTATATACCTAATAGAAAAACTTATAAACGCAAAATATGCAATAAATGTATTTCTAAAATACAATTAAAAATTTACACCTTTTCATATAATTCATTTAAATATAAAAATAAATTTTACATAAATGCAGCAAGTACCTTTGAACATAACTGAACCACTACAATTAAGTCTGGATTTCGGAGACACATAGGACATAGGAAATATATTCTTTGGTTTCGAAATTAAACTCGACCACAACCAATTCCCATGGTACTTTCATTACTAGTAACCTACTGTTAAATTTCATCTAAATACCGGCATTATTTTTTGAGTTATGGTGTTTTTAAGATATATGTTTGTTAGTCCTTGAACTTTTCAAGGGTTCCAGGACCCGAAATTATGGTACGATTTCGCCCATATGCAGTCCCGTCATACTTTCAATACTAGTTAACCCTTGTACACAATTGGAACGCTCTATCTTAATTTTAAGTTACTAGTTTTATTAATTTCGATGATAAGCTTTTACACATTGGGGGGTCTAAGAGAGGTTCTGAACCACCACTCCAATTGATCCCAAATTAGGGGGGCACGCAAGAAATAGTAAAGAACACCCTTGTGGCAAATTGGAAGCTTCTACATTTGTTTCAAGTAACTATCTTTATTAACAGCTGGGTGGCACAGTGGTTAAGTGCCGACCTTTCATGCAGAAGGGCCCGGGTTCGAATTCTAGTGAAAGTGAAAAAACTTTTCTGGTTTTCGACTCGACTCAGTTACCATTCGCCATTAGGTTCAAATTAATGGCATAATCAATAATTAATAATTATAAATCTTTAATAAAAAATACTTTAATATAAAAATATAAACAAATGCAAAATATAAACAAATAATTTAATTAAATAATATAACTCGCAGATATAGAATACCATATAAGTAAAATATAAAATATTACAATATAAACAAAAAATAGAATTGTAAATATTGAAAATCTAAGACGTTTCTACATGTTATAAGGCCTAGTACTATCTCGTGTTTAAATTGTATGTGGAATTCAATAAGACCAATTCTAATAACACGAATATAATATGACCCCCCTGTTCCAACATGTACCTATGGTATAGACAGGCTAATTAGCCTAACAGTTGAACAGTTAGCGCTTAAAAAAAAAAAAAAAAAATTTCGAAAATATGCTTTAAGGGCCTAAGAACTGAGTGGCTGGTCCCCGATCCACTACTCCAATGGGGCCCAAATTTCAAAGACACTTACGAAATAGGAAGGGATACCCTGATACCAAATTTGGAGGTTCTATCTTCATTGGTTTCGGAATTATGCTCGTTTGGCCTAAATTCTATCAAAAAGTTCTAAGTTCCGAACCCATTGTCCAATCCTCACCGTACGTAATCACCGCCGTAGTTTCGCTGCCAATAACCTACAGCACAAATTTCATGAAGATAGCCTCATTAGTTGTTGAGTTATCGTGATTTTTTATATATGTTCCTTAGCCCTGACATCGATTAAAAGGTCCGGAATCCGAACCGTTGGGCTGATTTCGCCCTTATATAGTCCGCGCTGTACTTATAGTACTAGTTAACCCTCGTACACAATTTGAACGGTCCATCTTAATTTTAAGTAACTATTTTTAGTAATTTCGATTATAAGCCTTTAAAACTTGGGAGGTCTGAGAGGGGTACAGAACCACCACTCCAATTGATCCCAAATTAGGGGAACACGCAAGAGATAGTAAAGAACACCCTTGTGGCAAATTGGAAGCTTCTACATTTTTTCAAGTTGTTATCTTTATTAATTTTAAAGATATGCTTTAAGGTCTTCGGAAATGTGTGGCTGGTCCCCGACCCACTACTCCAATGGGACCCAAATTCACAAGACACTTAGGAAATAGGAAGGGACACCCTGATACTAAATTTGGAGGTTCTATCTTCATTGGTTTCGGAATTATGCTCGTTTGGCCTAAATTCGATCAAAAAGTTCTAGGTTCCGAACCCATGGTCCAATCCCGACCTTACGCAATTCCCGAAGTATTTTCATTACTAGTAACCTACAGCACAAATTTGATGAAGATAGCGTCATTAGTTGTTGAGTTATCGTGATTTTTTATATTTGTTCGTTAGCCCTGAAACCGATTAAAAGGTCCAGAATCCGAACCCATGGGCCGATTTCGCCCATATGCAATCCCCGCCGTACTTTCAGTCCTAGTAACCTACAGTTAAAATTTCATCAAGATAGCTCCATTATTTTTTGAGTTATCGTGCCTACGGACGGACGGACGGACGGACGGACGGACGGACATGGCTATATCGATTAAGGCGGTTACGCTGATCACAAATATATATACTTTTCCATATCTAGCTCGCTTCCTTTAGGTGGTTACAAACACCATACCAAAGTTAATATACCCCTTTACCTATTCTATAGGTGTAGGGTATAATAAAGAGCTCTGTCAAATACTAGAAAAATTTGATGTTATTATAACAAATAAAAAAATTAAAAAAGAGTTTTTATCGAACTACATAAAAGAAGCAACCAAGGTATATGACTTGAGTCAATTTGATTAATGAACACACTGGAGATAAATAACGTGTTGAGATGTAACAAACAAACGAGTAAAATTTTTAAAGGAGTTTTTGCTTTAGATTAACTCCCCAAAACAATTAAAAAACAAACTTTTTTAATTGTAAACACAGATAAAGCAAAAGATCCAGGAACACATTGGTTGGTTATTTATATTCCTAAACGTGGTTGTATCGAATATTTTGATTCTTTTGGCAGAAAACCTGATAAATTAGAAATTTTAAGTTACTTAAAAAATCAATGTGTAGTTTTTAATGAAAAACAATTACA
>OY720441.1:132904432-133201246 GCA_963082915.1 Dolichopus griseipennis
GAAACCAATGAAGATAGAACCTCCAAATTTGGTATCAGAGTGTCCCTTCCTATTTCGTAAGTGTCTTTGAAATTTGGGCCCCATTGGAGTAGTGGATCGGGGACCAGCCACTCAGTTCTTAGGCCCTTAAAGCATATTTTCGAAATTAATAAAGATAGTAACTTGAAACAAATGTAGAAGCTTCCAATTTGCCACAAGGGTGTTCTTTACTATTTCTTGCGTGCCCCCCTAATTTGGGATCAATTGGAGTGGTGGTTCAGAACCTCTCTTAGACCCCCCAATGTGTAAAAGCTTATCATCGAAATTAATAAAACTAGTAACTTAAAATTAAGATAGAGCGTTCCAATTGTGTACAAGGGTTAACTAGTATTGAAAGTATGACGGGACTGCATATGGGCGAAATCGTACCATAATTTCGGGTCCTGGAACCCTTGAAAAGTTCAAGGACTAACAAACATATATCTTACAAACACCATAACTCAAAAAATAATGCGGTATTTTGATGAAATTTAACAGTAGGTTACTAGTAATGAAAGTACCATGGGAATTGGTTGTGGTCGAGTTTAATTTCGAAGCCAAAGAATATATTTCCTATGTCCTATGTGTCTCCGAAATCTAGACTTAATTGTAGTGGTTCAGCTATGTTCAAAGGTACTTGCTGCATTTATGTAAAATTTATTTTTATATTTAAATGAATTATATGAAAAGGTGTAAATTTTTAATTGTATTTTAGAAATACATTTATTGCATATTTTGCGTTTATAAGCTTTTCTATTAGGTATATAAACTAACCATTTAAAATAATTGCAATTTTGAAAAATTTGGATTGTTAAATATATTATGCTTTGATTATCTTTTTATCACAAAATTTAATAATTAGAATTTTTTCATTTTGTAATTGAATTGGAATAAATATATTTTTATTTATTTCAAGTTTGTTTGTTTTTTAATATTTTAAATAGATAAATTAGTAAGAATTTGTAGTATTTTTTAATAGATAGGGTAATTAGAAAATGTTTTTAGTATTATACAGTTAATTTGGTTAGCTATGTCTTACGATCAAATTAATAACAGCTTCTATGGTGTTAAAATGACTTATGGATATGTCATTAAATTTGAACCAAATAGGTGTAGGGTATTTCTAAGTCGGTTGCACCGACTGACTGTTTCTTTACTTGTTATTACTTAACTAGTTTGGTTACAAAATTATTAGAGTTTATTTTTTTGAATTTAATATACATAGTTAGTTAGGAATTAGTTAGTTGCATCTTGATAAATTACTTACTTTGGATCAACGATTTGTATTGAATTTTGCTTACATATTTTTATTATTGGCTACAGAATGACGCAAAGAATATTGACTGATATCTCCACGTATTCCTGATTTTATAGAATTGTACGTGTTTATATATGTAAATAATTCAAGCTCTATTACTGTGTACTTAAGAATTGCTTCCCAAGAGAGACCTGGAGCATCTTACAGGGTCTAAATTATAAATATATCTACATATTTTTCTAAAATTTTCAAAAACGTCGGCTAATATTAAAACATCTGTTTTTAAATACAATTTTAAATAATCTAATAAATTTTGATAATTATAAGAATTCCGTAAGGTAACTGCATGATTCTATTTTCTACCGAACAATGAATGTTCGTCATTTTATTATAGAACTCTGTTTGAGGTGGTAAATTTTCTTCTTCTAGTTTTTTGCAGCTGTTCAAATAATCATATTGAAAAACTCCTTTCGTAAGCATAATATCAGAATTATTTCCAAAAGAATGTAAAATGTTTTGCATATTATTTTTATCTATATCTTAAGCAAGACTGTCTAAACTAGCGGCCATAAAAAAAAAACTATCTAAAAATCTAATATCAAGAGAATAGTTTTCTTCAGGAACTATAATTTTTTTACTTAATGATATGTATTTTTCCTTATTTAAAGGAATGACCGATATGTTACCTGGTACTATGTTTAATGGTTTAAATAAGAGATGGCAATCCTATGCTTCGAAATTATGAAAGAATACAGGGAAATATGAAGGTTTTCTATATAAAATATTACATCTAAGATGTGCAGGGCCTCTACGTTGATTACTAAAATAACAATGGTCCCTTACTCAATTAGTAAAGTCTAAAAGCTTACTGCAAGTGTGACATGTAGGTTCCGTTAATTGCCTTAGTTCTTCATCTAAAGTTATTTTGGTCATCGGTTTTGGATTTTTAAAATTTGTTAAGTAAAAAATTGTACAGTCTTTTGCATATCTGTAAGAAATTCAAAAGTTGAAATAAAGATAAACAGATCAAATTTAAGCTCTACACACTAGAGAAGCATCAAATGAGAATTTTATAAAATAGGAAAATGCAAAACGTGTACTTGAATATTTGTAGTTTTTCTGTATCTGGTTGACATGTTGAAATTGGTTTAAATATATTCTTACTACCTGCATATATCACAAAAGGTGCTTCCATTTGCTGGTTGTGGTTTTAAAATTTTAAAATATTTTTAACTTCCGTTGGTAAAATTGTTATTACATTATACATTGTTTTTTAGGGATTCGAAGTTGTTTTGGATGATGGAAATGTTGTTAACAACTGTGCAAATATAAATTTTTTATTTATGTTTAGTTAAATTAGTGTGAAGTAACTATGGTAAACTTTTTATTAAAACACTATGCGCTTTTTCATTTTGTTCGAGAATTATTAGATTGACATGATGTTCTTGTTCATCTTTTGATAAGTAATACAGTCCTATTAATTTATTCATAAAAACATTGTTTTTGGATTTTGGTCCTCAAATATTTTTAATTGTGTAAGTTTAACTGGAAACTCAATTGCCTCAAAGTTTAACTGAAACTGCACCTCTATTTAGTTTTATTTTATTTGAAATAATATTTTTAATTTAATATGAGCCAGGTATTGAGACATTTAGGTATTGAAATGCTGATTTTAAGGCCCATTTAAGGCAGTAAATATCTGCATTTTTAATATTTATACAAGCTTTTTTTTTCTATCTCTCGAGGAAGCTTAATATAGGATGACTGATGAATATTGCTAAATTAAGAATCTCAAATAATTCTTTATTAAATTCATGATATTAGTTTTTTTTTATTCATAAACATAAATTATTTTAATTGATTTTGAATATTATTGAATTTAAATGGCTTCCACGATCATTGATGCAAATACGACATCTTATCAAAATGTTGTTCTCTACTGGTTGAGAGTATCAGCGGGAATTGCCTCAACTACCGTTCGAATTGATTGTTTTAAAGCGTTAAAATTTTGTTGGTTTTGTTTTGTTAACTTCTTGTTTGCAATAACCACATAAGAAAAAATCAGGTGCAGGAAAGCAGGGGACCTGGGAGGCCAACTGAATGTGAAGTTTCTTGAAATCATTTTATTGCGAAATTTTTTCAGTTTATTGTGGAATTCTGTCATAACTGCTTCAACTATATGTGCAGTTGCACCATTTTGTTGGAACCAAACAGAGTTGAAAGGAATTCTTTTTCGGCGTCGCTCTGGATAGAAATTTTTAAGTGACCACAACAGTAACACAGTTTTCTTCAAAACTGTAAGGCCCGACAACGCAAAAGGGTTTGAATTACTCCATATTCTACAGTTTTTTATTGCCATTTAAGTCAAAATGGGCCTCTTCAGACATTAAACTGCAGTTTATGATGTTTTAGTCCTGTTCCACCATTTCAATAATTTTCTGGGAAAATTGCAAGCGAATTGGCAAGTGGTTAAGTTTACTTCTTAGTTGCAATTTATATGAAAATAAGTTCAAATCTCTGTGGAAAATTGTCTGCAGCGACTTTCTGCTGATATTCATTTGAGCAGACAAATTCCTTGTCGAAACTCGAGGATTGGCTTTTATGGCAGCAGCTAAAGCAGCGATAGTTTCCTGCATTCTAATTGTGGGATCCCGATGATAAGGCCTTCTTTCGAATGCTCCACATTCGGCAAAGCTATTCACAAGCCTCATTTTTATTCATATGCTAGGAGGTGTGCCTTGGAATGTGCGCCTATATTCCCTTTTAATGCGTATTACGGACTCAAACGCGTGAAAGCACACCGCCTCCAAATTCCTTTTTCTGTATCCCAATCCTCCATAATCTGTAATTTTAAATATCAATCTGTAAGAAAAAGAGAAAACGGAGAATATTACTCAAACAGTAAAAATTTTATTGCGATTTATTTTGGTAGCAGCTTTCATCAGCCACCCTAACCTGATCCTCTAAGAGGTTGATATTCATTATATTTATTTCTAATCCAATTATTTTAAACTGTGCCCATCCACTATCTTTCTCTTGCAATTCTTCTGTGCGTTCCTGTATTTTCCAGTCAATACTAAATTTGCCATTACGTTTGGGACGCAGAATGGGAGGGGGGGAGATTTCGGAATTATGCTCCTTTGGCCTAAATTCGATCAAAAAGTTCTAAGTTCCGAACCCGTTGTACATTACACTACGTACGAAATCCCCGCAGTACTTTGAGTCCTAGTAACCTACAGTTAATATTTCATCCATTATTAAGATAGCTCCATTTCTTTTGAGTTATCGTGCCTACGGACGAACGGACGGACATATATACTTTTCCATATTTAGCTCGCTTCCTTTAGGTGGTTTCAAACACCATACCAAAGTTAATATACTCCTTTACCTATTGTATAGGTGTAGGGTATAAAAAATCAAGTCTTATATATTATTTTGGATTCTTCCAAATCCATATAAATTTACCAAAGTCATTAAATTACAATAATTTATTGCTTTGTTACTTAGAATTATATTTAGGACAAAGTGCATTATCATACACTGACCTAGTATCATTCTACAAAAACAATTTCCATATTAAAATATTATGATTTGTATTTAATAGCATACAAATTCATATAAAGCAAAAACAAAAATTAAATCATGAAAGTAATTTGATCTCTTTCATTTATTTTTACTTTAACCGAAAGAATATTTATTGAATGCATTTGTAAACAGATGTTTGCAATTCAAATTGTGACCACACAAAATCTTGGGTCAACATTTTTGTATTAGATAATTATTATAATTTTTGTTTTGATTTGTTGTGTTTACAATTATAGAAATAAATTTGTGAACGGGCAGTATATACTACACAGTGTCATTTCTCGGTAATGTGCTGAATTCGATTGATACAAATACACCATTTAAATTTATTTTAGGTGGGTTTCTTATATTTCTATTAATAAAATTAAGATGAACAGATTTACTTTTATTTAATTTTATTTTCCATTTGTTAGTCTGAAAACATATTTTTTCACTTACTTTCAGTAATTTTCCTGCAGCTTCGTCAATATTCGATCCTTCTGCCAACGTAGCAGTATCTTCAGAAAATGTTGGTACAAATACATTTTCTACTTCTGGTAGATAACCTGTATAAAGCAAGTAGAGGCCGGGTCCTATGCAATTTAGCGGCCTGTGCATTTTTGAAAAATTTCGCCCCTTTAACTTAAAATTATTGAAACAAGCCGTTTCCGCGTCACTCGTGAAGTAGGCTTTTTCAACGCGCTTTTTTATAGAGAGAAATATTAGATCTAAACCTGATTGAAATATGTAGTTTAAAACATCTAAACTAGTTTGATTCGGTTTCACAAATGGCGATAAAACTAACAATTGCTTGTATAACTCCTCACCATTTAAGTCTTTTGATTCATTATTGGACAAAGCAGAATCTACCTTTTCACATAGTTCTTTTAAATTATCTAAGTTTGAAGCCTCGCTTATGTTATATAAGAAAAAGAATAATTTGTGGTGAGAAGCATGATAAAATTAAAAACTTGCCTATTACCTAATCACTGTTAGAAAAATACAATACATAAATCAATTACAACTTTTTGCTTTATAATTAAAATCTTTTGCATTTATATTTGACATGCACTGTTAAAATTTATTTTTTATTCTAGTATCATTCTATAAAAACAATTTCCATATTAAAATATTAATCATACAAAATATTATTATTTGTATTCAATTGCATACAAATTCTTATAAAGCAAAAACAAAATTAAATTATGAAAGAAATTTGATCTTTTTCATTTATTTTTACTTTAACCGAAAGAATACTTATTGAATGCATTTGTAAACAGATGTTTGCAATTCAAATTTTGACCACACAAAATCTTGGGTCAGCATTTTTGTATCAGATGCTTATTATAATTTTTGTTTTGATAATTGTTGTGTTTACAATTATGGAAATAAATTTTTGAACGGTCAGTATATACTACATCCTTCCCCAAAAGAAAAAAAATAGTTAGTTTACATTTCTTAAAATCAAAACTAATTTATTTTAGTTATTTTATCACAAAATAAAATATTTGCACATTATCTTCTTTACATTATATATTTTATTATTATATATTTCTTTATTTAATTATTTATTTTCAATAGTAAATTCCAAACGAGATTGCTCTCATAACATGGCTGTATACATTTTAAAATATTCCTTATTCATTTCAATGTTATAAAGTTTATACTTCTAATAAATTTTACATTTAACATAAGTTTTTTTTTTAAATTTAAAAATGATATTTTTGTTTATTACTTATTCTTATAATTTTTTCTAGATTTAATTAAATTATTGTTATGTAATTGTATTTCTCTATTATTTATCATTATTGTACTATTTGAGCCATTTCGTGAGACAATTTTATATGATCCTTTAAATGGTTTATCCATTTTCTTTTTAGTATTATTTTTTAAAATATATACATAATCATTTATTCTAAAATTAGATTTATTTATATCATGTTGTTTGATTCTTTATGTTTCTTTATTTTTTATCAAAAGATTTTTTGCATTTTCATTCTTTAATTTTATTTTTAATTCATTAAGATAGTCATCTAAATTATAGATACTATGTTTATTTTCTAATATATAGATTGAAAGTGCGCTAATATTTCCATAAACTAATTCGAATGGCGAATGTTTAGTCGAAGTACCTGTAGTATGGTAAGTATCCGTCCCAATTGTCTTGGCCTTCTAAACTCATTAAATAGTCATTCAATACCCTATGATTTCTCTCTATGGAACCTAGTGCTTCATGATGATAAGGTGTTGAAGTTACTTTTTCAATGTTAAAAAATTAGCAGATGTTTTTTAGAAGTTCATTCGTGAATTCTGTTCCTTTGTCGGCTTTTAATTTTTTAAAACATGCATACTTTAAAATAAATTTTTCAACTATTGGTTTTGCGACTGTTACTGCTTCCTTAGACTGTATTGGAAAAGCTTCAACACATTTTGTTAATTCACATTGTAACGTAAGTATATACCTGTAGTTGTTCGACGGACTTAATGCTCCAACTGTATTTACAGTAATTGTTTCAAATGATGTTGTAGGTGTGTTTGTAATAACATAATTTTCTTTTTAGATATAGACTCAAGTGTATGGATCGGATCAGAATCGAAAAATAAAGCGATTTAGCTATGTATGTCCGTCCGTCACTCCGCACGATAACTCAAAAACTAAAGGAGCTAGGATCTTGAAATTTTCCCAAATTCGCTTTTTGCAATAGCCGTCATCGCTATTTAAATCCAGCCATTTCGGTTCATGGGTTCGGGTAGTTGCCATACAACTTCTTCTTTTCTATGAGTATTAAAGAAACTGTGTACCTATTACAGCTGCGTATCTGAAATTTTGCCAAAAGTAGTTTAGTTTTATGGCCAAAGTTTCTGCAAAATTTGGTTGGTCTACTGCAGTGGGTTCGAGTAGCTGCCATACAACTCCTTCTTTTATATGAGCATTACATTACACCTAATAAAGCTGTATGTTTGAAATTTTGCCAAAAGTAATTAATGCTTATAAATGATATAATTATTATTAATATATTTGTCAAAGATGAGGTGTAACAAACGTATTCAATTAAATGTGTTTTGTTGGATGTGTTCAATTATAAATAAATTTATTTAATATATTTTGAGTAATAGTGGATAATAGTGGAACTTTTGTCTTACTTTGTAATAGACGTCCCACAGTGTTTAATTTTCTTTTACTGATTTGTGTGCCATCTATATGTGAAAAGAAATACTAAAACTACATTAGGAATTTCGATATTTTTCCTGTTTCTGGTTAGATAATTATGAATATTCTCCCTATTTTGAAGTTTTAGTTTTGACTTAATATTATTGTTCAGGATATTATACATGTATTTACATTTTGCAAAGTAAATTAGTTGGTTAATATCCAGTGTATCAATTATTATTATTATTATTTTATTAATATATTTGTCTAGAATGAGGTGTAACAAACGCATTCAATTAAATGTGTTTTGTTGGATGTGTTCAATTATAAAAATTATTATTATTATTTTATTATTATTATTATTATTATTTTATTATTATTATTAATATATTTGTCTAGAATGAGGTGTAACAAACGCATTCAATTAAATGTGTTTTGTTGGATGTGTTCAATTATAAAAAAATAAAATATTAACGTTTTGTTGGATGTGTTTTATTTTAGAAAATAAAATATCATAAATTATCATAAGCAGGCCAAAAAATATTTTATTTATTTTTAATAAAAAAAAAAAAATTTTTTTTGAAATAAAATTTACTTATTAGTTTATGAAAAATTTCATTTCAGTTTTAAAAATCACAGAAGATTTTCTGGAAATTTTAAATATATAGTAAGACATTTTGTAAATAAAAACTAAGAAGACAATGCTTCACAGGAACATTTGTGTAGTAAGTCTTAATAATTTTCAGTAAAAATCTGAAATAAGGGCGAAAGCCCAATGTATGCTTTGATGCATTGCTTGGTTTGCTTAAGCAAATAAACCAAGAAATGTATTAAAGTAATTTCAAAGTTTCCCCTCATCTCGCTCTGAACTCTACCTCATGTATCTCTCATCCCTTCCTTCATAACTTTTTAATTATTTATCTATTTAAAAGTTAAAATGGAAAAAAATTATGTAACAACTGAAGGTTGGGAAAGTGGGTTCAGGTATACAATACCTCTGAGTTCAATGCACCACAAAAACCAGACAAAATAGATTTTAAACTTAGTTAGGGTTAGGTATATTAAAAAAATTTCAAATAAAATTTATAATTTGCATTTGATAATGCAAAACTCAATTCAAAAATCAACATTTATTTAATACAATTTCACGTACATATAAATAGATACATTATTTAGCATGTTAAATAGGTACATTATAGAACGGTCAGCCTTCAAACAAGTATTTTGATTTGAATCTAAACAAAGGAAACAATATAGAATGTATAACAACATTTTTTAAAAATGTATATACAAAACATTAATAGTTGGAGAAATAAATCATTATTGAAACAAAATAAATCTATTTCACATCTCTTATTAACACAAATTTATCGAACTTAATTTTAAAAAGTACGTAATTAAATAAAAAAAAAATATTAATTGAAATTAAAAAAACATTTCACCAAGAAGGGATTTGAACTAACAGCCCCAAAATTTTATCAAATTCAAAACATAAAAAAGGTAGACTAAATAAATTATTCATCTTCAAATTTTTAAGATACAACAACATATAAGTTTTTGTTTTTTTTGTACATAACTATAGAATTGAAGCATAGTCTGTATTACGTAGAATGCAACGGTTACCATTTTATTTAAGAAAATGGTATTGATATATAATATATGTATATGTAATATATGTAATTAAATTAGAAATAGTTCTTAATTAGAAAAAGTTCTTCTTTCAAGTGACCTTCCGTCATTCTGTGACGGGCCAACAGCTAGTGTTTAAATAACGGTCATACGGGTATCTCAGAGTTGACATAGTCTACTCTAACACAGTCTTCCTCGTTTTTTATTAATTCGACCATTTCTTTTTTATTTTTTATTTTTTTTGGAAGTTCATATAGTATAATTCTTAAACTATCTACATTTTTAGAATTGTTTTGCAGCTCATTAAATATATCTTTAAATTTTTGGATATCCATTATTTTTAATATTTCATCATTATTTGCCAAGGCTATTTATTTTATATTATAATTACTTATTTTGAGTAATAGTTTCCCCAGAATCAATTTTATATCTGATAAAGAGTTATCGCTATATTCTACAATTATCTCGTTTTTTGCTGGTGTAATTTTAATTTCATTATTTCCTTCATAATTTTTACATTTTTCATTTTTATAATAATTTTCATCTCTAGTACCACTTATTAATTCATTATTTGTTACATTCCTTTTAAATTTCAGTTTTTTTTAAATACCTTATGTCTGATAATGATGTTGCGTTCCAAGTGTGATGGTGATCAATCTTCATATCTGTTTTTAAGGTTTCGGTGGTTTTATTTGTAGTCTCATTTAATTTTTCCTCCTTTTTGTTTTTCATATTTCTTGTTATTACATTTACTATATTTATGTAGTTCTTTGGTATCATTTCTATCAATTTTGTAGAGTCTAATTGTATTCTTGAAAACCCATCGTCATTTGTATTCATTTTGCCTTGCTTAAATATTATTTCAAAATCATAATCCATTACTTGTCCATTAAATCAAATGGTAGTCTTTTAAATTGATAATGACCTTTGTTTGTTGAAAATGCGGTCATTTGTCTAGATTTCTGATGTAACGGAATTTGATGAAATGAACTTGTCATGTCCAGTGTAAAAAAATGTTTGGATTTACCTAATTTATCCAAAAAATTATCTAGGCTTGTTAATGGAAATTTATCATCTACAATTTTCTTACTTATTTATCTGAAATACTATTTCTCTCCACTTCTTTTCTCCATCTTGGCTTTTTTAAGGCACTATTAATAACGGTGAGTTTTATGGACTTGTAGATTGTTCAATTATGTCTTTTTCCACTAATTTGTGAACTTGTTTCTCAATTTCTTACAACTGAATATTAGGTGTTCTGTAATTTTTTTATATACACTGGTGATTTATCAATTGTTGAAATCCGTTGTTCATAAAAATTGTTTATTGTTAATCACTTCATTTCTCCATCTTGGCTTTTTTTAGGCACTATTAATAACGGTGAGTTGTGTGGACTTGTAGAATGTTTAATTTTGTCTTCTTCCATTAATTTGTGAACTTGTTTCTCAATTTTTTCAACTGAACATTAGGTGTTCTGTAATTTTTTTTATGTACACGGGTGATTTATCAATTGCCTTAAAAAAAATCCTTTGTTCATAAAAATTGTTTAGTGTTAATCTATAATTTTCGAGATGAAATATATTCTGAAACCTTTTGCAAATGTTCAAAATTGAACTTTTTTCTAATTCATCTAAGACATCTATTGTTAATGTCTTTTTTAAATTTTCAAATCTTACCGAGCTGTTATTTTCATAGTATTTTATTGATAATATGTTATAATTTGTTGAACTTCTATTTCAGATGTTGTTATTATTACAGGTGTATCTCTTGCATTTAAAATTTTTACATGTGGTATTTCATCTGCTGGAATTATTGTATTTGCTAAAAATACACCTTACAACATTTCTTTTCCTATAACTAAGCTTGCTTCTCTTATATCTGTTTTTATTGCTAGTATTGCTTCCATTCGTGGTTATAAAGTTATGTTTCAGATTTTTTTTTTTTTTATTCATGTTAATTGGTAGTATTATATCTTGTTCTTGTTGTGCTATAGTTAATGGGCATTTTTCATAATTTATCTTGCATTTATGTTTGCAAAAAAAAATCTCTACCTAGAATACCGTTTGTTAATATATTATTATTTTCTTCTATTATATGGAAATCATGGTATTTCCTGATTGAAATTTGTTGGTTTGGCTGCTAATATCACTGATGTTCCTATGTATTTTCCCTTGTTCAGCAATCTGTAATTCATTTAGTTGTACCTACCAATGTTTCAATTTGCACCTCTATTACCTTGTGTAACATTCGTTAATTCTGTTTGTACTTTTGCTGCATTTTTATTGGACTTAAAATTAGTTGATATTCTTTTCTTAAATTTTTCTAACGTGGTAATTTTCTCTTCTGTTATTAATCTATTTTTTACTTAATCTGACAGTTTTGTAGCCAATATGAATTTTATTAATTTTATTTTCTCATATATATCTTTAAATGTTTCTGCGTAAAATTCAATTAAACCAAGGAAATTTGATACTTGTATATTTCCTTTGAATTGTGGAATTATCTTTATGGCTGATGTTAATTCAAAGCTTGCCATTTTAGTTAATTTTTTTTTTATACCCTACACCCTTTAGAATAGGTAAAAAGGTATATTAACTTTGGTATGGTGTTTGTAACCACCTAAAGGAAGCGAGCTAGATATGGAGAAGTATATATATTTGTGATCAGAGTGACCTCCTGAGTCGATATAGCCATGTCCGTTCGTCCGTCCGTAGGCACGATAACCCAAAAAATAATGGAGCTTTCTTGATGAAATTTTAACTGTGGGTTACTAGGACTGAAAGTACGGCGGGGATTACATTTGGGCGAAATCGGCCCATTGGTTCGGATTTTGGACCTTTTAATCGATCGAAGGGCTAACGATCATATATAAAAAATCACAATAACTCAACAACTAATGACGCTTTCTTCATCAAATTTGTGCTGTAGGTTACTAGCAATGAAACTAGTTCGGGGATTGCGTAAGTTCGGGATTGGACCATGGGTTCGGAACCTAGAACTTTTTGATCGAATTTAGGCCAAACGAGCATAATTCCGAAACCAATGAAGACAGAACCTCAAAATTTGGTATCAGGGTGTCCCTTCCTATTTCCTAAGTGTCTTGGAAATTTGGGCTTCATTGGAGCAGTGGGTCGGGCACCAGCCACACATTTCCGAAGACTTTAAAGCATATCTTTAAAATTGATTAACATAGCAACTTGAAAAAATGTAGAAGCTTCAAATTTGGCACAAGGGTGTTCTTTACTATCCCTTGCGTGTCCCCCTAATTTGGGATCAATTGGAGTGGTGGTTCAGTATCCATCTTAGACCTCTTAAGTTTTAAAAGCTTATAATCGAAATTATTAAAAATAGTAACTTAAAATTAAGATAGGACGTTCAAATTGTGTACAAGGATTAACTAGTGCTTAAAGTTAAGCGTGGACTGTATAAGGGCGAAATCAGCCCAAGGGTTCGGATTCTGGACCTTTTAATTGAGGCCGAACGAGTATAATTTCGAAGCCAAGGAATATATTTCCTATTTCCTATGTTACAACGAAATTTAGACTTAATTGTAGTGGTTCAGCTATGGTCAAAGGTACTTGCTGCATTTATGTAAAATTTATTTTTATATTTAAATGAATTATATGAAAAGGTCTAAATTTGTAATTGTATTTAAAAATACATTTATTGCATATTTTGCGTTTATAAGCTTTTCTATTAGGTATATTAACTAGCCATTTAAAATAATTGCAATTTTGAAAAATTTGGATTATTAAATATATTATGCTTTGATTAGCTTTTTATCACAAAATTTAATAACTGGAATTTTTTCATTTTGTAATTGAATTGGAATAAATATATTTTCATTTATTTCAAGTTTTTTTGTTTTTTAATATTTTTAAATAGATAAATTAGTAAGAATTTGTAATATTTTTTAATAGATAGTGTAATTAGAAAATGTTTTTAAGTATTATAAAGTTAATTAGGTTAGCTATGTCTTACGATCAATTTAATAACAGCTTTTATGGTGTTAAAATGACTTATGGATATGTGCTTAAATTTGAACCAAATAGGTGTAGGGTATTTCTAAGTCGGTTGCACCGGCTGACTGTTTCTTTATTTGTTTTATTTTAAATAAGTTATTATTTGTCTAATTAATTTCTTAAGTTTTATATATTTATTTCAAAACGAAAATGCCCTTTTATATGTTGTTCATAATA
This sequence comes from Dolichopus griseipennis, assembly GCA_963082915.1. NCBI lineage: Eukaryota > Metazoa > Arthropoda > Insecta > Diptera > Dolichopodidae > Dolichopus > Dolichopus griseipennis. Next base: position 132,918,252 of record OY720441.1, read on the forward strand.
TTCCGAAACCTCGTTTATTTCTTTGTGTTTCTCTTCTATATATGTTTGAGAATACGTTCTAGTTGGCTTCTTTTTTAAGGTCTTTAGTAATGTTTTTAATCTACCAATTTTTATATCCATAAAAGAATAACAAAAATTTTTTTGTTTTTAAATATGCCAATAAAAAGAAAAATTTACATACATATATTTTTTTTCTTTATTTCTAATTTAGTTTAATACATTTTTTTTTTTTACATACACAACGTTTAACATTTGTTTAATTTAATTTTAATTATAAGATTAATTATACACTTTTTTTTTTAAATTTACAATAGAATTTAATTTCAAAAATTACATTATTAATTTTTGTTTTTATTAAATACTAGCAGATTTAACCGGCGCTGCCCGGAAGGTTGAAAATTGTAAAAAAGCAAGTTTAGCCAATTTTATGAAACACTACTTTCCTTATAAATGAAGCCACAAAAAAATATTTGTGGATTCCGTGTGGATTTGTGGATTTGCCCAACAGCTTATAGGTTTTTTCGTTGCTTTGCTATATATTAGAAATGATTTAACAGATTAACTTCAAATTTTGTTTATGTGCTCCTCTTTGAAAATGAAGTTCACTTTACTAACTGACTTGTAATTTGTTAACCCCTGCCGAACCGACGATTGTTCAAAAAAAAATTTATAGTAAATTACGTCGAATTTTTGAAAGAAGGTACAACTTCTTTGAATTAGGGGAATACTTAAAAAAGTGTTTTGTCGAAGTCTTTTAACCGATTGCGTAACAAAAACTTTAAAAAACAGTTTCCAAAACAGTTGGAACGATTATCTCTAATTTTTCTATACATGGTGCTTCTTGACAATTTGGTGCTCCTTGACGATAGAGTTGAGGATGGTAGATTTCCGGTGAATAACGTTAACTGAATTAAAATCACTATAGGTCAAAAAGGAATACTAAATTTGCCATTATGTCATTATACTATGTCAATAGTAGCTTCTTGAATTGCCAACATTTGAATAAAATATAGTCGATGGTTTAGAAAAAGTTTAAAAATCTGCTTTTTAAATTATATTTTGTTTTGTACTCACCTGAAAGTTGTACTACGCTATTTTTATGATTTTATGAGAGAAAAGTAGGTTTCTTTCTTGGAAAAACTGTTTTAAAATACTATGAATTTAAGCATTATATATATGAAATTGAATTTTTTGATTTTTAGATTTTTTTGAAGAAAACTGCAATTTCACACTGAAATCTATTTTTAAAAAACAACAACTACAAAGTAGATAAAAGACAAAGACTTACGAAAAAATGTGGAGAAGGAAAATGTTAAGTTATTTAATTTTAAAGATATTTTTATTCGGCTTCTTTATTAACTTTATTTTTATTATTATTAATATTATCTCATTTAGCTTTTAGCTATTTGAGACTATTTAAGTAAAAAATTAGTCTTATTAATTAAGTGAGCTTTTGGATTTCATTGAATATTTGTTCAAAACGCGCAAACAGGTCAAAACCAAATTAACATTGTGGGTTTCAATCATAATGCTGGTACAAAATTTTCAATAAAATTCTTTTAATCATTTAAGCAAATGAAATTTAAAGAAAACTTCATGGCGTCGTCGTGGAAAACGGGTTAATCGAAATTAACTAAAACTTTTTGCAGCCTCTCTTTTAGACTGCAAAATCAGCCTGTGAAATTGGACACAAATCGGAAACACAAAATTTTTTCAAAGCCCGCCAGGCCGAAATGGGTTAATTTATTCCAACCAAATTTATACAACTAATTTCGGTTGCTAAGACGAACATTTGTGGAAAATTTCAAGTCAATCGGTCAAACCGTTTTCTGACACAAATCGGAAACACAAAATTTTTTGGAAACCCGCCAGGCCGAAATGGGTTAATTTATTCCAACTAAATTTATACAACTAATTTCGGTCGCTAAGAGGAACTTTTGTTCAACTTTTCAAGTCAATCGGTCTAACCGTTTTGACTCGACATCACAAAAACTTAAAAAAGCTCTGGAGCCGCAACCTGTTGGCTTATAAAAATGTGACATAGCCTAGGTCACACCCGGGCTTTCAGAATTATTCCTTTAAAATTTTGTGACAATCGGACCAGCGGTTTTCACGTGAATCCAGGACAAACAAACAAACAAACAAACAAACAAGTTTTCTATTCTATATATTAGACTAGCAGATTTACCCGGCGATGCCCGGGAGCGTTAAATTTGCAAAAAAGCAAGTTTCAGCTAATATTTCGAAGTACTGCTTTGGTTAAAAAGAAAGCCTCAAAAAATATTTGTGGAGTTCCGTTAACCCGTTGCGGCCCAACAGCTTTTTATAGGTTTTTTGGTTACTTTGCTATAAATTAGAAATGGTTTAACCGATTGACTTCAAATTTTGTATATGTGTTCCTCTTTGAGAATGTAGTTCACTCTTTTAACAGACTTGGAATTTGTTACCCCTTGCCCCCCGAAAATTTTTCCAAAAAAAAATTTGGGATGGATATTACGTCCAATTTTGCGAAATATTGCTTAGTCAAAGTTTCAAAAACCGGTTTGTTGAGTTCCGTTAACCCATTGCGGCACAGCAGCTTTTTACAGATTTTTTCATTACTTTACTCTTAAGCAGAAACGGTTTGACTACTTGAATTTTGTATGCGTACATGTATATACTTATCTATCCTACGATTACTTATTCAAAAAAAAATTTTGTAAGTAAATTACGTCCAATTTTTGAAAGAAGGTACAACTTTTGTGAATTAGGGGAATGTTCAAAAAAATGTTTTGTCGAGTTCTTTTAACCGATTGCGAAACAAAAACTTTAAAAAACAGTTTGAACGATTGTCTCTAATATTTCTGTTACGTTTTTCTTCTGCTTCTTAACAATTTGGTGCTCCTTGAATTTTTATTGTTATTATTTCATAATTATAAAAAGTTTCAAGTAAAATTTGATAAATTTGTTGAAAAATTGATAGAATAATTCCTAAAAAATCGTTTTAAAAAATTGCTTTATTACATTTTAAAATTAACATGTACACCATTCTTGTGTTAACTTTTTTTAATAAGATCAACTTAAATTAAAACTCCATTGAGAAGTGAAAAGGGTATACTAAATTTGCCATTATGTCATTATACTAAGTAAATAGTAGTTTACCTGAATTTCCAGCGTTTGAATAAAATGTAGTCGATTGTTTAGAAAAGGTTTACAAATCTGCTTGTCAACTAATATTTGTTTTGTACTTACCTGAAAGTTCTACTACGCTCTTTAAACTTGGTTTTATACGATTTTATGATACAGATTATGATATAGACGGTTTTATATGATATAGTTTATATGATATAGATCCAACCAAATTTATACAACTAATTCCGGTTTCTAAGAGGAACATTTGTGCAAAATTTCAAGTCAAACGGTCGCACCGTTTTAACTCGACATTAAAAACATTGAAATAAGTTCATTGGGCCCTCGTGCCCAAACGGGTTAAAAGAGCTAAACAAAAATTTGTGTCAGCCTCTCTTTTTGACTGTGAAACCACTCTGTAAAATTGGACACAAATCGGAAACACAAAATTTTTTGGAAGCCCGCCAGGCCAAAATGGATTAATTTATTCCAACCAAATTTATACAACTAATTTCGGTTGCTAAGAGTAACTTTTGTGCAAAATTTCAAGTCAATCGGTCAAACCGTTTTGACTCGACATCCAAAAAATGAAAAAGCTTAAAACGGATCTGGAGTCGCAACCTGTTAACTTATAAAAATGTGACATAGCCTATGTCACCCCCCGGGTTCTCAGAATTATTCCTTTAAAATTTTGTGACAATCAGACCAGTAGTTTTCACGTGAATCCTGGACAAAGAAACAAACAAATTTTCTCCTTGATATATTAGATTTATACAAAAAAAATATTATATTATATATTTATTTTTAATTTTATTTTGTAGTTCACTACACTTTATTTCAGGTAAGTGCAGAGTGCAGGGTCGCCATGTTATGGGATTGCATCTGTCATAGGTCAATTTCTAACACTAACTAATCAAATAAATATGAGGAAGGCAATTCTGCCTTCTTTTCCGTTTTTAAATGGTACGGCAAACCATGGACATATGTATACGTTATACTATTATATTAACATTTAATTACCTGGATTCTTATATGATAATAATTAAGTTAATTTTAAATTATGTTAAACTATAAGTTCCTGCATTAAAAATGCTGGTTTTTATAATTTAATATAATTGAAATAAAACAAATAATCAGTTTTGTGATATGAATATATCTGGTTTTATTTAAAAAAAAAAAATATACTATTTCGAATAAATTACCAAAGTCAATAAATTACAATAATTTATTGCTTTGTTACTTAGAATTATATTTAGGACAAAGTGCATTATCATACACTGAACTAGTATCATTCTACAAAAACAATTTCCATATTAAAATATTATGATTTGTATTTAATAGCATACAAATTCATATAAAGCAAAAACAAAAATTAAATCATGAAAGTAATTTGATCTCTTTCATTTATTTTTACTTTAACCGAAAGAATATTTATTGAATGCATTTGTAAACAGATGTTTGCAATTCAAATTGTGACCACACAAAATCTTGGGTCAACATTTTTGTATTAGATAATTATTATAATTTTTGTTTTGATTTGTTGTGTTTACAATTATAGAAATAAATTTGTGAACGGGCAGTATATACTACACAGTGTCATTTCTAGGTAATGTGCTGAATTCGATTGATACAAATACACCATTTAAATTTATTTTAGGTGGGTTTCTTATATTTCTATTAATAAAATTAAGATGAACAGATTTACTTTTATTTAATTTTATTTTCCATTTGTTAGTCTGAAAACATATTTTTTCACTTACTTTCAGTAATTTTCCTGCAGCTTCGTCAATATTCGATCCTTCTGCCAACGTAGCAGTATCTTCAGAAAATGTTGGTACAAATACATTTTCTACTTCTGGTAGATAACCTGTATAAAGCAAGTAGAGGCCGGGTCCTATGCAATTTAGCGGCCTGTGCATTTTTGAAAAATTTCGCCCCTTTAACTTAAAATTATTGAAACAAGCCGTTTCCGCGTCACTCGTGAAGTTGGCTTTTTCAACGCGCTTTTTTATAGAGAGAAATATTAGATCTAAACCTGATTGAAATATGTAGTTTAAAACATCTAAACTAGTTTGATTCGGTTTCACAAATGGCGATAAAACTAACAATTGCTTGTATAACTCCTCACCATTTAAGTCTTTTGATTCATTATTGGACAAAGCAGAATCTACCTTTTCACATAGTTCTTTTAAATTATCTAAGTTTGAAGCCTCGCTTATGTTATATAAGAAAAAGAATAATTTGTGGTGAGAAGCATGATAAAATTAAAAACTTGCCTATTACCTAATCACTGTTAGAAAAATACAATACATAAATCAATTACAACTTTTTGCTTTATAATTAAAATCTTTTGCATTTATATTTGACATGCACTGTTAAAATTATATTTTTATCTTTTAATTTTTCATATTGAAATTAAATTAGTGAATTTTGTTTTATTGTTTTGTAAATATATGAAAAATATACTCGGTACGAGCATATAGCTCTTTTTAAGGTAATGAAAATAAAAAAAAATAAAAATATTTTTCAAATTAATTTGAAAGTGAAAGAAATTAATATTTGAATTTAAAATAAAAAACAAAAATAAATATATGTACTATTTGACCGGCTAATTTTATTTTACTTGGATTGAGAAAACGCCTTATAACAAAGTTCAACAATTTTTATCTTGCACGATATAATGGCGAAACACTATATGTGCTCTTATTGAACGAAGTTACAGTCGGAAACAGCACAAAGCAAAAACACATATAATTTAGATTTTAAAATATAAATTTTTTTTTAAAAAAAAAAGTTAATGTTAAAATAACAAAAAGAGAATTAATTTATTTAAATTAGTAAAAAAGAGATCAACATATAAAATTATATGCAGTAATCTATAGTATAATCTAACCACCAATTACCAATACAATTAAAATGCTAAATAAAATATAAAATATTGAGAATCTAAAAAAAAAAAAATTAGAGCATCAACATTCATACATAAGAATAAGGGAGATGGATATTATATTTGTTTTGTTTACTACTGAAATAAAATATTAAAATAATTTTAAAACAAAATAAAAATTAAGTTTATAGCGAAATATGAGCAAATTCAATAAGTATTTTAATTAAAATAAAGATATTAACACAGTGAATTTGATTTAAGAATTAATTACTAAAAATGAAATGAAATTATTGAAAAGAAAAAAAATGTTTAAAATATTATTATTATATCGTACAAACACAGTTTACGATCGGTGTGTACACAACGAAGGTCAAACGATCTCTCTATAAAGGTAATATAAGATTGACAGATCCGTTAAGCACTTTTTCAAAAAATTTTGTAAAAATGTGCCTAAATAGCTTCACTCTGTCCGTCTGTCCGTATATTTACAAAACATTTACACCGTTTGCAATAGAGTTAAGAAATAACTACGGATATGTATTGCAAAAAAAGTAATTTCGTAGAAGAACTTTTTTTTGTAGCCCCATCCGTTTAGCAGCTACAGCCCCCCAAATTTGGAAAAAACCCTATTTTTAAATTGTTATACTAAGAGTTCTCTTAGGTGTATTTTCAATCTGAAAATAGGAAAAGATAGCTGCTTTTATATAGTTTATAAATTTTTAAAGGGAAATGTTTAGGGTTGCCATACGATACTAAAATTAATCATTATGCAAAACTCAATCATTGCAAAATTTTTGGCCACACATATCTTCTAAACGGTTCAAGCTGAATTTTGGGAGAATTTAGATACTCAGAAATTAGCGGGAGTCGGTTAACAATATTTTTTTGTCAAGCCCCCTGTTTAGGAGCTATAAGGGCTCGAAAATTGATATTTTGCTGTTTTTAAACACCTGTAACTTGAGTATTGGTTCAAATTTTATTTTACAATATACAAAATTTAAAGCTTCAGCATTATATTTTGAAATAATATGTTAAAGGCTTTTCTCAAATTTAAAAGGGGTTCTTCAAATTGAAGAAATTGTCTCTTAGTTTTAACCGTTTTTACTTAGATAATAAAATTAGGGGAGAAATTCCAAATTTTGGTGGAGTTCACAATTGATTTCCTAGAACCTATGAAAATGGAAAGGTTGGAGGGGGTGTGCAGATCTATAATAAGTTTGCTAAGCAATAATTGGGAACCGTCTCCATTGAAGGGCTATTAGGTTTGCAAAATTAAAAATTTTTTGTTTTTATAAAACAGTAACTTATTCAGCAGTGCATGTTTTTCCAAAATTAAACGTTAACATTGAAACTCCAACATTATATATCGCATTTGTTAACAGGGATTGTATTCTAAGTATTGATTTCACTATTAGTCATAATTAATAAATTAATATAGTATAAATAATAAATAACTAAAATTTAATATTATCATTTATTTTTATATATATTTTTATAAAAACAAATGATAAAATGCTAAGTAAGAAACCCAATATAATTTTAAAAATGTGCTTTTTAAAAACCCTTGGTTTTTTTTATCATTTGTTTATATTTATTATATACAATTGGTTTAAGGAGAAGATTTGAAACGAATTTTAGAATTGCAGAAATATGAATTTTCGCTCTATCCCACTAGATGTTAATTTTCCTAAATATAAATTAAAATAAAAAATTTTTATATTTTCTACAAATCCATTTCCTTTTATTTACAAAACAATTTGTTATACCCTACACCTATAGAATAGGTAAAGGGGTATATTAACTTTGGTATGGTGTTTGTAACCACCTAAAGGAAGCGAGCTAGTTATGGAAAAGTATATATATTTGTGATCAGCGTGACCGCCTGAGTCGATATAGCCATGTCCGTCCGTAGGCACGATAACTCAAAAAATAATGGAGCTACCTTGATGAAATTTTAACTGTAGGTTACTAGGACTGAAAGATCGGCGGATTTGCAAATGGGCGAAATCGGCCCATGGGTTCGGGTTCTGGACCTTTTAATCGGTCTAAGGACTAACGAACATATATAAAAAATCACGATACCTCAACAACTAATGACGCTATCTTCATCAAGTTTGTACTGTAGGTTGCTAGTAATGGAACTACGGCGGGGATTGCGTAAGGACGGGATTGGACCATGGGTTCGGAACCTAGAACTTTTTGATCGAATTTAGGCCAAACGAGCATAATTCCGAAACCAATGAAGATAGAACCTCCAAATTTGGTATCAGGGTGTCCCTGCCTATTTCCTAAGTGTTTTGGTAATTTGGGTCCCATTGGAGTACTGGGTCGGGGACCAGCCACACATTTTCGAAGACCTTAAAGCATATCTTTAAAATTAATAAAGATAACAACTTGAAAAAATGTAGAAGCTTCCAATTTGCCACAAGAGTGTTCTTTACTATCTCTTGCGTGTTCGCTTAACTTGGGATCAATTGGAGAGGTGGTTCAGTACCCCTATCAGACCTCCCAAGTTTTAAAAGCTTATAATCGAAATTACTAAAAATAGTTACTTAAAATTAAGATAGACCGTTCAAATTGTGTACAAGGGTTAACTAGTACTATAAGTAAAGCGCGGGCTGTATAAGGGCGAAATCAGCCCATGGGTTCGGATTCTGGACCTTTTAGTCGGTGTCAGGGATAACGAACATATATTAAAAATCACGATAACTCAACAACTAATGAGGCTATCTTCATGAAATTTGTGCTGTAGGTTATTGGTAATGAAACTACGGCGGTGATTACGTACCGTGAGGATTGGACAATGGGTTCGGAACTGAGAACTTTTTGATCGAATTTAGGCCAAACTAGCGTAATTCCGAAACCAATGAAGATATAACCTTCAAATTTGGTAGCAGGGTGTCCCTTCCTATTGAGTAAGTGTCTTTGAAATTTGGGCCCCATTGGACTAGTGGGTCGGGGACCAGCCACTCAGTTCCGAGGACCTTAAAGCATATTTTCGAAATTAATAAAAATAGTAACTTGAAACAAATGTAGAAGCTTCAAATTTGGCCCAGGGTGTTCTTTACTATTTCTTCCGTGCCCCCCTAATTTGGGATCATTTGGACTGGTGGTTCAGGACCTCTCTTAGACCTCCCAAATGTGTAAAAGCTTATTATCGAAATTAATAAAACTAGTAACTTAAAATTAAGATAGAACGTTCCAATTGTATACAAGGGTTAACTAGTATTGAAAGTATGACGGGACTGCATATGGGCGAAATCGTACCATGGTTTCGGGTTCTGGAACCCTTGACAAGTTCAAGGACTAAAAAACATATATCTTAAAAACACCTTGATTATCTTTTATCTTTTATCACAAAATTTAATAATTAGAATTTTTTCATTTTGTAATTGAATTGGAATAAATATATTTTCATTTATTTCAAGTTTGTTTGTTTTTTAATATTTTTAAATAGATAAATTAGTAAGAATTTGTAATATTTTTTAATAGATAGTGTAATTAGAAAATGCTTTTAGTATTATAAAGTTAATTTGGTTAGCTATGTCTTACGATCAAATTAATAACAGCTTTTATGGTGTTAAAACGACTTTCGGATATGTCCTTAAATTTGAACCAAATAGGTGTAGGGTATTTCTAAGTCGGTTGCACCGACTGACTGTTTCTTTACTTGTTTTTTATTTTTATTTTATACACCAAAATTTTCTTAAGAATAAATAGTTGTTACACAAACTTTCCGCTTGTTACATTAAAAATTTAACACATAAATTCAAAAGTGCAGAAAATTGTACCAATAGCGCACACAAGATTCAACCTATGTTCTGCTCTGTTACTTGTCGTAAAAGAAAGATACATTTACCGTCTTTTGCGTTGGTCGATTTAGAACAACATTTTTTTTTCAGGGTTAATCAGGTGGTTGGATGATAATTATATTGTACAAGAAAAACCTCTGTGTAATTACACAAAGAGTCATTAGTTTAATTTCATAGAGTCGCTGAGTTTAATTTTTTTTTAAATACATTAATTTCGTAATTTGTTGCCCTTTTCCTCACCACCTAGCTGTTAGGACAGAAGATGCGTTTATTTAAAGAGATTTCCTGAAAAAATCTACTCCTCTGTGTTATTTGAAAAGCTTAATTGGTGAATATAAAAGTGTTACAAAAGAACTTCCTTATAAACTAAATTTTCAGTCAGTGTTCCTTACGAGGTTTGTTTCTGTTTGTGTCCTGATAAAATCAGAATTTTTAAAATCCGTAAATTCAGTTCTTCGAGAAATTTCAGTATACGATTGGCCATGAGCAAAGCCATTAGAAAGAAAAAAAAAATTTACAGTTATAAAAATCCTTACTCTTTCTTGTAACAAATAAAAAGTCAGTCTTTCTTTGACCATATGGTCCTAAACAATAAAAATTAAATAATAAAATTATTAGAAAAAAAGAATATGAAATAAATTAAAGAAATAATATTTAATAATTTAAATTGTTGTAATAACAAAATAATAATCAAGTCATAATAAAATTATGATAATAATATGATAATAATAATTAATGCTACAATTTATGATAATAATTAATGCTACATTTGTAAATGGCTTAACGCAGGAGTGAAACAATGCTTATAGTATATAATGTTATGAGCTACGATATTGTATTTATGTAATTATATATGTATATATGTAAATATATTAAAATTTTAAATTTACTTTGTTAATAATATTAGGAAGTAACTGCAATGTTTTATACCAAAACTATAAGTTTTGTTTATATCAAAGTTACAAAATAAAACAAAAAATAAAATTACAAAAATAAATGCTCTACTTTTAAGGAAAAAAAAAAAAAAATGTAAAAAAAATATGTATATCACTAAGTAAATTTAAACAATAAATAAAAAAAAAAATTTAAAATTATAATTTAAAATAAAAGTGTTTGATTGATTAAATTTAGTAAAGATGCTAAAGAAATATAGCTGATATTAAACAGTTTTTAAAAGGCGACTCTTTCGAAAATAAATTTTGAAAAAACTGAATTCTTATCTTATAAAAATATTTCGACAAGTAATTTTTATACAAAAAGTTATTAAATATTTATCAAAGTATTAAAAACTATTTCAAAATGGCAGTGCTTGATGAGATAAAATACTTTAACAAATATGCCTAAAAAAATTTGTGTAATTTCATAGGTTTTTTTTTTTTTTTTTTTTTTTTTACGAGGGAATGGAACGCTCGAAAGCCACCCATTGAAACTTTGCGGTATTTCGTTGGGTAGTGTGCGATTTTAACGCACCAAAACCACACCCTTTTTGAACCAAACTTTAGGAAGGAACCTGTGATACAAATGTACATTTTGGTTACAGGGATGGGATATGAAAGGATTTTAGGATTGTCGGAGGATATTTGGGAATTTTGGATTATGGTGGATGGGGAAAATTTTGAGGGATATTTAGAAGAAAGATGTTAATATTCTTCTTAAATTTATTTAAGTCGTACACATACGAATTACCAACTTTAGGGAACACATTGGACGGAATGTGGTTCCATAATCTCGACATGCGCATAACAAACGAATTTCCATAAGCCGTGTTTCGCCATCTTAACAATTCGACGCAGTAGGGATGAGCATCTGTAGCACTCCTTGTTTCACGTTGGAAAACTTTGAGTGGAGGCATTAATTGTTTTATTTCTTTAGAACAGGTGTTCGTCCCCACTAGGTATCTTTAAAACAGGGTAAGTGACCAGACTGTGCGCCGATGGCTAAGTGGAGTGAGCGTTGAGGTAACACTGGGATCATTTATAAGACGAATAGCTCTGTTTTGAACTTTATCAAGATATCCCAGCGCTGATTGGGGTGCACCAGCCCAGATATGTGCATTATACTCCATTTTTGGTCTAATATATGTTTTATAGATATTGAGGTGATCTAATGGAGAGAAGAAAGTTTTACAGCGATACAAAAAACCCAAACACTTAGCTGCATCTTTAGCTATACCAAAAATGTGATTTGACCAAGTCAATTTCTGGTTTAACCCGATGCCCAAAATATTTAAATCTGTTGAGTGCTGCAAAACTTCTCCCTGAAAAATCAAGTTGGGAATGGAAGTTGCTATTTTTCGCGAGATGAGACAGCATTGGGTTTTCTTCGTGTTGAATTGAACACGATTATTTTCACCCCATTTGTGAATTTTTGCTAAATCGTTATTTAGCTCACTGACAGTGAAATTTTTTGCTGTTGTATTAACCTGATGATAAATGTTACAGCGGCTATGGAATTCATAGGAAGCTACAAGGGTGCTGTCATCTGCGAAACTGTGAATTGGATTGGAAGAAAGATAGAAGATCATTAATGAATATTAAGAAGAGGGTGGGAGAAAGAACAGAACCTTGAGGGACACCAGCGTTTAGTTTAAATTTGTCAGATGATAAACCATCGACCAGAACTCGAATCGTACGATTCGAAAGGAATTCTCTAATCCATTTGAGAAAGACTCTACCTAATCCTATAGCTCTGCATTTTGCTAATAAAGCAGCATGCCATACACGGTCGAAAGCTTTAGAAATATCCAGTGCTACCACATCAGATTCACCAGAGTGGTGAAGACTGATATTGAGCTTTTCACAAAGGTAAGTCATGAGATCACCAGTTGAACGACGGGCTCTGAACCCGTATTGTCGATCATGAAGCAAACCTTTATGATCCACATATTTCAATAGCTTTTGGTTTATAATTTTTTCCATTACTTTGGAAAGGACCGAAGTTATAGCTATAGGGCGGTAGTTAGAGAGATCGCTTTTGTTACCTTTTTTTGGAATTGGAAAAACGTGCACAATCTTCCATTGGGCAGGATGAAAACCCGAAGTAAAGGATAAATAGAAGAGGTTGCATAGAGGTTTTGAAATGGTAGAGTAGGTATTTTTAAGAACCATCGTTGTGATTCCATCGGGACCGGCTGATTTCTTTGTATCTAGATTCTTCAAGATTTTCATCACTGCTCGCGTCCTAAAGTAAATTCTACCAAAGCAGCAGCCAACTTCTGGAATATTTGGTGGTCTTTGAGTTGACTGTGGCAGTGTTGAGTTAAAGGAAAATTGTTTGCCAAACAAGTTCGCCTTTTCTTTTGAATCTGACACAATTGAGTTGTTTTTACCAATAAGCGGAGGAAAGGAGGACCCACTAGTGTCCTCCTTTAGATTTTTTGCAAAGTCCAAAATGATTTGCTATTCCTAGGCATATGTAGGAATTTACGTTTCAACCCTCGGTTGAATAAGAATTTTTGCTTATTAATAACTCTCTTGCATCTGTTTCGAACCACGATATAGTTGGCCCTGTCAGACTCCAACCCGCTGTTGCGGTATTGCTTAAAAGCCTCCTCCTTTTTACGAATGGCTTCTTTGCAAGTGCGATTAAACCATGCTCTGAATTCTCGTATAATACTTTTCACGGAGTGAGGAATATACAACCTCATTCCAAGTAAAATTGTTTCACTAATCGCATTTGCAGCGAAGTTGACATTTTTATCGCGGAAGCACAATGACCAGTCGAATACTTTGAAAAAATTGTTTAATCCCTCCCAGTTAGCACGACTATATTGCCATACTAATTTTTTGGGAGGAATCCTTCGGCTGGCTAATGTGCTTACCGGGAAGCTTGTGGTTACCAGGCAGTGGTCGGAGCCCCCCAGGGGACAACCAACTGAAACTACATATTTTTCAGGGTGAGTGGTTAAAAACAGATCCAAGAGGTGACCCTCTTGATCAGCTCGGTCGGGGACCCTAGTGGGATTTTGGACAAGTTGAGAAAGATGGAACAGTGTGGAAAATAATTCAACTTGTTTCCCAATTGAGTTTTGACTCAAAGAAGAGTTACTTGAAAAATGAAGCCAGTCTTTGTTGTGTACGTTGAAATCCCCTGCCAGAACAATTTCGGTTTGTGGACATGATTCCAAAATTTCATTGATCTGGTTTGAAAGATTGTCAATTTCCACAGCAGTTTCTTGTTCATTTGAATTGGGTGATCTGTATAAAAAACAGAAATGTATTACATGCTTTTTAACGATAATTTTAACCCAAATATAATGGAAGGTTGGGCTGGAAGGTGTATATTTATCTAGGGTGTTGAAAGCAATGTCATTTTTAATGTAAATCGCGATTCCTCTTTTGGGTACGAAGTGTGAAACAAGTGAGTAGCCAATAATATTAAAATTATCATTCTGTCCATTGACTTGTGTTTCACCAAGGGCTAAAATTGCTGGTTTTGTGGAGTTAAGATGACATTCTACGGCATGAAAATTAGCTTGTAGGCCCCGAATATTACAAAAATTAACTCGAAAATTCGCAATTTTTAATAACAATTAGTAAATTGAAAAAAAAACAAATAATAATAAAACTTATAAAATTTAAGATTTAATTATATTATAATTTAGGTTAAATATTGTATGTGTACGATTCATACAACCCGAACAAGTTATCACCGTTTATAAAAACAAAAGTATTGCTAACAATATTTACAAAATACCATCAACAATACCCCTATTTTATTCTGCTATGAGTGAGCAATCGGTTTATAACACCATTCAACAGTTTTTAACTAGACCTTATTGAACTTAGTTACAACCAAAAACTCACACACAGCAAAATCTACGTGCAAGTAAAAATACTCACGTATATGTAAATAATTAAAGTTAAATTAAATAATTTAAGTTAGTTGAAAAGAAATGAACTGAAATTTCAGTACTTCCCTTTCTTTTATGATACAATAAAAAGAAAAAATAAGTAAGGAAACAGTCAGTCGGTGCATCCGACTTAGAAATACCCTACACCTATTTGGTTCAAACTTAAGGACATATCCATAAGTCATTTTAACACCATAGAAGCTGTTATTAATTTGATCGTAAGACATAGTTAACCAAATTAACTGTATAATACTAAAAACATTTTCTAATTACCCTATCTATTAAAAAATACTACAAATTCTTACTAATTTATCTATTTAAAAATATTAAAAAACAAACAAACTTGAAATAAATGAAAATATATTTATTCCAATTCAATTACAAAATGAAAAAATTCTAATTATTAAATTTTGTGATAAAAAGATAATCAAAGCATAATATATTTAATAATCCAAATTTTTAAAAATTGCAATTATTTTAAATGGTTAGTTTATATACCTAATAGAAAAGCTTATAAACGCAAAATATGCAATAAATGTATTTTTAAAATACAATTAAAAATTTACACCTTTTCATATAATTCATTTACATATAAAAATAAATTTTACATAAATGCAGCAAGTACCTTTGAACATAGCTGAACCACTACAATTAAGTCTAGATTTCGGAGACACATAGGGCATAGGAAATATATTCTTTGGCTTCGAAATTAAACTCGACCACAACCAATTCCCATGGTACTTTCATTACTAGTAACCTACTGTTAAATTTCATCAAAATACCGGCATTAGTTTTTGAGTTATGGTGTTTTTAAGATATATGTTTGTTAGTCCTTGAACTTTTCAAGGGTTCCAGGACCCGAAATTATGGTACGATTTCGCCCATATGCAGTCCCGTCATACTTTCAATACTAGTTAACCCTTGTACACAATTGGAACGCTCTATCTTAATTTTAAGTTACTAGTTTTATTAATTTCGATGATAAGCTTTTACACATTGGGGGGTCTAAGAGAGGTTCTGAACCACCACTCCAATTGATCCCAAATTAAGGGGGCACGCAAGAAATAGTAAAGAATACCCTTCTGTTAAATTGGAAGCTTCTACATTTGTTTCAAGTTACTATCTTTATTAATTTCGAAAATATGCTTTAAGGGCCTAAGAACTGAGTGGCTGGTCCCCGATCCACTACTCCAATGGGGCCCAAATTTCAAAGACACTTACGAAATAGGAAGGGACACCCTGATACCAAATTTGGAGGTTCTATCTTCATTGGTTTCAGAATTATGCTCGTTTGGCCTAAATTCGATCAAAAAGTTCTAAGTTCCGAACCCATTGTCCAATCCTCACCGTACGTAATCACCGCCGTAGTTTCGCTGCCAATAACCTACAGCACAAATTTTATGAATATAGCCTCATTAGTTGTTGAGTTATCGTGATTTTTTATATATGTTACTTAGATCGATTAAAAGTTCCGGAATCCGAACCGTTGGGCTGATTTCGCGCTTATATAGTCCGCGCTGTACTTATAGTACTAGTTAACCTTTGTACACAATTTGAACGGTCTATCCTAATTTTAAGTAATTATTTTTAGTAATTTCGATTATAAGCCTTTAAAACTTGGGAGGTCTGAGAGGGGTACAGAACCACCACTCCAATTGATCCCAAATTAGGGGAACACGCAAGAGATAGTAAAGAACACCCTTGTGGTAAATTGGAAGCTTCTACATTTTTTCAAGTTGTTATCTTTATTAATTTTAAAGATATGCTTTAAGGTCTTCGGAAATGTGTGGCTGGTCCCCGACCCACTACTCCAATGGGACCCAAATTCACAAGACACTTAGGAAATAGGAAGAGACACCCTGATACTAAATTTGGAGGTTCTATCTTCATTGGTTTCGGAATTATGCTCGTTTGGCCTAAATTCGATCAAAAAGTTCTAGGTTCCGAACCCATGGTCCAATCCCGACCTTTCGCAATTCCCGAAGTAGTTTCATTACTAGTAACCTACAGCACAAATTTGATGAAGATAGCGTCATTAGTTGTTGAGTTATCGTGATTTTTTATATTTGTTCGTTAGCCCTGAAACCGATTAAAAGGTCCAGAATCCGAACCCATGGGCCGATTTCGCCCATATGCAATCCCCGCCGTACTTTCAGTCCTAGTAACCTACAGTTAAAATTTCATCAAGATAGCTCCATTATTTTTTGAGTTATCGTGCCTACGGACGGACGGACGGACGGACGGACGGACGGACATGGCTATATCGACTAAGGCGGTCACGCTGATCACAAATATATATACTTTTCCATATCTAGCTCGCTTCCTTTAGGTGGTTACAAACACCATACCAAAGTTAATATACCCCTTTACCTATTCTATAGGTGTAGGGTATAAAAAATAGAGTAAAAATGAGCAAAAATTGACATACCATCAAAAATTAAAACAATACAATTTAAAATTAAAAGCAATACGGTGACATACTATTGATGGTATTAATTAATGAGCGAATTTAGAATATTATCATCCGAGGGAGAGGGAATGAGATGGATATATTATAATTGAGTTGTTTACAACTAGTAGATGATATTTTAAATTATAGGTGTCTTACTAGCAACAATATAATATGCAAAAATACGAAAATCATATCAAAATCTACGAAAAATCTCTACAGATCTACAAATATGTTTGTTTTCGTAAACACAAAATTGCTTAACTTTAAAGTGTTCATATGGTAAAGAAATCTTTATCAAAACACCTCTGATTGAGTCGATGTACATATCTACGATATATCTCTAACGAATTCTCTCCCGACAAATTAGCCTAAAATGTGTTATTCAAAAATGTATAAATATTTGCTTAAAGTTTCTGTCCGAATTCGAAAAATAATTTAATCTTTACTGTTTATTTTCTTTCAATCTAATTAAAGCTGCCATTGGAGTTGCTGCAAACACTTTTTTCTTAAAAATTGAAGTTAAAGTTTTTTTCTTTTTTTTTTTTCAGAGCTGCTCAACAAGCTTGTGTTATTACTTCACAAAATAAAGGTGGTAAAAGAATTGGCGGACCACCACCATTATTACGTTCACGAACATTGCCAGCTATTTTTATGCCAGGAATTTCTATATTTCATGCAGAAATTGAACCAAACCGACTCTCAACAGGTTAGTTATTTGTAAAATATAGCTACAAGTATTTTTTAAGTATAAAAAAAAATTTTTTGTTTTAAACCTAAAATATATTTATAGAGAAAATTTTTGAAAATTGTTATTGTTACGAAACCTCAGGAGGCCAAGGTTAGACAACGGAATGTAGCGCTATAGCAGAAGAAGAAGAAGAGAAAATTTCTGATTTCTGAAACTAGAGAAAACACTCAATTCAGTTTAATTACTTTTTTGTTGGTGTACAAGCCATAAACGTTTGAAATAATATTTTTTTGAAATCGTCAAGGTTGATATTAATAAAATATAAACAAGAAAAGAAACAGTTACTCTGTGCAATCCACTTAGAAATACCCTACACCTGTTTGGTTCAAATTTAACGAGAAGTCCATAAGTCATTTTAAAACCGTAAAAGGTTTTATTAGTTTGATCATAAGATATATAAGATATAGGAATTTTGAGTACTTCTGTTAAAAATAATTATTATAATTATAATTCTTCTGTTATCTTTGACCTAGCTTTTAAACCCTAAAATATTCGAAAGAAGTATTAATTTGTCATAATATATATAGGTTTATATATTTTAATGGTTTTTAATGCAAATTATATGTATATATAATAAATGCATTTCTAATAATTCAAAAAAATATCTGATATAATAAAAATTAAAAAAAAAGAAATTTAGTAGTTTATTAAAAAAATATTTTTATTTTAATTTATAAAATATAATACAAAATATGTTTTATAATAAAAAGTGTTTAAAATTTAAGTTTACTATTTTTCTAGATTTCGAAGATAAGCTTTTTAGTTTTGGGATTTCTTAGCAGGTTTCTGAACGATCACTACAATTGAATCTAAACTTCGGGGACAGAAACGAAATATTTTTTGATATTATTTCATTACTATTAACCTACAGTTTAAATTTTATAAAAATAGTGTCAGTAGTTTTTGAATTTTGAATTTTGAATTTTTTTGAAATAGCTCGATTAGTGTTCGAGATCTCCACCGTACGCAATCTCCGCCGTAGTTTCTTTACTAGTAACCTACAGTAAAAATTTGATCAATATAGCGTCATTAGTTGACAGAGTAATCGTCTTGATTTTGGTGAAATGTTCGTTGGCCCTTAGACCGATCAAAAGTCCCATAATCCGAATCCACGGAGCGATCTCGCCGATATATAATCCCCGCCGTTCTTTCAGTATTAGTAAATTATAGTTAAAATTTCATCAAGATGGCTGCATTAATGTTTGAAAACACTATAGCAAAGTTAATGTAGGTACTCTTTTCCTATTTCATAGGTGTAGGGTATAAAAAAAGTGATGAAATATACCAAGAGATTTAAAAAAACAAATTTCCTAATTATATTGTGTTTCATACTGAGCTTGTGGTAAAACAGATATATAAAACTAAATAATACTATAAATTATTAATTTCATCAATTCATTATTAATTGTGAGTATCAAATCAATACTTACAAAATCTAAAACTTGTTAACAAATGTCGAAATATAATCTTCTTATATCCGAAAAAGACAAGAACCTCTTTTAGTTTTAACCATTTTTGCTAAGATAATAAAATTCTTAGAAAAACTCGAATGTTTGGTGGATAACACAATTTAATTCCTAGAACATGAAATTTTTGATGACTAGTAATGAAAGTACCAAGGGGATTGATTCTGGTCGAGATCGGACAATGAGTTCGGAATCTAGAACTTTTTAATCGAATTGAAGCCAAACGAGTATAATTTCTAAATCAAAGAAGATAGAACCTTAAAATTTGTGCGCAGGTGTTTCTTCTGATTTGCTTTATGAATGTAAATTTTTGGATGAATTGGAACAGCGTACCACCCCCACTACTCATAAGACCTTTGTTTCTAATTATATCATATCTATATGTTATACTTAAATTGTGTTCAAATGTATTTCCTGCATGCATGTAAAATTTTTTTTATATTTAAATGGATTATATGAAAAGTTCCAAATTTGTCATGACATTTTAGAAATACATTTATATATATATATATATGCATATTTTGATTATTAAAATTTATGATAAAAAGCTCATGAAAGCATTAATGGGTTTAAAAAAATATTAAGAACCATCAAATTATAAAAACTTTTTTATTTATATTATTACAAATTAATATTTGTTTCGAATAACTTTGAGTTTAATTATATAAATTATTTATTTATATATTCTAGATGCATACTCTATGTATATGATTTCTTTATGAAAGAACATTAATAAATAAGTAACTTAAAAGAATAAATTTAAAAATTATTTAAAATTGAAATAATTAATCAAGGGTACTAAATCATTCAACAGTAAATGCACTACAGCTAAAAATCCTGAAAAGAAGTAATTGCTGCATTTGTGTAAAATTTTATTTAATTGGATAAAAATTTTAAATATGGAATTTTGTAATTCCATTTAACGAATCCATTTATTTCAAGTTTATTTGTTTCTTATTATTTTTAAATAAATAAATTAGTAGGAATTGGTAATATTTTTAAATCGATAAAATAATTAGAAAATGTTTTTAGTATAATAAGGTAAATTTGGTTAGCTATGTCTTACAATCTTTAAGCTTTTAAGCGATTAGTTTTATAATAAATCGAGCACTTATATGAAGTTTCAAAATGTTGAGGCTTCATTTTCGGGGAACTGCCAAACAACTTCTTTGCACCAATATGAATTTCTCCAAAACTAATTATACTACGAGGATGAAAATTTCACAAGGTTAGTTATATAATGAATCGAGCACTTATATGAAGTTTCAAAATGTTACGGCCCAATTTTGGGGGGGGCTGCCATACAACTTCTTTGCACCATACCTGCTTGTCCCCCTGATTTCTGATCAATTGGCGTGGTGGTTCAGTACCCGTCCTAGACTCCCCCAGGGTTTAAAAGCTTATCATCGACATTAATAAAAAGAGTAACTTAAAATTAAGATAGAGCGTTCCAATTGTGTACAAGGGTTAACTTGTATTGAAAGTATGACGGGGACTGCATATGAGCGAAATCGTACTATGGTTTCCGGTTTTGAAACCTTTGAAAAGTTCAAGGGCTAACAAATATATATCTTAAAAACACCATAATTCAAAAGATAATGCCGCTATTTTGATGAAATTTAAACTATAAAGCTTATCTTCGAAATTCATAAATATAGAAACTTTAAATTTTATAAACGAAGATTCTTTCCTATTTCCGTTTTTATTTAACACTTTTATATTTTTAAAAGGCTAAGAATTTTACCATAAAACATATTATGAATAATATTTTATAAATTAAAAACAAAATATTTTTTAATAAACGATTACATTCCTTTTTTTAATTTTTTATTATATCATATATTTTATTGAATTATTACCATAGGTTATGTATAATTAAGACATTGTGTACAATACTTAAAACTATGTTCAAAGGTACTTGATGCATTTATGTAAAATTTATTTTTATATTTAAGTGAATTGTATGAAAAGGTATAAATTTATAATTGTATTTTAGAAATACATTTATTGCATATTTTGCGTTTATAAGCTTTTCTAATAGGTACATAAACTAACCATTTAAAATAATTGCAATTTTGAAAAAATTGAATTATTAAATATATTATGCTTTGATTAACTTTTTATCACAAAATTTATTAATTCAAATTTTTTCACTTTTGTAATTGAATTGAATAAATATATTTTCTTTTATTGCAAGTTTTTTTGTAATAGTTATAAATAGATAGTGTAATTAGAAAATGTTTTTAGTATTATTAAGTTAATTTGGTTAGCTATGTCTTACGATCAAATTAATAGAATCTTTTATGATGTTAAAATGACTTATGGATATCTCATTAAATTTGAACCGGTGTAGGGTATTTAGGGTTAAAAGGTGTAGGGTATTTCTAAGTCGGTTGCACCGACTGACTGTTTCTTTTTTTTTTTTTAAACAAAAATTCTGGGATGAGTCAAATTTTTTTTAACTATTTTACTTTTTTATATTTTTTTTGTAATATTTATAAAAGCATAAATAAAATAAATAACGGTTAGTGGGAATGCACGAGTAGCGAAAAGTTGAACAATGTCACTATAATCTTCCTCGTTTTTTTAAAAATTCGAAACTAATTTTTTCAGATACTCGTATTTTCATAAAAATGTTGACACTTTTATTATAATATCTTCTGCCCATCTTTTAAATATCGAAATTTATATTTTTGTTGGCTACGGGGTCCGCAACCTATTAAGGGTGGAGATGTTACATAAAAGTAATATAATTCGCAATAGTAACTGTCATACCAGTATCATGCAACATATTTATTATGATGGTAATGTACGCTTGATAACTGTTATGTGCTGTCTCACAAGAATACCATTACCCCATTTATCAAGCGATACATAATAAGATGACAATTGCTTATAAAATATTTAATAATTATTACAATTACATTAATTAGTCTACAATTTCACATAACTTATTACATAATATTGCTTTAAGAAGATTATATTTTAAATAGATAATAAATACTTCTTAGTTTTTAGGTCAGTTCGATCACGACAACTACCGTATAGTTCTGAATACAGTACCCCGGGTACACTAATTGGATTTGTTTTTTCGCAAATAAAATTCGAACTTTATATTGGAATTATGTTTTGACTGTTTTAATAAAAATTATAAATTTTATGGTTGCCATTTAATGGATGAAGTGACAAAAGAACTAAAGAAGCTATGCAATGCAGAGTCAATTATAATACCTCCAAAACATTTTTACAACCATTGGATGTTTCAATTAACTATCCATTTAAAAATTTTATGAGAGCTGCTTGGAATGATTGGCTTATAAATCGTAAAGAGGAATTTACAAAAAAAAGATACAGGAAAAAACCGACTTATCATGATATTATTGATTTTACATCTTCAGCTTTAAAACAAATTTCGCCAGAAATCATTGAAAGGTCATTTGAGTATTGCGGAGTTGGAGAGTTTGGAAAAGAAATATGTTTGGAAAAATTAAATAGTCGCCTTCAAAACATTCTTAAATCTTGCGGGGACGTACATGAATCAAATATTTCTGAAATCCAAACCGAACCAAATAATACAACTTATGAGCTGGTCGGGGTTGATGAAGCTAATGCAAACTTAGCGAATTTTGATGATGATATAGAAACTATTGATGAACGTGTAATTGATAGTCAGACTTTTTCTGATGGTGATGAATATATCAGCGAAACTTCCAGTGAAGTTGATACACAGGAGCTTTTCGAATTGGTTTAAATGGCTAATAAGTAATAGTTTAAAAAATTATTTAAAAAATTTAATCAGACTATATCTTAATAAATGTATCTAGTTTTTCTATTATTAATGAATTAATGTATATTTGCAGATTTTTTTTATTATTAATAAACTATGTATATATATTTTTTTATTTTGAATAAGTAATATAGTTATTTTGTTTTGTGAATTATACTAATTGGTTTAATTTCATTTTCCATAATACATTCCCTATCATATATAATTTTTTTTTTGTCCCGAATAGTGTACCCGGGTATAGAAAACTAGTTAGTGTACCCGGGTATACTAATTGGATTTATTATTTTTTCAGAATATTGCCATTTTCCAATTAGAGTACTCGGGTATTGTATTCAGAACTTTACGGTACAGGCAAAAAATTCTAGAAAAGATATTAACCCTAGACTTCAAAGATGGTTAATACAACTAGGAGAGTATGACATAAAAATAGATTACATAAAAGGAAAAGATAATAAGGTAGCCGATTTTTTGAGTAGGATTGATAAAAGTAATAACGAAATCAATTTGATTGAGACAACCAAAAACAAAAACAGGGGGAATGATACTGAAAATTTGAGTATCAACTTAGAAAATACGTTTAAAGAAAATTACTATTTAAATAATGCAATAAATAATAATAAGTCAATAGAAGTACAAACAATTCACTCCCAAGAAGAAAATTTTAATGATCATATACCTATACTAGACACTGTTGTAAATCGCTTCAAAACCCAAATAATTTTAGTGGAAAAAAAAGCAAAGAAACAGAGATAATTTTTAATCATAAAAGAATTTTTTTTGATTAAATGATATACAAATAACGTATCCGATATAATCCGAAGATATGTACACTACGGTAAAATAGCAATTTATTCAGAACTAGGAGACTCCATTTATAACCAATTACAACAAAAGTTAATAGATAATAAAATTCAACTCTTCCCAAATAATAAAAAAGTAAAATTCGTAAAATTGCTCTATTTCATAAAAGAAAATCGGGACATTCGGGTATAATAGCAAATTATGAAGGGATTTAAAATAACATTTATTATCCTAATCTGAAACATTTAATTAACAAAGTAATAAATAATTGTGAAATTTGTTCTGCTGCGAAATACGATAGGAATGCTATAAAAAAAACATTTAAAATAACAGAAACGCCATCTCAAATAAATGACATAGTTCATGTTGATATTTACGTCAACTCTAAACACTCTTTTATTGTTTTTATTGATAAATTCTCAAAACATGCAGTTAGTTTCTATTTAGAGGATAGAAATAATCAGACACTAATAAGTAAAATTCGCCAATTTATTTATATAAAAGGTAAAATGAAAAAACTTATCTGTGATAACGAATTCAATAGCATAAACATTAGACAATTTTGTAAAGAATAAAAAATAGTCATTCATTTTGTTAAGGAAACACAGGAAACGCAGACATAGAAAGATTAAATAACACCCTTACAGAAAAAGTTAGAATATTAAACATGAAAGAAAAAATTAATATTAAAGATCAAATACTAAAAGCCATTTATTATTATAATAATACTTAACACTTCACCATAAAATCTACTCCACTCAATGTAGAAAATAATAAAATAGATAGCAGTAAGGTAAAAGATCGTATGAAAACAATGAAAAATAAAATAGAACAAATGGACTCTGAATTAGGTTATGTAGAAGTTAAAATTGATGAAGTAGAGATAGTAAGTAAATTTGATATCATTTTACATATAGTTTATCCTTCAGAAATTTTAGAAATGACTAATAGTTTAGAGACCATAATAAATTCTCTGAATTCAAAAAATAACAAAGAATCTGCCAATAATAAAATAAAAACGAGGAAGAGTGTAGTAGAGTAGACTGTGTCAACTCTGGGATACCCGTATGACCGTTATATAAACATCTTATATTATATTATATATTTTATTTATTTATTTATTTGAACCAAAACAAGGTTTTTACAAAAAAATTCTTAAAACTAAAACTTATAATTAACATGAAATTTGATTACATTGCCAAAAAAATTTTAAAAACATTAAGAATCAAAAGTATAATTATTTGTTTATTTGTAGAAAATGCATACAAAGCAAAAACACAGTTGAAATTAAATTTATGAATACTAACTGTATTAACTAACTGTATAAAATAACTAAATTAATATGAACTTGAAGTGTAATATGATATAATGAAGGTTAAAATTATTGTCTTAGGTCATGAATGAATTTTAAGTTTAATTTATGTTTAAAAGTGTATCGAGAAATTTGTGTAGAATAAAGATGACTGTGTTTATTGAATGTAATGCAACATCTATTTATTGGTTCATTTTTTCCATATTCAGTTCTATGAGTATTTTCAACTAAGTATTTAGTGCTTCTCGTATTTCTCGCACCATTGTTTATTTTAAAGCTATCCAATAAATACCGAACGTCAATGTTTTTTCTTAAGACGTCAAAAGTAAAGCAGGAAGAAAGAATTTGCCTGCGTGAGGATAACGTTAACATATTCAATGAATTAAGTCTTTCGAGATAGCTAGGCAGAATTGAATAATCTCTAGGATTATATTGATTTCTTAAAGCGAAAAGAAGAAATTGCTTTTGTACGGATTCTATTCTATCAGAATGTATTTGAAATGCAGGATCCCACACAATATTACCATATTCAAGAATAGAACGTACTAAAGAACAATAAAGAGCTTTAGTTACAGCAATGCTGCTAAATTCTTTAGCTTTTCTTTTTATAAAGCCGAGCATTTTGTTTGCCCTGGAAATCATATACTCATAATGGAGATGGAAGTTCAGTTTATCATCCAACAGAATCCCTAAATCGGTAATGCTTCTAACCCTTTCAAGGGTTACATTATTTATATTATAACCGAATGAAATGGTAGATCTCTTACGTGTAAAACTTATAACCTTGCATTTTTCAATGTTTAGTTCTAGTTTATTAGAGAAGCACCATTCTTGTAGAGAATTAAGATTTGTCTGAAGTAATGCAACATCGGAGCTATTTTTAATTACATGATAAATCTTGAGATCGTCAGCAAATGCAACATGTGACCCACCGAAAAGTTTACTAGAAAGATCGGAAATGAATATATTAAACAAGAGTGGTCCTAAGTGGCTACCTTGTGGTACTCCTGATGTAACATTAATTGGGTCCGACAAAAATCCTTGAAATTTGATATTTTGCGATCTATTTGAAATATAGGAGAATATCCAGTAAAGAAAAGAGCCAGAAATACCTAAAGTTGCAAGTTTGTTTAGTAGAATTTGTGATCAACACGATCGAATGCTTTGCTAAAGTCCGTGTAAATAGCATCAACTTGGTGCCCATTTTCCATTTCATTAAGGATTTCAGAAGTATAAACCAAAAGGTTTGTTGTTGTGGAACGACCTTTTCTGAATCCATGTTGTTGTTCGTTTAGTTTTGTATTAATGATGGGCGTAATTTTGTTAACAACCATTTTTTCGAACAACTTTGGAATAGTTGATAAAATAGCAATGCCACGGTAATTTTCGACGAATGATTTATCTCCCTTTTTATGAATAGGGGTAAGATAAGAAGATTTCCAAACAAGAGGGAAAATACCTGAAGAAAGAGATTTATTAAAAATATAATGAAGTGGATAAGTTAGATAATTAACACAGTTGTATAAAAAAGTCGGTGGGATTAGGTCAGGTCCTATACCTTTTTTAGTATCAAGTTTAGTGATTGCTTCAAATATTTCAATTTCGGTAAGATATAAGTCCGTAAAAATAGGATTTGAATTATTAATTAAGTTAGAGAAATCGAAATTAATTGGAGACTCGTGTAGACGATAAACTTTTTGAAAAGACTTAGCAAAGAAATTGCAGATCGTTTTAGGACAATTAGAAAACGTATTGTCTTTTGACATTACGCTTGGATAACCATAACTTTTACGTTTTGTGTTAACGAAGTCAAAAAACTTTTTAGGATCTGTAATTAATTTGTCGCCTACGTTAGTGAGATATCTATCATAAGCCAAATTAGATTTTTGTTTAAATTCAAAAGCAAGATCCTTGTACTTGTTTAATAAGTCATTATTAGGTTCTTTTGAATTTTTAATTATTTTGTATAGTTTATTGCGTTGGTTACGCAATGTCCTAAGTTCACTGTTCAGCCAAGGTTCGGTTCTCTTGTCCTTTTTGCGAATTTTAGGAACAAAGGAGTTAATTATCTCAAATAACTTTGCATAGAATTGAGAGATAATCAAATCAATATCCTGTTCGATTAACAGGTCGTCCCAACTGATGACTGATAAAGCATTATTAATGCTTTGATAATCAGCATTAAGAAAGTCATATACAAAAGTATTATTGTAAGATTTGGTAAAAAGAGGTATAGCAGTGGAAAATTCGAAGATGATTGCGTTATGATGCGGAGTGTTTGTAAAAAGGTTTTCTGAATCATCAGCGAGCTTTACCACCACTTTATCATATGCATTCGTGAATGCAAGATCTAACCACTTGTAATAATTATTCGGAAAGCTGATAATTTGTTGTAAATCGTTACCATAAAATACATTAATTAGATCGAAATCTATTTCGTCCTGAAAGTTGATTGGTAGTAACAAATTATCAGATTCGTCAACAATAAAAGATAAAGAAGGGCGGTTAAAGTCCCCTAAAATTATAATTGAATCATCCTCATTCATATTTGATATAACCTGCTGGTATATCTCGAAAAATTCCGAATAAGAGGAATTGTCAGAATTAGGAGGAAAGTAAACAATACCCAGGTATAAAAAATTATTACCTAAGTTAACTTTAATAAATTGGTGATCAAAAGAGTGGTAAGTCCTAGTGATTAATGCCACACTAGATAAGGTATTGTTTACTGCAAGTAGTACACCACCACCACGGGAACAATTTGTAGCAAGATAATCCCGATCTTTTCTATAAATCGACCAAGTACTGTCCAAAATTTCTTCATTAACAAAGGAATCGTTTAACCATGTTTCAGTGATAGCAATAATATTAAATTCACATGACTTAGCATCAATATATAATTTCTTAAGCTTTCCCCTCATACCACTGCAATTGTGGTAGAATAATTTCAGTTTATTAGAGGAACTAACGCTATTTTTGATACTATGGTTAGACAGTGTGACTAAATTGGAATTAGTGTAAGAATCGATATTAGGATTTTGTTCGAGACTTGCATAATTATTTCGTGTTTGGACGAAAAAACTTGTTATAGTTCTCGCGAGATTGGTACAAATGATTATAGTAGTTACTGTCACAATGACTACGAAAAGCCTTAAGGTCCGCTTCGACATCTTTAGCAGTGAAGCCTATATTTTCATGAAATCTGAGATAGAGGCTATACAAATCTTTATAATTAGATGGCAGTCCTTCATTGTGAATAAGTACTGATAAGTGAGTCCTCGTTTTGCCTTCTAAGACGCGATTATTGGAATCATTATGTAGATATGTATCGTTATATTATATATATCCTTATTATTATAAATATTAATTACTTTTGGCAAAATTTCAAACATACCAGCTTTATTAGGTGAAATATAATGCTCATATAAAAGAAGGATTTGTATGGCAGCTACTCGAACCCTCTGCAGTAGACCAACCAAATCTTGCAGTAACTTTGGCCATTACACTAAACTATTTTTGGCAAAATTTCAGACACCCAACTTCAATAGGTATAGAGTAATGCTCATATAAAATAAGAAGTTGTATGGCAGCTACTCGAACCCCTTGCAGTAGACCAACCAAATTTTGCAGTAACTTTGGCCATTACACTAAACCATTTTTGGCCAAATTTCAGACACGCAGCTTCAATAGGTATAGAGTAATGCTCATATAAAATAAGAAGTTGTATGGCAGCTACTTGAACCCTTTGCAGTAGACCAACCAAATTTTGCAGTAACTTTGGCCATTACACTAAACTACTTTTGCCAAAATTTCAGACACGTAGCTGTAATAGGTACAGAGAAATACTCACATAAAAAAAGAAGTTGTATGGCAGCCACCCGAACCCATTGACCAAAATGGCTGGATTTAAATAGCGATGACGGCTATTGCAAAAAAACGAATTTGCGAAAATTTCAAGATCCTAGCTCCTTTAGTTTTTGAGTTATCGTGCGGACGGACAGACGGACGGACGGACAGACGGACGGACAGACGGACAGACGGACATACATAGCTAAATCGATTTTTTTTTCGATTCTGAACCGATCCATACACTTGAGTCTATATCTACCCCCCCTCCTTCTCTGCGTCACAAACGTAATGGCAAATTTATTATACCCTTTGACTATATAGTCATACGGGTATAAACATTCAAAATAAAATTAAAACTATATTACCTTATAAACAAAAAAGAGGTTTAATCAACTTCGTTGGTTCTGCAACAAAATGGTTCTTTGGAAATATGGACGATGAAGATAGGAAATATTGAAAAACACCTAATGATCGTCGAACAAAATAGTCATACTTCCATCCAAACGATTAATCAACAGGTTAAAATAAATGAAAATTTCAATAACACATTAAAACTAATAAAAAATTCAATAGAATTAGATAAAATAAAAATTTCTAATAAGTTGAACCAAATAGATACTATAAAAAATGAATTTTTAGAAGAAACCTTTTTCTTACAACTTATGCTTAAATTAGACTTAATTAAGGATCAGGCAGAACACATTCAAAATAATGTTGCCTCGGCTAGATTAGGAGTATTGCATTCGAACATTTTAACAAATGAGGAAATAAATAGTTATGATATATATTTTAAGAAACTTTTAAATATAAGACTAGGTGAAGCCAAATAGCTTGATAATGCAATTATATTTGCCATTAAATTTCCAACCGAAACTTCAATTTTTAATAAGAAATTGTTAATACCTGTTTCAAATTCAAAAGATAAACAAATTGATGAAGAAATGGAATATATAGTTAGGATTAATAATAAAACTTACACTTTCCAAGAAGGTAAATCAGTAAAAGAACTAAAATTAAGTAAAAATTGTGTTCTTAAAGGAAATTGTAAATTAATTTGCACAAAAAAGGAAATAAAATACATAGAAATAGAAAACAATATTTTAGTTCTAATAAACATGAACCAAAAGAAATCAAATAGTACTTGTGACGAAAGAGTTCCGATACTTAACGGAAACTATTTCGTAACTTTTCATAATTGCACTATTCAATAGATAACAACAGGTATAACAGCAAAACTATAATATTTGTGAATAAATTTGTAATACCACAACAGTATAACAACAATGTAACATTTACAGAACAAAAATTAAATTTTGACGAAATCATAATAAATCAGGAAAATAATATAAAAGAAATAAAAGAATTAACAGAACACAAAAATGTTATTTTTAGTTTTACTCTTACGATTTTTGTAATAATAATAATAGTAGTAACCCTAATAGTTTTAATTCACTATTATTTAAGATATTATAAAATATTTAAAATTGGTTCAAAACAAATTCAAGAAAATTTTAAATCAAATGAAAATGTAGTTAGCGTTAAACTAACAAAAAATTAAAATAGCGACATTAACCCATCTATTGAAAAAATTCCTATAAATGAAATAACATCAAACCCAATTAATATAGAAACTATTAAACATAAATACGGTGTTATCTAAATTTCAAATGAAGAACAAAGTTTTTTATTAAATATGTATACTCTAATACTCTAATTTAGTAAGTAATATAAGAATAAACTAATTATAAAAATTTTTTTTTTCTCAAATTCAAGTTCATTTTTTTAATCATTAGGATAGGTCGTAAATCTGTTTATGAATTATGTACATGTATAAATACATATGTAAATAAATATTACAACAATAAATAAAAAGAAAAAAAATATTGGTCATTCATAATTCTAAGTATTAAATTTTTAATTTTAATCAAGTAGGTATCATATCATGTCAAACAATTTTAATAACCTGAAATTTATAATAAAAAAAAAAAAAAAAAAACAAAAAGAAAAAATTAATAATAATAAAATTTAAAATGTAAAAGAAAACAATATGTACCTACATATGTTGCTAAGTTCATACATAAAAAGTAACAAATTGAAATTTAAAACCTAACAAAATTTTTTGTACAAAAAAAAAAAAAAATATAAAAAGAAATATGATTCAATATAAGAATTTAGAAAAAAAAATGTACCTATTTATAATACTACCTATTTTTTATATTTTAATTGTAAATTTTTATATATTTATAGTAATTTATCAATTTTTCTATAACATAATTTGACTAAATAAGAAATTAAATATGTATATAGATAAAGTTTAGACAACTAAACAAAATTTTTTTTTTCTCATTTGTTTTTCATTCAAAAATTATTTTCAGTTTAAGATCATATTACTCTCCATAATTTGTAAGCAAAAGAAAACTATGTTTAAGTATATAATTGTAATTCACTTTTTATTGTCACAAAATTTAGAAAAAGAAAAAATGTAATGATAAATAAACAAAAAAAAAAAACAAATATATATTAAACTTAACGACTCAGGAGAGTCTTTTTTCAAAGGGTGGAGGAGTTATATTATATATAACCTTCATTAATTTAAAATTATGTAAAACTCATTCACCTTTTGATAAATAAATTAATAATTAATTGAAAACAGGAAATGCAATTTAGCATTTATTTACTAACTTTTAATTAATAAATTATTTTAATAAAAACAAATCCATAAGCATTTCAAAAATTAGTATTAAATAATGTTATTTTTTATGTTAAGAAATGCTTATGTTGACAATAAATATAATTTTGTAAATTTTTGTGGGAATTAAAAAATATAGGTATATAATAAAATCAGTCTTAAGACCAATTGCAAACAATTAAGTTGTTTCATTTAAAATAAAAACATAACTCGCGTACTGGTTTTAACAGTAATTTGGCTTGATAAGAGTGAAAATCAATTTTTTAACTGACCAGAGTATTCGAAATATTTCTCGAATATATATATAAGAAATAATGATATCCTTCATGCCTGCATGCCTCGCCTTAAAGGATTTTATAACTAGAGGTATCGATAAAGGTAAACACACTGCGTGCATATTAATCGACCTTCAAAATGAATTTGATTGCGTCGGTGATGATATTTTGCTCTATAAACCTTTAAAATTAAATTTGAATGAAAAAGAGAAACAGTTCTTCGAAACTTACCTTTTACTACGAAAACAAAGTTTGCGCGTTAACAATAATCGCAGCAGTGCATTACCAACGGATCTTGTCTTGGGTCAGACTTGTTTTAAATTTATATTGATGACATCACCCGACTAATTCTTAGTGGAAGCGTCAAACTGTACGCAGATGATGCGGTAGTAAAATATGCAGTGAGCAGAAATGGCTTAAAAAAAACCAGCTCTCATTGAACTTTACAAAAATAATGTTATTTGAAAATTTAAAATAACAAATTTAATAAAAACGAGAAAGAGTGTAGTAGAGTAGACTGTGTCAACTCTGGGATACCCGTATGACGGTAATATATACATTATATAATCCGGTTAATTGATTTTGGGAAAGTTTCAAACATACAGCTTTATGAAGTGTAGTGGAATACTCATATAAAATAAGAAGTTGTTTGACAGCTACTCCAACCCTCTGTAGTAGACCAACCAAATTTTGCAGAAACTTTGACCATTACACTAAACTACTTTTGGTAAAATTTCAGACACGCAACTGTAATATAGTAATACTCATACAAAAAAAGAAGTTGTATGGCAGCTACCCGAACCCATGGACCAAAATGGCTGGATTTAAATAACAATGACGGCTATTGCAAAAAAACGAATTTGCGAAAATTTCAAGATCCTAGCTCCTTTAGGTTTTGAGTTATCGTGCGGATGGACGGACAGACGGACGCACGATAATAACAAATTTAACATTATTAATTAAACAAGAAATGTTAATTCTTGCCAAACTGTTCAACTACTTAGGTCTAGTGAATGATAGTAAACTCAAATGGCATTCACAATTTTTTTTTTATTTTACATTGTGTATAAGAAATCAAATTAATCCTAATCTTAATATCTAAATGAATATAAATTTTTAAAACTAAAATTAAATTTATAAATTGTGCTCTAATTTATATTTTCTAAAATTTTTAATATACCTTTTTAAAGATGATTTAAGCGTTTCAGCATTTTTGTAATACTTTATGTAATCTGGTAAATTGTTATATAATTTAACAGCGCTATCTTTCAGACTATTGAATTTAATGGACTTTCTAGCTTTGGGGAGATTTAGTTTAAACCTGTTCCTTGTCTAATAATTATGTATGTCGTTTCGTTTATTTAGTATCCAATTTAACTTTAGTTTTTTGTTTACAACATTATTGCAAGTTAATTAATATCTAATTTTTCTGTCACCATATATAGATTTTTTTGTGCTATATCTCATATTCATCTTACATAAGATTTTTAGTTCTTTATTCATTATTGTACACTCTAAAAATTTTCACTATTATTTTAATAAAATTGTAATTAAATTAATAAAAATGTAATTAACATACGTCTAATAACAACAAATTATTAATTTAATAAAACGTTATTAAATTAATAGTATTTTTGAAAAGGCATAAAATCAAGAGAGTAAAAAATAAAGAGAGTAATCAAATATAATATAAAGTTGATTATTAATTCAATAATAAAACTATTATTTTTATAATCTTATTTATCATTTTGAAAGTAGGTTTTATTAATGTAACAATATTCTACTATTAAATAGAAAATACTTTTTCTTATTTTAACAGTATCGAATGTTGGTTTAAAAACTGATTATTGTTAAATTAATAATTATGTTGTTAAATTTAGAATTATCGTTATTATTTTAATAAGATTTATTGTTGTTTTAAGGATTAGAAATTATTATACCAATAATCGGCTCCATCTTTTTAATAATTTGCCTTATTGTTTCAAAAGTATTGATTGTTGTTTTAAGAGTTTCTTTTTGTTATTTGAACAATATAGAATTATTGAATTTTCAGCTCCTGTTGCAATTTTAAAAATATATTATTCTTTCATTTTTGTAAAATAAAAAACTACTACATTTTAAGTAAATTCTGCTTCATTATTTTATTTTTAAAATCTGAAAAATTTATATTGAATTTCAGAAATATAAATTATTAAAAAACAAGTAAAGAAACAGTCAGTCGGTGCAACCGACTTAGAAATACCCTACACCTATTTGGTTCAAATTTAAGGACATATCCATAAGTCATTTTAACACCATAGAAGCGGTTATTAATTTGATCGTAAGACATAGCTATCCAAATTAACTGTATAATACTAAAAACATTTTCTAATTACACTATCTATTAAAAAATACTACAAATTCTTACTAATTAATCTATTTAAAAATATTAAAAAACAATTATTCCAATTCAATTACAAAATGAAAAAATTCTAATTATTAAATTTTCTGATAAAAAGATAATCAAAGCATAATATATTTAATAATCCAAATTTTTAAAAATTGCAATTATTTTAAATGGTTAGTTTATATACCTAATAGAAAACCTTATAAACGCAAAATATGCAATAAATAGTATTTCTAAAATACAATTACAAATTTAGACCTTTTCATATAATTCATTTAAATATAAAAATAAATTTTACACAAATGCAGCAAGTACCTTTGAACATAGCTGAACCACTACAATTAAGTCTAGATTTCGGAGACACATAGGACATAGGAAATATATTCTTTGGCTTCGAAATTAAACTCGACCACAACCAATTCCCATGGTACTTTCAT
This sequence comes from Dolichopus griseipennis, assembly GCA_963082915.1. NCBI lineage: Eukaryota > Metazoa > Arthropoda > Insecta > Diptera > Dolichopodidae > Dolichopus > Dolichopus griseipennis. The sequence goes on from OY720441.1 coordinate 132,953,113, forward strand.
TACTAGTAACCTACTGTTAAATTTCATCAAAATACCGGCATTATTTTTTGAGTTATGGTGTTTTTAAATTATATGTGTGTTAGTCCTTGAACTTTTCAAGGGTTCCTGAACCCGAAATTATGGTACGATTTCGCCCATATGCAGTCCCGTTATACTTTCAATACTAGTTAACCCTTGTACACAATTGGAACGCTCTATCTTAATTTTAAGTTACTAGTTTTATTAATTTCGATGATAAGCTTTTACACATTGGGGGGTCTAAGAGAGGTTCTGAACCACCACTCCAATTGATCCCAAATTAGGGGGGCACGCAAGAATCGGTGACACGCAAGAAATAGCTTCTACATTTGTTTCAAGTTACTATCTTTATTAATTTCGAAAATATGCTTTAAGGTCTTCGGAAATGTGTGGCTGGTCCCCGACCCACTACTCCAATGGGACCCAAATTCACAAGACACTTAGGAAATAGGAAGGGACACCCTGATACTAAATTTGGAGGTTCTATCTTCATTGGTTTCGGAATTATGCTGGTTTGGCCTAAATTCGATCAAAAAGTTCTAGGTTCCGAACCCATGGTCCAATCCCGACCTTACGCAATTCCCGAAGTAGTTTCATTACTAGTAACCTACAGCACAAATTTGATGAAGATAGCGTCATTAGTTGTTGAGTTATCGTGATTTTTTATATTTGTTCGTTAGCCCTGAAACCGATTAAAAGGTCCAGAATCCGAACCCATGGGCCGATTTCGCCCATATGCAATCCCCGCCGTACTTTCAGTCCTAGTAACCTACAGTTAAAATTTCATCAAGATAGCTCCAATATTTTTTGAGTTATCGTGCCTACGGACGGACGGACGGACGGACGGACATGGCTATATCGACTAAGGCGGTCACGCTGATCACAAATATATATACTTTTCCATATCTAGCTCGCTTCCTTTAGGTGGTTACAAACACCATACCAAAGTTAATATACCCCTTTACATATTCTATAGGTGTAGGGTATAAAAAGCACAAATATACCAATTTATGTTCTAAGGGTTTTGTATTTTGAACCCATTTTTCTAAAATTTTTGCAGTGTTAGTTTTGGTTTTCATTTTATTTAAGCGATAGTTGGATGTTTTTTCCCATTTTTCTTCGATTTCCGCCCAAGTACTTTCATTTGAATTAAGTACTGCTATATTTAAATCAATATTTGCCTCATCAACTAAAATGGAAATCAAAATTTCAATTAAAATTACCAAATAATGATATCTAAATCAGAATTACCTAATAATTTCGAAGATTTATTTAATGGTTCATTATCATCATTTGCAGTATTTAATTTTATTTTTAATCCAACGTTTTCTAATGACTTAGTTTTGTTAAAATATTTTATGACTTATTTTTGTCACATAAAAGAATATCAAAAACTGTTAAAATAACAAACTTATCATTTTAATAATGTTAACAATTAAAAAAATAGTTTTCTGTAATTTTGACAACACTGACTTTGGAAAAAAAATTCGTTATTATTTTAAAAATTTATGTTGCTACTTTTATTATATTGTATATGCATGGGTTTTTTTTATATGTTTAACATACATTTTGAATAATCGTTTTTTAAAGTTATAAGGTTTCTTTTTATTTATTAAGTACTTATTAAAAGAATTAAAATTCACCTCTTAAAATATTCTTAATTTTACACTGATATTTTATAATCCAAAGCTTATTATTTATTTAATTTTTTTACACAATTTCACAAACAAAATTTTTTTATTGTTCACTACTCTACTCAACAAAATTTAATTTAAACTGAATTGAATGCGTTTTTCAAACTGAACTTTAATTTAAAATGTTTTTGTAATTGTATTTTATATTGCTTTTTTTTTCCAGCTTATTCTCTCACATGATTTAGTTGTTTTTGTTGTTTATACCAAGTTTATACTAAACAAGTAAAGAAACAGTCAGTCGGTGCAACCGACTTAGAAATACCCTACACCTATTTGGTTCAAATTTAAGGACATATCCATAAGTCATTTTAACACCATAGAAGCTGTTATTAATTTGATCGTAAGACATAGCTAACCAAATTAACTGTATAATACTACAAACATTTTCTAATTACCCTATCTATTAAAAAATACTACAAATTCTTACTAATTTATCTATTTAAAAATATTAAAAAGCAAACAAACTTGAAATAAATGAAAATATATTTATTCCAATTCAATTACAAAATGAAAAAATTCTAATTATTAAATTTTGTGATAAAAAGATAATCAAAGCATAATATATTTAATATTCCAAATTTTTAAAAATTGCAATTATTTTAAGTGGTTAGTTTATTTACCTAATAGAAAAGCTTATAAACGCAAAATATGCAATAAATGTATTTCTAAAATACAATTAAAAATTTACACCTTTTCATATAATTCATTTAAATATAAAAATAAATTTTACATAAATGCAGCAAGTACCTTTGAACATAGCTGAACCACTACAATTAAGTCTAGATTTCGGAGACACATAGGACATAGGAAATATATTCTTTGGCTTCGAAATTAAACTCGACCACAACCAATTCCCATGGTACTTTCATTACTAGTAACCTACTGTTAAATTTCATCAAAATACCGGCATTATTTTTTGAGTTATGGTGTTTGTAAGATATATGTTTGTTAGTCCTTGAACTTTTCAAGGGTTCCAGGATCCGAAATTATGGTACGATTTCGCCCATATGCAGTCCCATCATACTTTCAATACTAGTTAACCCTTGTACACAATTGGAACGCTCTATCTTAATTTTAAGTTACTAGTTTTATTAATTTCGATGATATTGGGGGGTCTAAGAGAGGTTCTGAACCATCACTCCAATTGATCCCAAATTAGGGGGGCACGCAAGAAATAGTAAAGAACACCCTTGTGGCAAATTGGAAGCTTCTACATTTGTTTCAAGTTACTATCTTTATTAATTTCGAAAATATGCTTTAAGGGCCTAAGAACTGAGTGGCTGGTCCCCGATCCACTACTCCAATGGGGCCCAAATTTCAAAGACACTTACGAAATAGGAAGGGACACCCTGATACCAAATTTGGAGGTTCTATCTTCATTGGTTTCGGAATTATGCTCGTTTGGCCTAAATTCGATCAAAAAGTTGTAAGTTCCGAACCCATTGTTCAATACTCACCGTAAGTAATCACCGCCGTAGTTTCGCTGCCAATAACGTACAGCACAAATTTCATGAAGAAAGCCTCATTAGTTGTTGAGTTATCGTGATTTTTTATATATGTTCCTTAGCCCTGACATCGATTAAAAGGTCCGGAATCCGAACCGTTGGGCTGATTTCGCCCTTATATAGTCCGCGCTGTACTTATAGTACTAGTTAACCCTTGTACACAATTTGAACGGTCTATCCTAATTTTAAGTAACTATTTTTAGTAATTTCGATTATAAGCCTTTAAAACTTGGGAGGTCTGAGAGGGGTACAGAACCCACTCCAATTGATCCCAAATTAGGGGAACACGCAAGAGATAGTAAAGAACACCCTTGTGGCAAATTGGAAGCTTCTACATTTTTTCAAGTTATCTTTATTAATTTTAAAGATATGCTTTAAGGTCTTCGGAAATGTGTGGCTGGTCCCCGACCCACTACTCCAATGGGACCCAAATTCACAAGACACTTAGGAAATAGGAAGAAACACCCTGATACTAAATTTGGAGGTTCTATCTTCATTGGTTTCGGAATTATGCTCGTTTGGCCTAAATTCGATCAAAAAGTTCTAGGTTCCGAACCCATGGTCCAATCCCGACCTTACGCAATTCCCGAAGTAGTTTCATTACTAGTAACCTACAGCACAAATTTGATGAAGATAGCGTCATTAGTTGTTGAGTTATCGTGATTTTTTATATTTGTTCGTTAGCCCTGAAACCGATTAAAAGGTCCAGAATCCGAACCCATGGGCCGATTTCGCCCATATGCAATCCCCGCCGTACTTTCAGTCTTAGTAACCTACAGTTAAAATTTCATCAAGATAGCTCCATTATTTTTTGAGTTATCGTGCTTACGGACGGACGGACGGACGGACGGACGGACATGGCTATATCGACTAAGGCGGTCACGCTGATCACAAATATATATACTTTTCCATATCTAGCTCGCTTCCTTTAGGTGGTTACAAACACCATACCAAAGTTAATATACCCCTTTACCTATTCTATAGGTGTAGGGTATAATAATGCAATACAAGTGTGTCTAAATTCTAAAAACATAAAATACATAGACAAGAATTTACTATTTATTATCGTAACATTACTTATTTATTATTATAACAAAATTTACTGTTGAAACAATAACAATAATTATTATTTTAACAATTTGTGCTAGACTGTCTAAGTATAAACATCAAAAACAATTAAATCAGGTGAGAGAGTAAGCAGCAAAAAGAGAGCAATATAAAATAATAGCAAAAAAACTATTAAAATGACAACTAAATTATTATTTTAACAATGAAGAGAATACAAAAAATTAATATTTGTAATTTAGATAAGACTCAACTATTAAAATAATAATTTTTTATTATTTTGATAGTTTGCGTTGTTATATTAATCATAAAAGAAGTTTTTTTAATAATAAATCTTATTCATTTTAATAATGTCAATTATTATTTTAAAAGCGATACATAAAAATCAAAATTATCAATTCTACAATTATTTTATTATTTCAATAACGAAAATTATCGTTTCAATTACGACAATTATCGTTTAAAAAGCTTTTGTTATATATTTTATAATAATTATCTCTACCTTTGAAATTTTTGTTAAAATTACAATATGTTTATTGATTCAATTACAAATTTTATTAAAGAGACAATAACAACTATTATTATGATAAAAGTTGTTGTTACGGTTTTTAACAATGGATTTAACAACCGTGTTATTAAAATAACGGTAAAAATTTTTTGAGTGTACCAATTATTTAAATGAAAACCTGAGCAATAGCTCCAGCTCGTAATGTTATATCTAATTTTGGTAAAATATGTCCATTATAGACATATTGGGTACATCCATTATGGGTTTAGCTACTTTTATTTTAACTCCCTCCAATCTTCTGATAACCATTACTATTGAAACTATACTCTTTTTAGTGATTTTAAGTTGGTTTCATTTTATTCGAAAATAAATTTGTCATATTATGTCGTATCACTTAATTGATGTCGATTAAGTTATTTTATTTTTCATTATTAATGGCACCTACTCGAACCCACTGCTGTAGACCAACCAAATTTTGTAGAAACTTTGGCCCTAAAGTTAAATTACTTTTGGCAAAATTTCAGACTCCCAGCTTCAACAGGTAAGAAGAAGTTGTATGGCAGATACTCGAACCCGTGGACCAAAATGGCTGGATTTCTATAGCGTTATTGCATAAAAACGAACTTGTAAAAATTTCATAATCCTAGCTTCTTTATTTTTTGAGTTATCATGGGGACTGATAGACGGAGGGACACACATAGTTAGATCGATTTACTTTTCGATTCTGATTCGATCCATACTTTTGAGTCTACATCTATACCCCCTCCTTCTCTGCTTCATAAATGTAATATCAAAATTAGTATATCCTTTTGACCTACAGTTTTTCAATTTTTTATAATTATTTTGTTTAATAGTTATATTATTAAATCATCTGTTTATGTTTCTTCGTATTTTAAATATGTACCTATGAAAATTAAAATCCTAAAATTTTTATTATGTATAAAGTTTTTTGAAATTCAAAAAATTAGTCTTGAAATTCAAAAGTAGTAAATTTGATACCCAAAATTGGCATGAAGCAACATGCGATTTGTTTTTTTGTTATGTTCATTATATTATAATTTTTCAATAATTTATTTAAGTGTATGTGAATATAAAAATTTTGAGAAAAAACTCACCGAGTGTTATACAATTTTTAAATAATCGAGTTATGATTATTTTTATACTGATATTTCTTACTTGTATATGCCGATTTTACGTCCAAAAACTTAACGCTTTTCAAAAATGTTTATTGTCTTTTAAATATTTTTCTTTAGTAAAAAAAAAAAATCTTAAAAATTTTTAAAACAGAAATAATTTTTATCTAAAATTTTGTTATATGATTTTAAATTTAAAGGAAAATATCTAGAAAACCGTGTATAAAACTCGATTTAAGAAAATTTTTTATTTTAGTTTAAAAGTCTATATCGTGTCGTTTTCTCCACTGATCGAAAGAGCATTTCCAGTATTCGTAAGGAAATTATTACCATTTCATTATTCATAATAATAATCAACTACATATTCCATACATAGATTTGCATATTAATATGTCTATTAAGATATAGATTGATATAAATATCCTAGATAATTAAATACTAGGTAAATTAATTTATAATTTTATTATTTAAGCAAAAAGGGTTAAAACTAAGAGACAATATCTTCAATTTAAAGAAGCCCTTGGAAATTTAAGAAAAAACTTTAACATATTTTGAAATATAATGTACAGCTTTATATTTTGTATATATGTAAAAAAAAATTGGACAGGTATTCAAGTAACAGGTGTTTAAAAATAGCAAAATTTCTATTTTCGACCCCTTATAGCTACTAAACCGGGGGCGTGACAAAAAAATTTTGTTAACCGACTCCTACTAATTTCTAACAATCTAACTTCTTCCAATTTCAAGACTCTAGTTTGAACCGTTCACAAGATATGTGTGGCCAAAATTTCGAAAAAATTGAATGTAAATTTTAGTTCCGTATCGCAAACCTAAACATTTGCCTTTTAAAAATTTAGAAAGTTTATAAAAACCGCTATCTTTTGCCGTTTTCAGATTGAAAATACAATTAACAGAGCTCTTGTTATAACAATCTAAATAGAGGCCTTAATCCAACTTTTGGAGGGCTGTTGCTCCGTAACGGGTGGGGCTACAGAAAAAAATTCTTCTACGAAATTATTTTTTTTGTAATATCTATCCGTGGTTAAAATTTCTTTACTCTATTTCAAACGGTGTAAAAGTTTTGTAAACATACGAACGGACGGACGGATAGGGTAAAGCTACATAGCCACATTTTTACAAAATTTTTTTGAAAATGTGCTAAAAAGGGTGATAAATCATAAGTCAAAAGTACCGGGGTACAGCTTTTTTTCACTAATCCAAAGCTGTTCGAAAAAATTATTGTAGACAAAATTAGCTCATCATACAAAACTAAACGAACAACAACATGGATTCAGAAAAGGTCGTTCCACAACAAGAAACCTTTTAGTTTATACTTCTGAAATCCTTAATGAAATGAAAAATGGGCACCAAGTTTACACTATTTACACGGACTTCAGCAAAGCATTCGATCGTGTTGAACACAAAATTCTACTAAACAAACTTGCAGCTTTAGGTATTTCGGGATATTTTCTTTACTGGATATTCTCCTATATTACAGATTTATATGTAGCAAAATATAAAATTTCAAGGATTTTTGTCGGACTCAATCAATGTTACATCCAAGGTAGCCACTTAGGTCCACTTTTGTTTAAAATATTGCCTTACGCAGGCAAATTCTTTCTTCCTGCTATACTTTTGACGTCTAAAGAAAAAACATTGACTTTCAGTTTTTAGCAGATAATTTAAAATAAACAATGGGGAAGAAATAGGAGAAGCACTAAATATTTAGTTGATACTACTAATAGAACTGAATATGGTAAAAGTTACCCAAAAAACAGATGTTGCATTACATTCAATAAACACAGTCATCTTTTTTTAACACAAAATTTCTAGATACACTTTTTAACGTAAATTAAAATTCAAACTTCTCAATGACGTTCTTAAGACAATAATTTTAACCTTCAATATATTATATTAGACTGCAAGTTCACATTTTTTTATAATTTTATAATTTAGTTATTTTTTAGCACATTTTCAAAAAATTTTGTAAAAATGTGCCTATATAGCTTCACTCTGTCCGTCCGTCCGTTCGTCCGTCCGTATGTTTACAAAAACTTTTACACCGTTTGAAATAGAATAAAGAAATTTTAACCATGGGTAGGTATTGCAAAAAAAATGATTTCGTAGAAGAATTTTTTTCTGTAGCCCCATCTGTTACGGGGTTACAGCCCCCCAAAGTTAGTAGTGACCCCCAAAGGGTAGTAGTGAGGATTATATCCTTGAGAAATTTAGCAACCTTCCCCATAGAGGGGCTAATAGGGCTTAAAAATTAAAAATTTACTGCTTTTATAAGTAAGCAGTAACTTAGTCACTAACGTATATATTTCCTAAATTAAACGTTAATATTGAAGCTTCAACATTATATTTCAAAAAAATGCTTAGTATGAAACACTATAATATTTTGAAAATGTGCTTTTTTAAAAACCCTTGGTTTTTTTCATCACTTGTTTTTTTCATAACGTTGTAAATTGCATTTTAGCTGTGTTTCTGCTATGTATGCATTTTCTACAATTAACAAAGAAATAAATACTTTTGTTTTTAGTACATTTAAAATTGTTGATTTGCAATTAAATTTCATTTTTAATTTTCATAATTTTAAGTTTTAGCTATAAGAATTTTTTTCTAAAAACCTTGTTTTGGTTCAAATGAAATAAATAAATAAATAATTATCAAATAAAAATTTTACTAAAATATTTTGTTCTTCTATTTAAAATTTGGATGATGATAACCCTAAAATTATGTATCAATATATCTCCAAAACTATTGATCCTACAGACACGGTTATAATATTTGATAATCGGGCTTATAGTTTCGGCGCTATTTCAAAATAAAAAGTAAATAAACAGTTAGTCGACCGACTTAGAAATACCCTACATCTTACTTACTTACTTAGGTGGCGCTACAGACCATGAAGGTCCTGGGCCTGACGTAGCGTTCCTCTCCACCTCGTTCGGTCCCGAGCAGATTCTCTCCAGTTGGAGATTTGGAGCCTTCTGATGTCTGTCGAAATCTCGTATCTCCAAGGAAGGTTTGGGCGACCTCTGCGACGTGTTCCCTCTGGCCTGGCTTCGAGTATCTTTTTAGCTGGAGCATTGTTGTCCATTCGCTCAACGTGACCTAGCCATTGCAACCTTTTGACCTTAATTTTTTGAACTAGGTCTACGTCATCGTACAGCTGATAGATCTCGGCATTGTATCTTCTTCTCCAGGTCCCATCGTCGCAGTAAGGACCGAACACTCGACGAAGAATCTTTCGCTCGAAAGTTCCAAGTGCTTGCTCACTTGCTCTGGGCAATGTCCAGCATTCTGCTCCATATAGTAGCACCGGAAGTATGAGCGTTTTGTACAGTTGCACTTTGGAACTGCGCGAGAGGAGTTTTGAACCCAGTTGTTTTGACAAACCGAAGTAGCAGTTTGCTAGGTTTATTCTTCGTCGGATCTCCACATTGATGTCATTTGCGGAGTTTACATTTGTACCTAGGTAGACAAACTCCTTAACTACCTCTAAGTTATATGTACCAACAGTGATGTTTGGACCTGCTCGATGTATTCTGGCCTCTTTATTTGTTGATAACATATACTTTGTTTTGTTCCCGTTCACTGGAAGACCCATTTTCTTTGCTTCTTCTTCAATACGGACGAAGGCTTCGATGACGGCTCGTTTAGATGTTGCTATTATGTCGACGTCGTCCGCGAAGCCTAATAGCTGAACAGATTTTCTGAAGATTGTTCCTTCGGTGTTGACACCAGAGCTGCGTATAATCTGTTCGAGCACTAAGTTGAAGAAGTCGCACGACAGTGCATCACCTTGACGGAAGCCGGTGCATGTGCGGAAGAGCTCCGACATATTTCCTCCAATAGCAACTGCACATTTAGTGTTCTCCAGTGTTACTTGGCAAAGTCGGATAAGCTTGGATGGTATGCTATATTCCGACATTGCAATGTACAGTTCCCGGCGATAGATACTGTCGTAGGCTGCCTTAAAATCAATAAAAAGATGGTGTGTATCGATTTGAAATTCATGGGTCTTCTCCAGGATTTGCCTCAATGCGAAGATTTGGTCGATGGTAGACTTATCAGGACGGAAACCACATTGGTAGTTGCCTATGATGTTATTGCAATGTGGTTTCAGTCGTTCGCATATTACGTTGGAAAGGATCTTGTACGCGACATTCAATAGAGATATTCCTCTATAGTTGGCACATGACATGGCATCGCCCTTTTTGTGGATGGGGCATATGGTGCTAATGTTCCAGTCATTGGGCATGCATTCTTCCATCCAGACTCTGGTGATGATTTGATGCATGCTCCTAACCAAATCTTCTCCTGCTACCTTAAATAACTCAGCTGGGATTCCATCTGAACCAGCAGCTTTGTTATTTTTCAGTTTCTGAATGGCTTGATCAACTTCCATTAGGCTCGGTGGTAGTGTTTCGTCATCGTTGATCATTGTGACTGGTGCATTATTCTGGTGTTCTGTATGCCCATCATTTAACAACTGTTCGAAATGTTGTTTCCATGTCTTCAATATCTCTCGCGTATCGGTTACCAAATTTCCCATGCTGTCTTTCAGTGCGTGTGTACGTTGTTTGTAGCCAGCTGCAAATTGCTTGGCTTGTTTTTAGAACTTACGTACTTCGCCTCTGTCTCTGCATGTTTCCATGTCCACAAGACGAGATTTTTCATAAACCCTTTTTTTTCGCCTAATGGTGTATTTTTCATCTCGTCTTTTAGCTCTGTACTCCTCCTGCGCCGCTCTGGTTTTCCTCTGCAGGGTCTTGCGGTATGCTACATATTTGAGTGCTGTTTTAATTGAGCATTCTTAATCATACCAAGGGTTTCTGGTTGGTGTTGGTTCGAAACCTATGATATTTGAAGCCACCTCCTTGATAATGTTAGAACAATGTTGCCATTGTTCATCGATGGATGGATTATTCAAAGGAGGTGCCGATTGGAGTCTAGAGCTAATTTGTTGGCTGTATTCTCTGGCTATATCAGCCGATTGTAGGCTTCTAATGTGGAATTTTTGTGATCGTGTGTTCTGCAGCTTCCTCACATTAGATATTCGTGCTCTGAATTGTGCTGCCATTAGATAATGATCAGAGTCGATGTTAGCCTCTCTGAAGGTTCGTACATCTAGCACGGATGTTGAGTGTTGCGCGTCAATCAATAGATGGTCAATCTGATTAGATGTACGGCCATCAGGGGATAGCCAGGTTATTTTGTGGATGTTCTTATGTGGAAATTTGGTGCTACTTATAACCATGTTACGCGCAGCTGCAAAATTAACTAATCGGTAACCATTGTCTGTGGTGGTGTTGTGGAGACTATGATTACCAATTGTTTTTCCATGTATCGCTTCTCTACTGACTTTAGCATTAAAATCTCCGATTACAATCTTGGCATCGTATTCGGGGCAGGCTGCGTATGTTCGTTCAAGGGTATCGTAATATTCTTCCCTGTCTGCATCCTCTGCTTCGTCGGTAGGAGCATGCGCACATATTATGGAGATGTTGTAAAATCTGCCTTTGATGCGGATGGTTCCAAGTCGTTCATTGACAAGTCTAAAGTCAATGACCAACGACCTCAACCTTTCTCCCATTACAAAACCGCATCCTAATATGTGGTGCTTTTCATGGCAGCTGTAGTAAATGTCGCATTTTCGCTTTTTTAGTGTACCGGTTCCTTTCCAACGTATTTCCTGTATCGCAGTAATATCGGCTTTATACTGCGCGAGAACCTTTTCCAAATTGTTAGATGCTCCTGGGGTGTAGAGTTTTCTTACATTCCAGGAGCAAATTCTTAAATCTTTGTCCTTATAGTTGTTCCATGGTCGTTTTCCGTGTAATCTATTCGTTTCCATATCCGAGGCATTTTCGTCATTCATAACTATTTTGTTTTTATGGGTAAGGTAGTTAGCCTTACGCCAACCCCCAGACTGGAGGGCCGTTGGGTTTGAAGAGTTGCTTCAGAATTTGCCATATAATGCGTTGAAGTTCTCATAACTATGTTACGAGTTCAACTGTATTATATAGCGTTTTCCTACTTCCTGAGACGCCAATGTATGTGGCCATTCAGGTTGCAACTATTCTTCCCTCCTCCTTTCTCAACCGGGCTTGGGACCGGCTACGGCGGAGTTCCCCTACATCCATTTGTTTCAAATTTGATTACAAAATTTCTTATTTAAAACTTTTTGTCAAAGTCAATAAAAGTTTACACACGTGCAGCTATTACTTCTTTTCAGGATTTTAGCTGTACTGCATTTACTGTTGAATGATTTTTTACTCTTGATTCATTATTTCAATTTTAAATAATCGTTTTTTTTTTTTTTTAATTTACTTATTTTTTAATGTTTTATATAATTAAACTCAAAGTTATTCGAAAGAAATATTAATTTGTAATAATATAAATATAAAAGTTTATATAATTTGATGGTTTTTAATGTTAATTAAAACCATTAATGCTTTCATTAGCTTTTTATCACCAAATTTAATTATCAAAATATGCAATAAATGTATTTATAAAATACAATGACAAATTTAGAACTTTTTATATAATTCATTTAAATTTCAATTATATTTTAACAATTTCTTAATTATATATTACATATGGTAATGATTCAATAAAATATAGATATGACATAATAAAAATTAAAAAAAAATAAATTTCATCGTTTATTAAAAAAATATTTTGTATTTAATTTATAAAATATAAACATAATATTTTTTGTTGTAAAATTCTTAGCCTTTTAAAAATATAAAAGTGTTAAATAAGAACGGAAATAGGAAATAGTGTATCAAATTTGAATTTTTCTTTATTAATTTCGAATAAATGCTTTAAGGTATTGGGAGTAGCGGGGTGGTACGCAAACCGGTATCCCAATTCATCAAAAATTTCACGGACACAAAACAAATAAGGAGAAATACCTTTAACCCAAATAAAAGGTTCTATCTACTTAGGTTTCGAAATTATACTAGTATGGCTTCAATTCGATCAAAAACTTCTAGGATCTGAACCCATGGTCCGATCTCGGCCGCAATCCCCGCCATAGTCTCAGTACTAGTAACCTACACCACAAATTTCATGAAGTAGTGCCATTAGCTGTTGAGTTATCCTTATTTTTTTTATATGTCGTTGGCCTGAGAAAAATTAAATGGTCCTGAATCCGAACCTAAGGCCCGATTTCGCCCATATGGAATCCCCACCGTACTTAGTAACCTACAGTTAAAATTTCATCAAGATAGCTCTTTTAGTTTTTGAGTTATCGTGCCTACGGACGGACGGACATGGCTATATCGCTTTAGGAGGTCATGCCGATCACAAATAAATATACTTTTCCATATCTAGCTCGCTTCCTATAGGTGGTTACAAACACCATACCTAAGTTAATAAACTCTTTTCTATTTGGTAAGTTTTGAAAAGGTAGGGTATGAAAATCTGACATGCGAAATTATATAATATATAGAAGACAGATAGATAAAAGCTCTTTCTGTATTTTCTATTTCGTGTGATGAATAAAATTATTGATTTATTAGCTAGAAAATGTTTATACATTTAATATTAGTATGCAGAATATAATATGTGTTATTTCTCTTAATAATTTGTTGAAAATTAGAAATCTGATTGGTTAAAATAACAGGCTTTTGACTCTTTCCAATACAATAAATGTTCATTCCAATAGTTATCCGCATTTCTTTAATATTATATACTTTTATATTAATTTGCCTGTGTCTATGGGTTTATTTTGCATTGTTTCACTTAGTGATATATTAATATTAGAAATCTGACCATACTTTGGTGCAGAGGTTAGTAAAGTGGCTTTAGGTCTAAAATGGTCTGAGTTCAATGCTAGTTAAAAGACAAAATTATTAATTTTTTTTTACTTTAACAGCAATAATAAAAGAAATTACAAATTTAATTATGTTATTCGGAGAATTTCTTTAAAAATTTTGTAACATTAGAAAACAACAAACTTTACTTTGATAATGTAAAACTCAATTCATAAAAATTTATTTTATAGAATTTTATATAAATATATTTTTTTTTCTTTATTAACAATAATTGATATAAAATTAATTTGATACATAACTATTACAACTAGAATTTAAATTGATCTAGCCAAAGCTCATGTGGTATAGACTTTTACAATATTAAAATATAATTTATTATTACAAAATTAGTTATAATTTTTATTTTTATTAATTTCTTTTATGTTGCTTTTATTTTTTTTCCCTTTTGTTTGGATCATTGAAATATAATAAAAATTATCATTAGTTATGAAGATTTAGTTAATATTTTTTCTTCTTAATTTTGCGAGATATATATACATTTATACCAACATGTATTTTTTATTTTATTACAATAAATTTTTTTTTTCATTATAATTCATTTTTTTTTATTACTTTATTATAGTTTTGTTATTATTATTTATTTTTTTGTTTACAATTCATTTTTTGTTTTTTATTTATATAATTTTGTTATTGTCATAAATTACAGTAGTTTAAAAATTTTTCGTATATTATTTTTATTATTAATAACCTGTTATTATTTGTTTAAAGCTTTGCTAAAATAGTGTTTATCAAAATACTTACTTACTGGATCCTAGAACCCCTGGTGGGGTATAGGGCGTAAGCAAATCCTCTCCACGTTTCACGATCCTTAGCAATTCCTCTTAACCACGTTTTGCGTTGCGCTTCTGCCTCTTTCAAAACAGTACTTCTCCATGTAAGACTGGGCTTACCCACTCTTCGCCTACCTTGTGGATTTCACTCAGAACATTGCCTTCTTGTAGTAGGATTTGCTGATGTGTTGAGAGTTGTAGTTCTGTAATCAAAACGTATAAGAAATCTGTTAGCAGGTAGATACAGAAAATTATAATAAAAACGTATAACGCTATTTTTTACATTACAGTATGTATACTATTATAATGTTAACTTATTGTTCTTTTAATAAAAAATGTCCTTTTATTAATTAAGTAGCGCGTAGGAGAAAAACACGTATAGTACAACTTTTAGTATGTATACTTCTATTTTAATATCACTTACGGAACTAATAACTAACTGCAATATGAAATTTCTATTTTTTATAAACAAAAAAAAAATTTAAACGTATAAGAAATCTGTTAGAAAATACAAACAGAAAATTATAATAAAAACGTGTAAGACTATTTCTTACATATAAAACACAAAACGTATGAGAAATCTGTTAGAAGGTTATACAGAAAATTATAATAAAAACTTATAACGCTATTTAATTCTGTAGCGCAAGAGTAGGAGAAAAACGAATATATATTAAAAGAGAAATTAAAAGAACGTCTTTTATTTATTTTAAATAAATAACTAACTCAATATGTAGTTTCTATTCTTTATAGAGTCTTCATTCAGTTCAATAACGTGTTTTATTTCACTTAAGTAAAAAAAGTTTCACTAATACTAACAACAAAAATATATTGTTTCTTATTAATTTCAAATTTTGTTAATGGTTGCAATTTTTGAATTTGTTTTAATTTAAAAAAGAAAAAATAAATTTCAAAATTTTTATACCTTAGACTTTATATTTACATAGAAAAAAATTTTTAAAATTTGGGAATAATTAATTTATTGACCTGCCCTAATTAATTTTTAAAATTAAATAAAAACGGGGAAGATTATAGTTGCCCTTGTCAACTTTTAGATACCCGTGCATACCTACTTTAACTCATTTCACGTTAAAAACAAAGAAAAACAAACAAAAAAATTTCATTCATTGTCCCATTATTTTAGCTTAAAAAAAAAAACATAAAAAAAAAAAAAAAAAAAATTGCCCACCCTAAAATTGGGCAGAGTGGTGTCCAACTTTGCCAAGTAACTTGCCCTATTACTTTACCTGCCCAATTTTAATTTTAACCTCGTAGCTTCATTAGATTCACAGTTATTGAATCGAAAACTTTGTTTGACAGCCCCCCAAAATGGGGCCGTAACATTTTGAAATTTCATATAAGTGCTTGATTCATTATATAATTAACCGTGTGTAATTTTCAGCTTCGTAGTATAATTAGTTTTGAAAAAATTCATATTGGTGCAAAGAAGTTGTATGGCAGCCCCCCGAAAATGGGGCCGTAACATTTCGAAACTTCATATAAGTGCTCGATTCATTATATAACTAACCGTGTGTAATTTTTATCCGCGTAGTATAATTAGTTTTGAAGAAATTCATATCGGTGCAAAGAAGTTGTATGGCAGCCTCCCGAAAATGGGGCCCTAAGATTTTGAAACTTCATATAAGTGCTTGATTCATTATAAAACTAAATTTGTGCAATTTTCATCCTCGTAGTATGATTAGTTTTGAAGAAATTCATATTGGTGCAAAAAAGTTGTATGGCAGCTCCCCGAAGCCTTAATCCGATTTTAACCAAAAATAATAGGGAACCTAGAAATTTTCTAAAAATGGCTTTGTGTGAATTCGAAGGCTCTAGCCCTTTTAGTTTTTAAGTTATCGTGCTGAAACACGGACGGACACACAGACGGACGGACAGATACACATAGCTAGATCGACTAATTTTTCGATTCTGAGCCGATACGTAACCTTGACACTATTTCTAGCTCATCTATATCGATGCGTTACAAACGGAGGAGCAATTTTAATATAAACCGATGTCATATACGTATGCACGGGTATAACGAGGAAGATTATAGTTTCCCTTGCCAACTTTTAGATACCCGTGCGTACCCACTATTATGTACTAAATAAATAACAAAATCATATATTTCATCAATTGAAGTGTTTAACAGAAAATTCAAAACATTTTTTTTTTTTTGTATATTTAATTACAAAAAAAATTAATAAAAACAAAGATGAATTAAAAAAAAAGATGAATTTAAAAAAAAAATATGCTCTGAACGAGATTCGAATCCACACTTTTCAATTAAAAATTGACGTCCCAACCACTAAGCCATCGATTTTTTGTTTATCTTAATTTTTTTGTGAAATTTACTATAGTATCAATTATTTGTTTTGATAAACTGTTTTGAATTTTTTTATAAAAATATTAATAAAAATGATTAATTTTTAATATAAATGAGAGTTTTCTGTCAAATTTTCTACAAAATAAAATTTCTCATAATACATATATTTTATTAAAAAGAGAATAGAAGAAAATAGATAACAAAAATTTAATTAAAAAAAAAAAAAAAATTCTGCCTTAGCCTGAATTCGAACCGAGACGTTGGGAATACAAGTCGCATGTCCTAACCACTACACCATGAAGCGATTAATAATTTAACTACATTTTGATTTCTATTTAGTTATAAATTTAAAAATATTCATATAATTTCAAAAAATTTGTATGGCAGCTACCCGAACCTTTGTCCGATTTTAACCAAAAACAATAGGGAACCCCCCAAATTGTCTAAAAAATTACTTTGTGAAAGTTTCGGAACTCTAGCTCTTTTAGTTTTTAAGGTCTCGTATTGACGGACGGACGTACAAACATAGCTAGATCGATTCACTTTTCGATGCTGATTTCTATACGTACCCTTGACACTATATTTAGCTCGTCTAGATCGATGAATTTTAATATACCCGATGTCCATATATGTATGCAACGGTATAAAAAAATTATACAATAAACAAAAAAATGGAATTTAAATGCAATGCTAAAATTTGTTTAACCGGCACAAAAATTGAAACTGTTATCTGTAAAGGTGCTTGTCATTTAAAATTGCATGGTTTGTATGGAAAGTATTACAGTTAATTATATAGCACTGAGTTTTAGGGATGTCGTCGTAGCCGATCTAGATGTTGAGCAGCAGTAGCAGTTTGTCTTTTATTATATTTATATTACACTTCAAGTTGATATTATTTTATAATTTAGTTATTTTTTTTTTAACTTTGTAAATTGTTAAATTGCATTTTAACTGTGGTTTTGCTATGTATGCATTTTCTACAATCAACAAACAAATAAATTAACTTTTGATTTTAATGTATTTAATGTAGTTAATTTTAAGTTTTAGTTATAAGAATTTTTTTCTAAAAACCTTGTTTTGGTTCAAATAAAATAAAAAAACAAGTAAAGAAACAGTCAGTCGGTGCAACCGACTTAGAAATACCCTACACCTATTTGGTTCAAATTTAAGGACATATCCATAAGTCATTTTAACACCATAGAAGCTGTTATTAATTTGATCGTAAGACATAGCTAACCAAATTAACTGTATAATACTAAAAACATTTTCTAATTACCCTATCTATTAAAAAATAATACAAATTCTTACTAATTTATCTATTTAAAAATATTAAAAAACAAACAAACTTGAAATAAATGAAAATATATTTATTCCAATTCAATTACAAAATGAAAAAATTCTAATTATTAAATTTTGTGATAAAAAGATAATCAAAGCATAATATATTTAATAATCCAAATTTTTAAAAATTGCAATTATTTTAAATGGTTAGTTTATATACCTAATAGAAAAGCTTATAAACGCAAAATATGCAATAAATGTATTTCTAAAATACAATTAAAAATTTACACCTTTTCATATAATTCATTTAAATATAAAAATAAATTTTACATAAATGCAGCAAGTACCTTTGAACATAGCTGAACCACTACAATTAAGTCTAGATTTCGGAGACACATAGGACATAGGAAATATATTCTTTGGCTTCGAAATTAAACTCGACCACAACCAATTCCCATGGTACTTTCATTACTAGTAACCTACTGTTGAATTTCATCAAAATACCGGCATTATTTTTTGAGTTATGGTGTTTGTAAGATATATGTTTGTTAGTCCTTGATACGATTTCGCCCATATGCAGTCCCGTCATACTTTCAATACTAGTTAACCCTTGTACACAATTGGAACGCTCTATCTTAATTTTAAGTTACTAGTTTTATTAATTTCGATGATAAGCTTTTACACATTGGGGGGTCTAAGAGAGGTTCTGAACCACCACTCCAATTGATCCCAAATTAAGGGGGCACGCAAGAAATAGTAAAGAATACCCTTCTGTTAAATTGGAAGCTTCTACATTTGTTTCAAGTTACTATCTTTATTAATTTCGAAAATATGCTTTAAGGGCCTAAGAACTGAGTGGCTGGTCCCCGATCCACTACTCCAATGGGGCCCAAATTTCAAAGACACTTACGAAATAGGAAGGGACACCCTGATACCAAATTTGGAGGTTCTATCTTCATTGGTTTCAGAATTATGCTCGTTTGGCCTAAATTCGATCAAAAAGTTCTAAGTTCCGAACCCATTGTCCAATCCTCACCGTACGTAATCACCGCCGTAGTTTCGCTGCCAATAACCTACAGCACAAATTTCATGAAGATAGCGTCATTAGTTGTTGAGTTATTGTGATTTTTTGTATTTGTTCGTTAGCCCTGAAACCGATTAAAAGGTCCAGAATCCGAACCCATGGGCCGATTTCGCCCATATGCAATCCCCGCCGTACTTTCAGTCCTAGTAACCTACAGTTAAAATTTCATCAAGATAGCTCCATTATTTTTTGAGTTATCGTGCCTACGGACGGACGGACGGACGGACAGACGGACGGACGGACATGGCTATATCGACTAAGGCGGTGACGCTGATCACAAATATATATACTTTTCCATATCTAGCTCGCTTCCTTTAGGTGGTTACAAACACCATACCAAAGTTAATATACCCCTTTACCTATTCTATAGGTGTAGGGTATAATAATTATCGAATAAAAATTTCCTTGAAATATTTTCTACTTCTATTTAAAATTTGGATGATGGTAACCCTAAAGTTATGTATCGATATATTTCCAAAACTATTGGTCCTACAGACACGGTTATAATTTTTGAGTTTCGGCGCTATCTCAAAATAAAATCGGGCATGCGAAATTATATAATATATAGAAGATAGATAGATATAACCTCTTTCTGTATTTTCTATTTCGTGTGATGAATAAAAAGATTGATTTATTAGCTAGAAAATGTTTATACATTTAATATTAGTATGCAGAATATAATATGTGTTATTTCTCTTAAAAATTTGTTGTAAATTAGAAATCTGATTGATGAAAATAACAGGCTTTTAACTCTTTCCAATACAATAAATGTTCATTCCAATACTTATCCGCATTTCTTTAATATTATATACTTTTATATTAACTTGTCTGTGTCTATGGGTTTATTTTCGTTCTTTCACTTCACAAACCGTTTTCATTTTAGAACAAAGAAGTTTAAATACTTGCACCACAGCTCAAATTTTTGGGCTACGATTTCTTTCCGTACCCAAAAACCTCTATATATAAATTTTCATGAAAATCGGCTGGGCAGTTTAGGAGTCTATTCGCTACATACAAACAAACAAACAAACAAACTTTCGCTTTTATATATATAGATTGATATAAAATTAATTTGATACATAACCATTACAACTAGAATTTAAATTGATCTAGCCAAAGCTCAGGTGGTATAGACTTTTACAATATTAAAATATAATTTATTATTACAAAATAAGTTATAATTTTTATTGATTTCATTTATGTTCGAATTTTTTTTCGCAGTATTTATCAAAATACTTAAATTATTGAAATTCCGTTTTCAATACTTAGTCTAGTTCATTAAAAATAGTTTAATTTAATTTTTTAAAATACTATAACTCTGGATTTTCCTCAAATCTATTGGTAAATTATTAAGAGCTTGTAGGCAATTGTAGAGACAATTATTCTTTTGCTTCTAAATAGCGAAAGATAGAAATTGAATTTGTTCCTTGTATTGTAATTGTGAAAATCTATATATCGGTTAAGAATGAAATTATGTTGAAACTTGTTATTTACTATTTTAAAAGTTAATAGGTAGAGTTCACGCTTACATAGGTTGTCAAAAGAAATGTACTGATGTGAGTGTAGGATATTTTAACCGATAACCATGTATGGATTTTATAGTTTTTTTTGTGTAGTATATCTAATTATTGATATTTGATTGCGTTGTTGTGCACGATTATGATTTAAGAAACATAAGTGTGATGAAATGTAGGAAGAGAAAATTATGAATAAAACGTCTTTACTGATGAATTTTCTTAGGCTCCTTAAAAAAAAAAAGATATAGGGATACTTTTTTGATAACCTGATCGACGTGTGGAGGCCATTTGGGTCTGTTATCTATAACTAGACCTAGCTAGTTAAAATGTTCGACTATTTCTAATGATTCGTGTTAATAATTAATGTTAAGGTTATTCCAAGTTTTGTTCTCAAATAACATAATTTTTGTCTTTTTAATATTTAAGGACAGTTTGTTTTTTTTAATCCCTTCCTCCACCATGAAGTAAAATTTCATGATCGACTCAATCAAACGCTTTTTGGAGGTCAATAAAGATACATCCAGTGTATTTGCCTATATCCATACTGCAAGTAACAAAGTCCGTTAATGCGAGACATACGGTGGTAGTATTGGAATTCTCTTTGAAACCGTACTGATCTTGGTGGACGATCTTGGTTGTCTACTTCCACTTTTGAAGATAGGAGACAACCGCAGAATTGAGCGAATCTGAAAATGTTAAAGTGAAAAACGACTTATTAATATAGCTTTTTAAAATTGGACAAAGTTGTGTCGTGGATTTTTGTACAAATTTAGCAGAGATACAATCATACTCTTTGCTGATGAAGATTTAAGGAAATCAATTGAATCTTTGATCTCTGTTACATTAGTTGGATTAAGTTAAAAACGAGCAGATATGTTTCTACTAAACTTCCCCAAATATACCTCCTCAATCGAACTAACATCAATGTTAAGAGTATAGATAAAGTTAATGAAACATGTATTTAATAATTTATTTGTTTTGGTGTTTCAATATCCTTATTATTGTGTGTTAACATTTTTATCTGATTGCCGGTTGTTCAGTTACTTTTATTGAACATTAATTGTTTATAAAGGGTCCACAATTTCCTCCCATCATTAGGATCCTTGGAGATAGTTAAATTACAATAATTCGTTTTAGCCTACATAACATGATATTTAACCTTTTTTTATACAAATTATGTAGATCATTAGTTTTTGCATCACTAGGGTACTTCTTCTTGTATTTATAAAAGGAGTCTCGAAAACCATCAAAACTGGAGTTGTTTAGGTTAATGTTTGACCAGAAGCTATTTGCCGATAAGTTTTTGTTATCTAATACAATTCTATTAGAAGTGACGAAGTCATAACTATTTAGGGCTTGTAATTGATTCAAGAATAAAATGGGGTGAGCACATTGACTTTTTATCTAAAAATATTACTCCATATCTATTTATTTTAAGAAAATTTTTAACCAAAATACCTTCTCTGTTATTTATTATTCTTACATTCTTTCCAACATCGTATACGTCAAACCTATCTGGAATGGAGCACCGCAAGTTTATTTGAAAAAGACTGAAATGCTACTTAAAAAGGAAATTCAAATATTAAAGAATTTACCAACACAGCATCCTATCAATTCGTTTACTCTAGAAAACATATGAGTTTTGAGAACATTTGCAAACGTGAGCGTTATATTTTAGCGTAAAGGTTATAGATAATAAAATTAAACATAATCTTACTGTTCATTGAAACTTCGATATACACAATTATAACACACGTAATAAATGCAATTTTTATCTATCCTTATTCAGAACTGATAGTGAAAAAGCGAATTGTCTTTATAACTGCCTGAAACATTTCAATGAACTACCATTTCAAATCAAGGAAATCGATAACACCTACATTTTCAAAAAAAAAATTATTGAAATTTTAAACGCAAACTAAATTCGTTTATATTTTTTTGTCGCATCCTGTAAATGTAACCAATAATCAATGTTGCTGACAAAAAAAAAAAAAACTTCTTTTAATTAATAAAATTTTAGTTATTTATGAAGACAATGGTACCTTTGTCATTCTTTGTATTTTTGTTTTTTGTGCTTTGTTTTTTATTTTTTTTAATTTTTTTTTAAGAATATTTAAAAAAAATAAAAATAAAAAAGGAGGAATTAAGAAAAGCAATTTAAAGATAATAAAATTTTTTTTATACATATGCGATAAATAATTAACCGCTTAATGGACAAATTTAAATTTAACCCTTTCAGACCAAACGGCTTCGGCTACGGTCATTAAAACAATATTTTACCCCAAATTGGAATTTATTATATCTCCTAATTAATTAAAATAGAATTTATAAAACCTTTGCAGTTCATCATTCAAATATTTTTTTTTTTGTTACTAAATAATAAATATAAATATGGATTAATAAATGAATATTGAAAACAAAAGTAATGGGATGATTTTAATAGAAGCGTAAATCATCGACGATCGTGAAAATATCAAAAAGGAATTAGACGAAAAAATGAAAGAGAAATATGATATCAAAATAAAACTTAGTGAAAATGATATTGTGGAAAAACTTAAAAAACAAAATTCTTTTCTACAAATGAGTGAACTTAAAGTATTAAGGATATATCCAGTGAAAATCACAACAAAGAAATGTTTAATGCAATTATAGAAGTGGATGAAGAATCATTCCCAAAAATAATAGCTAACGAAAAATCATGTATTGGATGGGAAATTTGCAAGGTTTTTGATGCTATAAGTCTCTACATGTTATAAATGTAAAGGATTCAACCATAGGGCTGCGCAATGTACGAATAAAGAAATATGCTTGAAGTGCCATCAACAACACAAAACAAGTGAATGCCAAAAAGAGGATATTAATAAATGCATTAATTGCTTAAAATCGAATGAAAAATTCAGTTTGGGGTTGGATGTTAATCATAATACTTTTAGTAGATTATGTCCAGTGTATAAAAATAAATTAACCATAAGAAAACAAAAAATCGGATACTAGCAATTAAGGAAACTAGAAGAGGAAGATAACAAATCTAATATATTAAGGAGAAAATTTGTTTGTTTGTTTGTTTGTCCAGGATTCACGTGAAAACACCTAGAACGATTGTCAAAAACTTTTAAAGAAATAATTCTGAGAGCTCGGGGGGTGACATAGGTTATGTCACATTTCAAGCTTTTTCGTTTTTGGAAGTCGAGTCAAAACGGTTTGACCTATTCACTTGAAATTTTGCACAAAAGTTCCTCTTAGCAACCGGAATTAGTTGTATAAATTTGGTTGGAATAAATTAACCCATTTCGGCCTGGCGGGCTTCAAAAAAATTTTGTGTTTCCGATTTGTGTCCAATTTTACAGAGTGATTTTGCAGTCGGAAAGGGAGGCTGACACAAATTTTTATTGAAGATTTTTCAATGTTTTTGATGTCGAGTCAAAACGGTTAGACCAAGTGACTTGAAATTTCGCACAAATGTTCCTCTTAGCAACCGGAATTCGCTGTATAAATTTGATTGGAATAAATTAACCAATTTCGGCCTGGCGAGCTTTAAAAAAATTTTGTGTTTCCTATTTGTGTCCAATTTTATAGGTTGATTTTGCAGTCTAAAAGAGAGGCTGCAAAAAATTTTAGTTAAGATCGATTAACCCGTTTTTCACGACGACGCCATGAAGTTTTCTATAAGTTTTATTTGCTTAAACGATTAAAAGTAAATTTTGTACCAGCATTTTAATTAAAACCCACAGGGTTAATTTGGTTTTGACCTGTTTGCGCGTTTTGAGCAAATATTCAATGAAATTTTCAAATTTTTGGAATGAAACTTTATTCCAAAAGCTCACTTAATTAATAAGACTAAATTTTTGGCAATTCAAGAAAACTACTATAGACATAGTATAGTGACATATTGGCAAATTTATTATTCCCTTTTGACCTTTAGTCAGTTTAATTCGGTTGACATTATTCCCCGGAACCCACCATCCTCAACTTTATCGTCAAGGAGCACCAAATTCTCAAGAAGCACAACGTATAGAAAAATTAGAGATAATCGTTAAAACTGTTTTGCAAAGTGTTTTTTAAAGTTTTTATTTCGCAATTGGTTAAACATTTTTTTAAGCATTCCCCTAATTCAAAGAAATTGTACCTACTTTCAAAAGTTGGACGTAATTTACTTACAATTTTTTTTCTTCTTCGGATCGGCGGGGGTTAACAAATTCAATCTGTTAGTAGAGTGAACTTCATTTTCAAAGAGGAACACATATACAAAAATTGAAGTTAATCGGTTAAATCATTTCTAATATATAGCAAAGCAATAAAACAAGTAAAGAAACAGTCAGTCGTCAGTGCAACCGACTTAGAAATACCCTACACCCATTTGGTTCAAATTTAATGAGATATCCATAGGCCATTTTAACACCATAAAAGCTGTTATTAATTTGATCGTAAGACATAGCTAACCAAATTAACTTTATAATACTAAAATTTTCTACATTTTCTAATACATAATCTTAATTAAAATTAATAAATTTTCTAATTACACTATCTATTAAAAAATATTACAAATTCTTACTAATTTATCTATTTAAAAATATTAAAAAACAAAAACACTTGTTATAAATGAAAATATATTTATTCCAATTCAATTACAAAATGAAAAAATTTTAATTATTAAATTTTGTAAAAAAAAGCTAATCAAAGCATAATATATTTAATAATTCAAATTTTTTAAAATTGAAATTATTTTTAATGGTTAGTTTATATACCTAATAGAAAAGCTTATAAACGCAAAATATGCAATAAATGTATTTCTAAATTACAACTACAAATCTCGACATTTTCATATAACTCATTTGCAGCAAATTATAGACGTTCGGCCTCAAATCGATCAAAAGCTTCTAGAATCCGAACTCATTGACCAAACTCGATCAGAACCAATTCCAATGGTACTTTCATTACTAGTAACCTAGATTTTAAATTTCATCAAAATAGCGACATTATTTTTTGAGTTATGGTGTTTTTAATATATATGTTTGTTAGCCCTTGAACTTATGAAAGGTTCCAGAACTCGAAACCATGGTACAATTTCGCCCATATGCAGTTCCCGTTATACTTTCAATACTGGTTAACCCTACTACACAATTGGAACGTTCTATCTTAATTTTAAGTTACTAGTTTTATTAATTTCGATGATAAGCTTTTACACATTGGGGGGTCTAAGAGAGGTACTGAACCACCACTCCAATTGATCCAAAATTAGAGGAACACGCAGGAATTAGTAAAAAACACCCATGTGATAAATTTGAAGCTTCTACATTTGTTTCAAGTTGCTATCTTTATTAATTTTAAAGATACTCTTTAAGGTCTTCGGAAATGTGTGGCTGGTCCCCGGTCCGCTACTCCAATGGGGCCCAAATTTCAAAGACACTAAGGAAAGAGAAAGGGACAGCCTGATACCAAATTTGGAGGTTCTATCTTCATTGGTTTCGGAATTATGCTCGTTTGGCCTAAATTCGATCAAAAAGTTCTAGGTTCCGAACCCATGGTGCAATCCCGAACTTACGCAATCCCCGCAGTAGTTTCATTACTAGTAACCTACAGCACAAATTTGATGAAGATAGCGTCATTAGTTGTTTTGTTGAGTTATCGTGATTTTTTATATATGTTCGTTAGCCCTTCGATCTATTAAAAGGTCCAGAATCTGAACCCATGGGCCGATTTCGCCCATAGGCCAATCCTCGAAGTACTTTCAGTCCTAGTAACCTACAGTTAAAATTTCATCAAGATAGCTCCATTAGTTTTTGAATTATCGTGCCTACGGACGGACGGACAGACATGGCTATATCGACTCAGGAGGTCACGCTGATCACAAATATATATACTTTTCCATATCTAGCTCGCTTCCTTTAGGTGGTTATAAACACCATACCAAAGTTAATATACCCTTTTACCTATTCTATAGGTGTAGGGTATAAAAAGTGATTCTGCATGCAGAACTGATAATAATGTTAATGACAATATTAATAGCAATAATACTAATGTGAAACCAAATATTAATAATAATAGAGACACTAACAGTGATATAAATCATATAAAAAAAAAAAAAATAAAAATAATAATAATAAAAATAATAATAGTAATAATAATAATATTAACCATAACAGTGAAAACACTAACAAAATTGATTATAATAAAGATAAAAAGATGCGTAGCTACATTCTTTCATATTTTCCAAAATTATGGTCAAATAAAAACACTATCCTTACAAGTAATCTAATATATAAAGAAGAAAATTTGTTTGTTTGTTTGTTTGTTTGTCCAGGATTCACGTGAAAACCACTGGTCCGATTGACACCAAATTTTAAAGGAATAATTTTCGGAGTCCGGGGGGTGACATAGGCTATGTCGCATTTTTATAAGTCAGCAGGTTGCGGCTCCAGAGCCGTTTTAAGCTTTTTCGTTTTTTTGATGTCGAGTCGAAACGGTTTGACCGATTCACTTGAAATTTTGCACGAATGTTCTTCTTATTACATGGAATTAATGGTATAAAGCTGGTTGGAATAAATTAACCACTTTCGGCCCGGCGGGCTTCCAAAAAATTTTGTGTTTCCGATTTGTGTCCAATTTTACAAGGTGGTTTCGCAGTCAAAAAGAGAGGCTGGCACAAATTTTTGTTGAGTTCGGTTAACCCGTTTGGGCACGAGGATGCAAAGAAGCTTTTTCAATGTTTTTGATGTCGAGTCAAAACTGTTTGACCGATTGACTGGAAATTTTGTACAAATGTTCCTCTTAGCAACCGCATTTAGTTGTATAAATTTGGTTGGAATAAATTAACCCATTTCGGCCTGGCGGACTTTCAAAAAATTTTGTGTTTTCGATTTGTGTCCAATTTTACAGGTTGATTTTGTAGTCTAAAAGAGAGGCTGCAAAAAGTTTTAGTTAAGTTCGATTAACCCATTTTCCACGACGACGCTATGAAGTTTTCTATATATTTTATTTTCTTATACGATTAAAAGTATTTTATTGAAAATTTTGTACCAGCATTTTAATTAAAACCCACAGGGTTAATTTGGTTTTGACCTGTTTGTGCGTTTTGAACAAAGATTCAATGAAATTTTCAGTTTTCTTCAAATGAAATCTAAAAATCAAAAAGTTCAATTTGTTATATATAATGCTTAAATACATAGTATTTTAAAACAGTTTTTCCAAAAAATAAGCCTACATTTCTCTCATAAAATCATAAAAAAACGAGGAAAAGCGTATTACAACTTTCAGGACTAAACAAAATATAAGTTGAAAAGCGAATTTTTAAACCTTTTCTAAACCATCGACTATATTTTATTCAAGCGTTGGCAATTCAAGAAAATCCCCTTTTGACCTATAGTCATTTTAATTCAGTTAACATTGTTCACCGGAAACCTACCATCCTCAACTATATCGTCAAGGAGCACCAAATTGTCAAGAAGCACCATGTATAGAAAAATTAGAGATAATCGTTTAAATTGTTTTGCAAACTGTTTTTTAAAGTTTTTGTTTCGCAATCGATTAAAAGAACTCGACAAACCTTTTTTTTAAGTATTCCCCTAATTCAAGGAAGTTGTACCTACTTTCAAAAATTGGACGTAATTTACTTACAAATTTTTTTTGAACAACCGTCGGGTCGGCAGGGGTTAACAACCTTCAAGTCTGTTAGTAAATAGAACTTCAATTTCCAAGAAGAACACATATACGAAATTTGAAGTTAATCTGTTAAATCATTTCTAATATATAGCAAAGCAACGAAAAAACCTATAAAAAGCTGTTGGGCCACGATGGGTTAACGGAACTCCACAAACATTTTTTTGTGGCATTTATAGGCAAAGTAGCATCTCAAAAAATTTTTACAATTTGCAAGCTTCCGGGCAACGCCGGGTAAATCTGCTAGTTTAATATATAAAGAAGAAAATTTGTTTGTTTATTTGTTTGTTTGTTTGTTTGTTCAGGATTCACGTGAAAACCACTGGTCCGATTGACACCAAATTTTAGAGGAATAATTTTGGGAGTCCGGGGGGTGACATAGGCTATGTCGCATTTTTATAAGTCAGCAGGTTGCGGCTCCAGAGCCGTTTTAAGCTTTTTCGTTTTTTTGATGTCGAGTGGAAACGGTTTGACCGATTCACTTGAAATTTTGCACGAATGTTCTTCTTATTACACGGAATTAATGTTATAAAACTGGTTGGAATAAATTAACCCCTTTCGGCCCGGCGGGCTTCCAAAAAATTTTGTGTTTCCGATTTGTGTCCAATTTTACAGGGTGGTTTTGCAGTCTAAAAGAGAGGCTGGCACAAATTTTTGTTGGGTTCGGTTAACCCGTTTGAGCACGAAGGCGCAATGAAGCTTTTTCAATGTTTTTGATGTCGAGCCGAGACAGTTTGACCGATTAACTTGAAATTTTGCACAAATGTTCCTCTTAGCAACCGCAATTAGTTGCATAAATTTGGTTGGAATAATTTAACCCATTTCGGCCTGGCGGGCTTCCAAAAAATTTTGTGTTTCTGATTTGTGTCCAATTTTACAAGGTGGTTTCGCAGTCGAAAATAAAGTCTGGGACAAATTTTTGTTGAGTTCTGTTAACCCGTTTGGGCACGAGAGTGCAAAGAAGCTTTTTCAATGTTTTTGATGTCGAGTCAAAACTGTTTGACCGATTGACTTGAAATTTTGCACAAATGTTCCTCTTAGCAACCGCATTTAGTTGTATAAATTTGGTTGGAATAAATTAACCCATTTCGGCCTGGCGGACTTTCAAAAAATTTTGTGTTTTCGATTTGTGTCCAATTTTACAGGTTGATTTTGTAGTCTAAAAGAGAGGCTGCAAAAAGTTTTAGTTAAGTTCGATTAACCCATTTTCCATGACGATGATATGAAGTTTTCTATATATTTTATTTTCTTATACGATTAAAAGTATTTTATTGAAAATTTTGTACCAGCATTTTAATTAAAACCCACAGGGTTTATTTGGTTTTGACCTGTTTGTGCGTTTTGAACAAAGATTCAATGAAATTTTCAGTTTTCTTCAAATGAAATCTAAAAATCAAAAAGTTCAATTTGTTATATATAATGCTTAAATACATAGTATTTTAAAACGGTTTTTCCAAAAAATAAGCCTACATTTCTCTCATAAAATCATAAAAAAACGAGGAAGAGCGTATTACAACTTTCAAGTGAGTACTAAACAAAATATAAGTTGAAAAGCGAATTTTTAAACCTTTTCTAAACCATCGACTATATTTTATTCAAGCGTTGGCAATTCAAGAAAATCCCCTTTTGACCTATAGTCATTTTAATTCAGTTAACATTGTTCACCGGAAACCTACCATCCTCAACTATATCGTCAAGGAGCACCAAATTGTCAAGAAGCAGCATGTATAGAAAAATTAGAGATAATCGTTCAAACTGTTTTTTAAAGTTTTTGTTTCGCAATCGATTAAAAGAACTCGACAAACCTTTTTTTTAAGTATTCCCCTAATTCAAAGAAGTTGTACCTACTTTCAAAAATTGGACGTAATTTACTTACAAATTTTTTTTTGAACAATCGTCGGCAGGGGTTAACAACTTTCAAGTCTGTTAGTAAATTGAACTTCATTTTCAAAGAAGAACACATATACGAAATTTGAAGTTAATCTGTTAAATCATTTCTAATATATAGCAAAGCAACGAAAAAACCTATAAAAAGCTGTTGGGCCACGATGGGTTAACGGAACTCCACAAACATTTTTTTGTGGCATTTATAGGCAAAGTAGTATCTCAAAAAATTGGCTGAAACTTGCTTTTTTACAATTTTCAAGCTTGCGGGCAACGCCGGGTAAATCTGCTAGTATAAAAATAATTAAAACTATTAATAATAATTTAAAAAGTAGCATTATAAATGATAAAATTAACCAAAAAAATGATAACAACATTACATAAAAAGGAGAAAAAGATAGTATAAATAAGATTAAAGAATTAACCAAACCAATTGTAATTGAAATCCTGAACTCAAAACCAAAATTAAAAATCGGTACATTTTATAAAGCTCCAGTGGAAAACAACAACCTATTTATGGAGTTTCTTCAAATTAAACTGGTAGATAAGCCAAATCATATATTTTTTGCAGATACCAATCTAAATCTATTTGAGAACTCCAATATAATTATTAAGTATAAGGATATTATAGCAACTTCTGGATATAGCATAGTTAATAAAACGGAAAGTACAAGAAATACAACTTACTCTAGCGCCTTAATTGATCACATAATAACAAACATAAATGGCAATTATGATGTTAATTCTATAATAGAAAATAACTGCATATCGGACCATCAATGCGCAATAGTAACTATTAAAGCAATTAATATTGAGAAGTTACCAATGAAAAAGTACAGCATAAAAAAAATCAATTATAATCAAATGCGTTCCATAGTAAAATATAAAAAAGAAAATAATAATATACATGAAATCGGAACCTTAGTAATAATTAGACAAGAAGCAAAAACATTATGTACTAAGACAATACCAATGAGAATAATAAATAATAGCTGAATAACACCTTTTATTAATAACTAGCAGATTTACCCGGCGTTGCCCGGAAGCTTGCAAATTGTAAAATCGCAAGCTTCAGCCAATTTTTTGAAATACTACTTTGCTTATAAATGAAGCCACAAAAAAATATTTGTGGAGTTCCGTTAACCCATCGTGGCCCAACAGCTTTTTATAGGTTTTTCGTTGCTTTGTTATATATATTAGAAATGATTTAACCGATTAACTTCAAATTTTGTATATGTGTTCTTCTTTGAAAATGAAGTTCAATTTACTACCAGACTTGGAAGTTGTTAACCCCTGTCGACCCGAAGATTGTTCAAAAACAAATTTGTAAGTAAATTACGTCCAATTTCTGAAAGTAGGTACAACTTCTTTGAATTAGGGGAATGTTTAAAAAAATGTTTTATCGAGTTCTTTTAACCGATTGCGAAACAAAAACTTTAAAAAACAGTTTGAACGATTATCTCTAATTTTTCTATACATGGTGCTTCTTGAGAATTTGGTGCTCCTTGACGATAGAGTTGAGGATGTTAGGTTCCCGGCGAATAATGTTAACTGAATTAAAATGACTATTGGTCAAATGGGGATACTAAGTTTGCCATTATGTCATTATACCATGTCAATAGTAGTTATCTTGAATTGCCAACGTTTGAATAAAATATAGTCGATGGTTTAGAAAAGATTTAAAAATTTGCTTTTCAACTTATATTTTGTTTAGTACTCACTTGAAAGTTGTAATACGCTCTTCCTCGTTTTTTTATGATTTTATGAGAGAAATGTAGGCTTATTTTTTGGAAAAACTGTTTTAAAATACTATGTTTTTAAGCATTATATATAAGAAATTGAATTTTTTGATTTTTAGATTTCATTTGAAGAAAACTGAAAATTTCATTGAATCTTTGTTCAAAACGCACAAACAAGTCAAAACCAAATTAACCATGTGGGTTTTAATTAAAATGCTGGTACAAAATTTTCAATAAAATACTTTTAATCGTATAAGAAAATAAAATTTATAGAAAACTTCATGGCGTCGTCGTGGAAAACGGGTTAATCGAATTAACTAAAACTTTTTGCAGCCTCTCTTTAGACTGCAAAATCGACCTGTAAAATTGGACACAAATCGAAAACACAAAATTTTTTGAAAGTCCGCCAGGCCGAAATGGGTTAAATTATTCGAACCAAATTTATACAACTAATTTCGGTTGCTAAGAGGAACATTTGTGCAAAATTTCAAGTCAATTTGTCAAACGGTTTTGACTCGAAATCAAAAACATTGAAAAAGCTTCTTTGCGCCCTCGTGCCCAAACGGGTTAACCGAACTCAACAAAAATTTGTGCCAGACTCTATTGCCGACTGCGAAACCACCTTGTAAAATTGGACACAAATCTGAAATACAAAAATTTTTGGAAGCCCGCCACGTCGAAATTGGTTAAATTATTCCAACCAAATTTATACAACTAATTGCAGTTGCTAAGAGGAACATTTGTGCAAAATTTCAAGTCAATCGGTCAAACCGTTTTGACTCGACATCAAAAACATTGAAAAAGCTTCATTGGCCCTCGTGCCCAAACGGGTTAACCGAACCCAACAAAAATTTGTGCCAGCCTTTCTTTTCGACCGCAAAACCACCTTGTAAAATTGGACACAAATCGGAAACACAAAATTTTTTGGAAGCCCGCCATCTTTATATATTAGATTACATACTGAGTTTAACTTTGGAAATATTTACTTGGAAATTACTTATAAAATTTACTGCTAACAGTAAAGTTTTTAATTTAAAGTTGTTATAGCCCTTCAATGGGAAAGGTTGCCAAGTTTCTCAAGGATCTAACTTCATCTAACTCCCCCGCCCCACTCCGACCCCTTCATTTTCTTAGGTTCTAGGAATTAAATTTTGAATTCCACAAAAATTTGGAATTTCACTTAGAATTACAATCTAAGAAAAAATGGATAAAACTGAGAGACACTTTCTTCAATTTAAGGAAAAGCTTTAAAATTTAAGAAAAACCTTTAACATATGTTAAAATATAATGTTGGGCCTTTAAATTTTGTATATTAATAAAAAAAAAATTGGACAGGTATTCAAGTTACAGGTGCTTAAAAATAGCAAAATTTAAATTTTCGAGCCCTTATAGCTCCTAAACAGGGGGCTTGAAAAAAAAATTTTATTAACCGGCTCCTACTAATATTTGAGGATCTAACTTCTCCCAAAATTTCAGGATCGTATCTTAAACCGTTTAGGATATATATAGGACCAAAAATTTTGCAAAAATTGAGTTTTATATAATGCTAAATTTTAGTACCGTATGGCAACCCTATACATTTAAGCGACATATTTTTGTAAAGCCTATAAAAGCAGCTCTCTTCTACCGTTTTTTTATTGAAAATAAACCTAACAGAACTTTTGTTATATCAATTTAAATATAGGGCTTTTTTGGAATTTGCAGGGGCTGTAGCTTTGTCTCCCTTCAAAATTAAGAAAAACATTTTGACTCATGTTGAAATATAATTGTAGAGCTTTGAATTTTGTATATCACTAAAAAAAAATTTAGACAGGTATTCAAGTTACAGGTGTTTAAAAATAGCAAAATTTCAATTTTCGAGCCCTTGTAGCTCCTAAATAGGGGGCTTGACAAAAAAATTTTGTTAACCGACTCCTACTAATTTCTTAGTATCTAACTTCTCCCAAAATTTCAAAACCCTAGCTTGAACCGTTCAGAAGATATGTGTGGCCAAAAAATTTGCAAAAGTTGAGTTTTGTGTAATGTTAAATTTTAGTACCGTATGGCAACCCTAAATATTTGCCTTTGAATAATTTATAAAGTTTATGAAACCACCTATCGTTTGCCGTTTTCAGATTGAAAATATATTTAACAGAACTCTTGTTATAACAATTTAAATATAGGGCTTTTTCCAACTTTGGGGGGCTGTAGCCCCGTAACAGGTGGGGCTACAGAAAAAAATTCTTCTACGAAATTATTTTTTTTGCGAAAACTACCCATGGTTAAAATTTCTTTACTCTACTTCAAGCGATGTAAAAGTTTTTGTAAACATATGGACAGAGTGAAACTATATAGGCACATTTTTAAAAAATTTTTTGAAAATGTGCTAAAAACTTATTCCTATAACAATGGCTGTCAGAGGAATGGGGAGTATTCCGAATTATGCTGCTAAACGTATATATATAAATGCCATATATTATTAAGAATTAGGTATAATATATGCAGTTGGAGTCATTGTTCATATTTTCATAAAAATCAAATGCGTGAAGTAATGAACAGACCCCTCAAACTTTATTTAATTTAAATATAAGAACCAGAACTAATAATTTATATAAAATAATTGATATACTGGATATTAACCAACTAATTTATTTTGAAAAATGTAAATACATGTATAATATCCTGAACAATAATATTAAGTCAAAACTAAAACTTCAAAATAGGGAATCTAACCAGAAACAGGAAAAATATTGAAATTCCTAAAGCCAAAACAACGTTGAAGCAAAAAAGTGTAAAATGCAGCGCAATAAAACTTTTCAACTCGCTACCGGTAGAAATTAAAAACAGTCAAAATTTAAACATATTTAAAAGTAAACTTAGAAAATTTGTAAAAAATCTTGGAAAATAATCTTTAAAATTTGAAAAAAATCATAAGTTATTAAATGTTAGTTATAAGGTGGAGTTTTAGAATTAGGTACTTAATTTCTTATACATAATTTCATATATTATTGTAAAATTATCTGAAATTAACTAAAATTTAATAAAAAAAAACAAAAGTCTAATTATCAATAGATTGGAAATGTTGAACTCAAGGGCTGAAGTGCTACTAATATTTTCAGCCACATATATAGCGACACCACATGGAATGGAATTAGGCAAGCATAAATAAAAACAAGTAAAGAAACAGTCAGTCGGTGCATCCGATTTAGAAATACCCTACACCTATTTGGTTCAAATTTAAGGACATATCCATAAGTCATTTTAACACCATAGAAGCTGTTATTAATTTGATCGTAAGACATAGTTAACCAAATTAACTGTATAATACTAAAAACATTTTCTAATTACCCTATCTATTAAAAAATACTACAAATTCTTACTAATTTATCTATTTAAAAATATTAAAAAACAAACAAACTTGAAATAAATGAAAATATATTTATTCCAATTCAATTACAAAATGAAAAAATTCTAATTATTAAATTTTGTGATAAAAAGATAATCAAAGCATAATATATTTAATAATCCAAATTTTTAAAAATTGCAATTATTTTAAATGGTCAGTTTATATACCTAATAGAAAAGCTTATAAACGCAAAATATGCAATAAATGTATTTTTAAAATACAATTAAAAATTTACACCTTTTCATATAATTCATTTAAATATAAAAATAAATTTTACATAAATGCAGCAAGTACCTTTGAACATAGCTGAACCACTACAATTAAGTCTAGATTTCGGAGACACATAGGGCATAGGAAATATATTCTTTGGCTTCGAAATTAAACTCGACCACAACCAATTCCCATGGTACTTTCATTACTAGTAACCTACTGTTAAATTTCATCAAAATACCGGCATTAGTTTTTGAGTTCTGGTGTTTTTAAGATATATGTTTGTTAGTCCTTGAACTTTTCAAGGGTTCCAGGACCCGAAATTATGGTACGATTTCGCCCATATGCAGTCCAGTCATACTTTCAATACTAGTTAACCCTTGTACACAATTGGAACGCTCTATCTTAATTTTAAGTTACTAGTTTTATTAATTTCGAAGTTAAGCTTTTACACATTGGGGGGTCTAAGAGAGGTTCTGAACCACCACTCCAATTGATCCCAAATTAGGGGGGCACGCAAGAAATAGTAAAGAACACCCTTCTGGCAAATTGGAAGCTTCTACATTTGTTTCAAGTTACTATCTTTATTAATTTCGAAAATATGCTTTAAGGGCCTAAGAACTGAGTGGCTGGTCCCCGATCCACTACTCCAATGGGGCCCAAATTTCAAAGACACTTACGAAATAGGAAGGGACACCCTGATACCAAATTTGGAAGTTCTATCTTCATTTGTTTCAGAATTATGCTCGTTTGGCCTAAATTCGATCAAAAAGTTCTAAGTTCCGAACCCATTGTCCAATCCTCACCGTACGTAATCACCGCCGTAGTTTCGCTGCCAATAACCTACAGCACAAATTTTATGAATATAGCCTCATTAGTTGTTGAGTTATCGTGATTTTTTATATATGTTACTTAGATCGATTAAAAGGTCCGGAATCCGAACCGTTGGGCTGATTTCGCCCTTATATGGTCCGCGCTGTACTTATAGTACTAGTTAACCTTTGTACACAATTTGAACGGTCTATCCTAATTTTAAGTAACTATTTTTAGTAATTTCGATTATAAGCCTTTAAAACTTGGGAGGTCTGAGAGGGGTACAGAACCACCACTCCAATTGATCCCAAATTAGGGGAACACGCAAGAGATAGTAAAGAACACCCTTGTGGCAAATTGGAAGCTTTTTCATTTTTTCAAGTTGTTATCTTTATTAATTTTAAAGATATGCTTTAAGGTCTTCGGAAATGTGTGGCTGGTCCCCGACCCACTACTCCAATGGGACCCAAATTCACAAGACACTTAGGAAATAGGAAGGGACACCCTGATACTAAATTTGGATGTTCTATCTTCATTGGTTTCGGAATTATGCTCGTTTGGCCTAAATTCGATCAAAAAGTTCTAGGTTCCGAACCCATGGTCCAATCCCGACCTTACGCAATTCCCGAAGTAGTTTCATTACTAGTAACCTACAGCACAAATTTGATGAAGATAGCGTCATTAGTTGTTGAGTTATCGTGATTTTTTATATTTGTTCGTTAGCCCTGAAACCGATTAAAAGGTCCAGAATCCGAACCCATGGGCCGATTTCGCCCATATGCAATCCCCGCCGTACTTTCAGTCCTAGTAACCTACAGTTAAAATTTCATCAAGATAGCTCCATTATTTTTTGAGTTATCGTGCCTACGGACGGACGGACATGGCTATATCGACTAAGGCGGTCACGCTGATCACAAATATATATACTTTTCCATATCTAGCTCGCTTCCTTTAGGTGGTTACAAACACCATACCAAAGTTAATATACCCCTTTACCTATTCTATAGGTGTAGGGTATAAAAATTGTATAATTAAAATAGTATTACAACGGCTTCTTTTAAAAACGCATGGCAGTAGAGTATAAGTAAATAAATAATTTAGTTTTTAGATTATCCTAGTAGACTACATGTAGTCTATGTATAATTGCTATCAATATTGCATTGCCTTTTTCAAATGTTAATGTTTTTATGCTATAAATTATATTTAGAAATGTAGGCCTTGAGATTTTTCGTTCAAGATAATTTTTAATATTAGTCAAGTTAAGAGTTTTAAAGTGTTGAAGTGTCAGAATTTTGCAAATATTATTTTAAGCTAAGATGAATAAAATAAGGTAAGCTTTAGTTTAACAGTTATAATATTTTTTTCTATTTCTTTTTGCAAACATGATTGAAATATTTACAAGAATCTATATTGGTTTTAAAAAGATCAGAAAAAGTATTTTAACGCCAAAGATAACTGTTGGAAGTTGTGTAGACTACATGTAGTCTACCAGGAAAATAGGCAACTTTTTTAACAAAATGATTTTCATATTTTTTTTTTCAGTGGGCTAACTTTAAATGAAATTTTGGATGAATTGGAAAATGATTTGTCTCCAGACTTTCAACAGGCGACTTTTTTTGATATTAGTATGATTCCTGGAGACAGTGCAAACAACGAGCTCACAGATGAAGATTCTGGTGACGAGGAGAATATTGATTTAGTTAATTTACCTCCTGTTCTTTTAACTGGAACTGCTGTTATTCGCACTAATCTTCCTGAAAGCAATAGTGATATTGAGATTCCCTTAGTCGAGCTAAAGAAAAGTTCGAAGCACAAAAATAAATATTCAAGGAACTGGGAAAAAATTGATTTACCAATTTATCAAAAAAGGTTTCAAAAGCAATGTCAAGAGATCGATTTGATTTCATATTTTCCAATATTCATTTCGTAGATAATAATGTGTTAGAAAAAAAGGACAAATTTGCTAAACTTAGACCTCTAAGCAAATTGCTTGATTAAAAATTTTTTGAACATACACCAAAAATCAGGCAACATAGCGTAGATGAGCAAATGGTTCCATACTACGGCAAACATAATTGTAAACAATACATTCATGCAAAACCAATTCGATATGGATATAAGTTTTGGGTTGGAGCTACTCATAAAGGATACATTGTTTGGTTTGAACCATATCAAGGTGCTGGTACCTTTGCTGATGAAAAATATAAAGAAGCAGGTCTCGGTGCTAGTGTCGTACTGACTTATATTGATCAACTAACGGGGGAGCAGTTTTAATATACCCGATGTCATATTTGCACGGGTTTAAAAATCTATTTGATATCATCAAAAATTTTTTATTATACCCATACGTCAAAACGACTATAAGTCAAAATGGTATTCCAAAATTGCCATTAAGTTTGGACGCAGAGAAGGAGGGGCGTAGATATAGACTCAAGTGTATGGATCCGATCAAAGTCGAAAATAAATCGATTTAGCTATGTTTGTCCATCCGCATGATAACTCAAAAAATAAATTTTGAAATTTTCACAAGTTCGTTTTTATGCAATAGCCATCACCGCTATTTAAATCCAGCCATTTGGGTCCACGGGTTCGAGTACCTGCCATATAACTTCGTTTTTTATATGAGCATTACTCTGTACTTATTAAAGCTGGGTGTCTGAAATTTTGCCAAAAGGTTAGTTTAGTTTAATGGACAAAGTTTTTGCAAAATTTGGTTGGTCTAATGCATTGGGTTCCAGTTGATGCCATACAACTTCTTATTTTATAAGCATTACTTAATACCTGTTAAAGCTGGGTGTATGAAATTTTGCCAAAAATAGTTTAGTTTTATGGCCAAAGTTTTTGCAAAACTTGGTTTGCCTATTGCAGTGGGTTCGAGTAGCTGCCATAGAACTCCTTCTTTTATATTATTATGCTTTGCCTCGTAATATAATTTTTTTGTAATAGAGATAGATAATTTCTGAAATATATTTCTCTCTTCACTCTCTTTTTTAACATCAGCTCATCTTTAATTGCCTGAAATTGAAAATGCACTATATACAGTTTATTGTTGTTTTTGGTCCTGATTTCTGAAGTGATCATTCAATTCGCTCGATATCATTAAAGTTAATTTATGGCTTATTTTCTTTTGGAATTTCATAAAAAGTATCTTTTAAATAATATGTATTGGGTGGTATGCCAACGAATATTAGAGTATTTTTTTTATTTTTTATTTGCAAAACTTTGTAAAGTATTTATTTTAAATAGCAGACTTCATCTTCCAGTTGTTTGTGTCTTTTATTATGTTCAGCAATAGAACATGGAATCAGATGCATCATCTGCTATATTAGGTTGAAATTTGTTTAT
The DNA here is from genome assembly GCA_963082915.1 of Dolichopus griseipennis. NCBI lineage: Eukaryota > Metazoa > Arthropoda > Insecta > Diptera > Dolichopodidae > Dolichopus > Dolichopus griseipennis. The sequence goes on from OY720441.1 coordinate 132,992,893, forward strand.
GGCACGATCAAAGCTGTTTTCATTGGAATTATATTCCGACGCAATTACATCATTCGTCAATGATTCCTCTCCCGGATAACTGTGGTCGCCATCTACTACCACAAAAGACTCATTTGCTGAATTAATTTGGCATTGCTAATGTTCTCGAATATAACCTCAGAAAAATTGACACATCTAATGTGAAAAACTCCTTTACAAAGACCACTGCAACGTACTGCTATTAACAAAAATAGCTTTTTGGCAAATAACACATTTAACCATTTTAAAATCTGCGGGCAAAATTACAAAGTTAGTATATATGTAAGTTTTTAATATCTTTTTTTTTTTTTATTATACTTGCTCTTTTATAATAGTAGCACATGATTAAGCATATTGAGTAGGTAGGAACGTGGGCAACAAATATTTTGATTTGAATTTAAACAAAGTTTGTGAAACAATATACATAGCTTTACAATTTTTTTTTAAAATATTTATACGAAAAGTTAATAGGGGAGAAATAGATGATTTTGCAAAAAATTTCATTTCTTTTATTAACAAACAAATATTTTATCGATTTGTTTATTAATTTAAAATTTAAATAAATATATACACAGGTATATATGTATATAGGTGAAATAAAAACAGGGTTTCTAATTGAAATTAAAAAAAAATAATTTCAGGAAGAGAATTTGAACCAACGACCCCAACATTTTAAAAAATAAGAAAAATACAAAAAGTAAACTTAACTTACTCATCTTCAATTTTTAAAAATGCAACAAGAAATTATTTCAATCATTTGTTTTTGTTTTATTTCCTTTATATCTGTCTATTAGAATCGAAGTATAATCTGCGTAATACAAAATGTAACGATTGCAGTATATTATTTTAGTATATGATATTGATATAGAAATACAATATATGTATCCATGTGTATATATATTATAGTAGGATGTACATGTATACTGTATCTAATGCAAGTTTATTTATTTATATTTTGGTTTGATACATAATAAATATTACTAATAATTTTACATGAATATTTGTATACATATATGTTTGTATATGTAGGTAGAAATATTATAAAAATGCAATAAACAAAGAACTAGGTACATATCGTTTTATTATTCAACATTGAAATTATCATAAGAACTACTATCAAAACGAGAAATAGTACAGTATAGTAAGCTGTGTCAACTCTACCCGTATGATCGTAATATATACATTATATCATCCAGAGTTCTATAGGGTTTAATGTCAATCTAAATACTGTAAGAGACCTGGTTTTATATGCTTTACAAAAACATATAGCCTGAATGCATAGAGCTGCCATACTGTTTTAAACAAAGCGTTGGTGCGATTAGGGTGCCTAACATAACATAAGGCAATCTAATCAGCAGTTAGACTTCTAATAGATCTATGTACCTTCTAATTGAGTTCTTATAAGTTTTGAATTTTTTTTTCCATTTGTTCAAACCAAAAAATTTTTATAATGAATGTGCCTTCTATTCTTATGAATGAAGTTTACCTAAGAAACATTCTGAATTAACATTTTATTGCTTTTTTTTTTTCTTTCTCTTATGTACGCAAGTATTAGTTTTTGAAAATTCCTACGTATACAGCGCAGTTTTTTCATTCGCACTATTTCAAAAATTTACCGCCACTCTTTTATCCACATAATCCACCACATAATCTTTTAAGTAATATTTCAACAAATAGAGTTTGCGTTAAAAACTTATTTGCCAATCATTTGTTCAACTGCTCTATTAGCTTTAGTCCGAAAAATTTAAGATTCAACAAACGCACTTCGTCTTTAAGGATTGACAAATAGCTAAATCATTTTTCGTAACTAGTGTCATTTCAAACCGAAAAATAATCTTACAATTAAAGAAAAAATCAATGTTCTTCACATCCAGCTTTCTCAACACTTGTACAATAAAGTCATATCCATATAAAAATAACATTTGATTTCCAAATTCATAATAATATATATATAGTTTCTTAAAAATTCTTGTTAGATATTATATAAATTTTAAGAAATTCCTTATTTTTCGTTTTAGGAGAGTCAACATCATCATCTTCATATGGTCCTCGGTTATCATTACAACCCAAATCTTCTAAAGGCTCTCTAATAAGTAATGACTATTCATTAGAATATCGTCGGAAATCCTCGGGAAGTACACATAGTGGTCCACCATTGACAACTCTTGGTTCAAATAGTAATAGTTCTGGAATCGACCCATGTTTATATATATGTGATGATTATGATCGACATAATAATGGAACTATTGCAGTTCGGTATGTGGCTTAAATTTTTATTAAAACAAAATAAAATTTAAAAGCCTTCGGGTATTAAAATAAATCTCGATGTTATGTGAGCATTGTAAATAATTCACTTACATTTATGAACATATAATTTTGAAAGTCTTAGTGCAGCGCAGACACCATTTCTTCTATACATACTAGAAAGTGAAAACAAAATCATGAACGTACCCAAACCGTGTATTGTGTGAATATAAAGCACTATATAGTGAAAATAAATCACAAACGTAAAAATTTATTTACAAAAAAAAGAATATCCAATGAAAAACAATAAAAATATTATAAAATTTTTAATTAAAAATCTCGGACTGTTTTTTTATACCCGTATGACTTAAAGTCAAAAGAGTTATTTGCCATTACGTTTGTCACGCAAAAAAGGAGGAGAGACAGATATAGACTCAAAGGTATGGATCGGATCAGAAATAAAAAATAAATCGATTTAGCTATGTATGTCTGTCTGTCCGCACTTAATAAAAAAATTACAAAATACTCTACAGGATTTTGAAATTTTCACAACTTCTTCTTTTATATGAGTACCAGAAGTTTTACCCGGCGTTGCCCGGGAGCGTGCAAATTGCAAAGAAGCTAGTTTCGGCCATTTTTTCGAAGTACTGCTTTGGTTAAAAAGGAAGCCTCAAAAAATTATTGTTGAGTTCCGTTAACCCGTTGCGGCCCAACAGCTTTTTATAGGTTTTTTCGTTACTTTGCTATAAATTAGCAATTGTTTAACCGATTGACTTCAAATTTTGTAGATGTGTTCCTCTTTAATAATGGAGTTCACTCTATTAACACACTTGGAATTTGTTACTATTTGCCGACCGACAATTTTCTCAAAAAAAAATTTGGAAAGGATATTACGTCCAATTTTGCGAAATATTGCTTGGTCATAGTTTCAAAAACAGGTTTGTTGAGTTCCGTTAACCCATTGTGGCACAGCAGCTTTTTAAAGATTTTTTCATTACTTTACTCTTAAGCAAAAACGGTTTGACCACTTGAATGTAAATTTTGTATGCGTATACTTATCATTCCTACGATTATTCAAAGAAAAACTTTTTGTAAGTAAATTACGTTCAATTTTTGAAAGTAGGTAAAACTTCTTTGAATTAGGGGAATGTTTAAAAAAATGTTTTCTCGAGTTCTTTTAACCGACTGCGAAACAAAAACTTTAAAAAACAGTTTTCGAAACAGTTTTAAAGATTATCTCTAATTTTTCTATACGTTTTTCTCTTGCTTCTTGACAATTTGGTGCTCCTTCAATTTTTATTGTTATTATTTAATAATTATAAAAAGTTTCAAGTGAAATTTGATAAATTTGTTGCAAATTGCTAGAATAATCCCTAAAAACTCGTTTTAAAAAAATTGCTTTATTACATTTTAAAATTAACATGTACACCATTCTTGTGTTAACTTTTTCCAATAACATCAACTTAAATTAAAACTCTATTGAGAGGTCAAAAGGGTATACTAAATTTGCCATTATGTTATTATACTATGTCAATAGTAATTTCTTGAATTGCCATCGTTTGAATAAAATATAGTCGATGGTTTAGAAAATGTTTAAAAATTTGCTTTTCAACTTACATTTTGTTTTGTACTTACTTGAAAGTTCTACTACGGTCTTCCTCGTTTGTTTATGATGTTATGAGAGAAATGTAGGTTTCTTTCTTGGAAAAACTGTTTTAAAATACTATGTATTTAAGCAAAATATACATATATATTTTTTTTTTTTTACATTTTATTTGAAGAAAACTGCAATTTCACACTGAAATCTTTTTTTAACAAAATACGACTGAAAAGTAAATAAAAAACAAAGACCTACGACGAAATGTAGAGAAGGAAAATTTTACGTTATTTAAATTTAAAGATGTTATTATACGGATTCTTTATTAGCTGTATTTTTATTATTATTAATATTATTATTTTATTTAGCTTTTGCACTATTTGAGACTATTTGAGAGCAAAAAAATTAGTCTTATTAATTAAGTGAGCTTTTGGAATAAAGCTTCATACTAAAAATTTGAAAATTTCATTGAATATTTGTTCAAAACGCGCAAACAGGTCAAAACCAAATTAACCCTGTCGGTTTTAATTAAAATGCTGGTACAAGATTTTCTTTTAATCGTTTAGGCAAATAAAATTTATAGAAAACTTCATGGCGTAGTCGTGGAAAAAGGGTTAATCAAACTAAACTAAAACTTTTTGCAGTCTCTCTTTTAGACTGCAAAATCAACCTGTGAAACTGGACACAAATCGGAAACACAAAATTTTTGAAAGCCCGCCAGGCCGAAATAGGTTAAATTATTCCAACCAAATTTATACAACTAATTCCGGTTGCTAAGAAGAACATTTGTGCAAAATTTCAAGTCACTTGGTCAAACCGTTTTGACTCGAAATCAAAAACATTGAAAAAGCTTCATTGGGCCTTCGTCCCCAAACGAGTTAATCGAACTCAACAAAAATTTGTGGCAGACTCTCTTTTCGACTGCAAAATCAACCTGTAAAATTGGACACAAATCGGAAAATTTATTCGAACCAAAGTTGTATAAACTATTTCCGGTTGCTAAGAGGAACTGTTGCGCAAAATTTCAAATCAATCGGTCAAACCGTTTTTGCTCGCCATCCAAAAAACGAAAAAGCTTAAAACGGCTCTGGAGCCGCAACCTGTTGACTTATAAAAATATGGCATAGCCCATGGCACCCCCGGGCTCTCGGAATTATTCCTTTAAAATTTTGTGACAATCGGACCAGTCGTTTTCACGGGAATCCTGGGCAAACAAACAAACAAACAAATTTTCTTCTTTATATATTAGACTAGCAGATTTACCCGGCGTTGCCCGGAAGCTTGCAAATTGTAAAAAAGCAAGTTTCATCCAATTTTTTGAAATACTACTTTGCTTATAAATGAAGCCACAAAGACATATTTGTGCAGTTCCGTTAACCCATTGTGGGCCAACAGCTTTCTATAGGTTTTTTTGTTGCTTTCCTAAATATTAGAAATGATTTAACCGATTAACTTCAAATGTTTTACATGTGTTCCTCTTTGAAAATGAAGTTCACTTTACTAACAGTTTTGGAATTTGTTAACGCCTGCCCGACGGTTGTTCAAAAAAAAATTGGTTGCCAAATTGTCCAATTTTTATACCCTACACCTATAGAATAGGTAAAGGGGTATATTAACTTTGGTATGGTGTTTGTAACCACCTAAAGGAAGCGAGCTAGATATGGAAAAGTATATATATTTGTGATCAGCGTGACCGCTTTAGTCGATATAGCCATGTCCGTCCGTCCGTCCGTCCGTCCGTCCGACCATCCGTCCGTAAGCACGATAACTCAAAAAATAATGGAGCTATCTTGATGAAATTTTAACTGTAGGTTACTAGGACTGAAAGTACGGCGGGGATTGCATATGGGCGAAATCGGCCCATGGGTTCGGATTCTGGACCTTTTAATCGGTTTCAGGGCTAACGAACAAATATAAAAAATCACGATAACTCAACAACTAATGACGCTATCTTCATCAAATTTGTGCTGTAGGTTACTAGTAATGAAACTACTTCGGGAATTGCGTAAGGTCGGGATTGGACCATGGGTTCGGAACCTAGAACTTTTTGATCGAATTTAGGCCAAACGAGCATAATTCCGAAACCAATGAAGATAGAACCTCCAAATTTAGTATCAGGGTGTTCCTTCCTATTTCCTAAGTGTCTTGTGAATTTGGGTCCAATTGGAGTAGTGGGTCGGGGACCAGCCACACATTTCCGAAGACCTTAAAGCATATCTTTAAAATTAATAAAGATAACAACTTGAAAAAATGTAGCAGCTTCCAATTTGACACAAGGGTGTTCTTTACTATCTCTTGCGTGTTCGCCTAATTTGGGATCAATTGGAGTGGTGGTTCTGTACCCCTCTCAGACCTCCCAAGTTTTAAAGACTTATAATCGAAATTACTAAAAATAGTTACTTAAAATTAGGATAGACCGTTCAAATTGTGTACAAGGGTTAACTAGTACTATAAGTACAGCGCGGACTATATAAGGATGAAATCAGCCCAACGGTTCGGATTCCGGACCTTTTAATCAATGTCAGGGCTAAGGAACATATATAAAAAATCACGATAACTCAACAACTAATGAGGCTATCTTCATGAAATTTGTGCTGTAGGTTATTGGCAGCGAAACTACGGCGGTAATTACGTACGGTGAGGATTGGACAATGGGTTCGGAACTTAGAACTTTTTGATCGAATTTAGGCCAAACGAGCATAATTCCGAAACCAATGAAGATAGAACCTCCAAATTTGGTATCAGGGTGTCCCTTCCTATTTCGTAAGTGTCTTTGAAATTTGGGCCCCATTGGAGTAGTGGATCGGGGACCAGCCACTCAGTTCTTAGGCCCTTAAAGCATATTTTCGAAATTAATAAAGATAGTAACTTGAAACAAATGTAGAAGCTTCCAATTTGCAACAAGGGTGTTCTTTACTATTTCTTGCGTGCCCCCCTAATTTAGGATCAAATGGAGTGGTGGTTCAAAACCTCTCTTAGACCTCCCAATGTGTAGAAGCTTATCATCGAAATTAATAAAACTAGTAACTTAAAATTAAGATAGAGCGTTCCAATTGTGTACAAGGGTTAACTAGTATTGAGAGTATGACGGGAACTGCATATGGGCAAAATCGTAACATGGTTTCGGGTCCTGGAACCCTTGAAAAGTTCAAGGACTAACAAACATATATCTTACAAACACCATAACTCAAAAAATAATGCCGGTATTTTGATGAAATTTAACAGTAGGTTACTAGTAATGAAAGTACCATGGGAATTGGTTGTGGTCGAGTTTAATTTCGAAGCCAAAGAATATATTTCCTATGTCCTATGTGTCTCCGAAATCTAGACTTAATTGTAGTGGTTCAGCTATGTTCAAAGGTACTTGCTGCATTTATGTAAAATTTATTTTTATATTTAAATGAATTATATGAAAAGGTGTAAATTTTTAATTGTATTTTAGAAATACATTTATTGCATATTTTGCGTTTATAAGCTTTTCTATTAGGTATATAAACTAACCATTTAAAATAATTGCAATTTTTAAAAATTTGGATTATTAAATATATTATGCTTTGATTATCTTTTTATCACAAAATTTAACAATTAGAATTTTTTCATTTTGTAATTGAATTGGAATAAATATATTTTCATTTATTTCAAGTTTGTTTGTTTTTTAATATTTTTAAATAGATAAATTAGTAAGAATTTGTAGTATTTTTTAATAGATAGGGTAATTAGAAAATGTTTTTAGTATTATACAGTTAATTTGGTTAGCTATGTCTTACGATCAAATTAATAGCAGCTTCTATGTTGTTAAAATGACTTATGGATATGTCCTTAAATTTTAACCAAATAGGTGTAGGGTATTTCTAAGTCGGTTGCACCGACTGACTGTTTCTTTACTTGTTGAAAGTATGTATAACTTCTTTGAATTAGGGGAATGCTTAAAAAAATGTTTTGTCGAGTTCTTTTAACCGATTACGAAACAAAAACTTTAAAAAACAGTTTCCAAAACAGTTTGAACGATTATCTCTAATTTCTCTATACATGGTGCTTCTTGACAATTTGCTGCTCCTTGACGGTTGAGTTGAGGATGGTCAGTTTTCGGCGAATAATGTTAACTGAATTAAAATGACTTTAGGTCAAAAGGGTATACTAAATGTGCCATTACGTCATTATACCATGTCAATCGTAGTTTTCTTGAATTGCCAACGTTTGAATAAAATATAGTCGATGGTTTAGAAAAGGTTTAAAAATCTGCTTTTCAACTTATATTTAATTTAGTACTTACCTGTAAAATGTACTACGCTCTTCCTCGTTTTTTTTAAGATTTTATAGAGAAACGTAGGGTTCTTTTTTGGAAAAACTGTTTTAAAATACTATGTATTTAAGCATTATATATACGAATTTGAATTTTTTTATTTAAAGATTTCATTTGAAGAAAAACATCAATTTTAAACTGAAATCTATTTCTAAAATACAACAACTGCAAATCAGATAAAAACCAAAGACTCACGAAACAATGTGGAGAAGGAAAAAGCTATATTATTTAATTTTAAAGATATTTTTGTTCGGATTTTTTATTAACTTTATTTTTATTATTATTAATATTATCTCATTTAGCTTTTAACTATTTGAAACTATTTAAGGAAAATTGGTCTTACTAATTAAGAGAGCTTTTGGAATAAAGGTTAACTTGCGTTAATACCAAAAATTTGAAAATTTTATTGAATCTTTGTTCAAAAGGCGCATACAGGTCAAAACCAAATTAACCCTGTGTGCTTTAATTAAAATCGCACTTAACTAAAACCTTTTGCAGCCTCTCTTTTAGACAGCAAAATCAGCCTGTAAAAATGGACACAAATCGTAAACACACACAAATAAACAAACAAACAAATTTTCTCCTTTATATATTAGACAAGCAGATTTACCCGGAGTTGCCCGCGAGCGTGCAAATTGCAAAGAAGCAAGTTTCGGCCATTTTTTCGAAGTACTGCTTTGGTTAAAAAGAAAGCCTCTAAAAATTATTGTTAAGTTCCGTTTTACCCCAACAGCTTTTTATAGGTTTTTTGGTTACTTTGCTATAAATTAGAAATTGTTTAACTGATTGACTTCAAATTTTGTAGATGTGTTCCTCTTTGACAATGGAGTTCACTCTATTAACAGACTTGGAATTTGTTACCCCTTGCCAACCGACAAATTTTTCAAAAAAAAATTTGGAAAGGATATTACGTCCAATTTTTCGAACTATTGCTTGGTCGAAGTTTCAAAAACAGGTTTGTTGAGTTCCGTTAACCCATTGTGGCACAGCAATTTTTTACAGATTTTTTCATTACTTTACTTTTAAGCAGAAACGGTTTGACCACTTGAATGTAAATTTTGTATGCGTATACTTATCATTCCTACGATTATTCAAAAAAAAACTTTTTGTAAGTAAATTACGTTCAATTTCTGAAAGTAGGTAAAACTTCTTTGAATTAGGGGAATGTTTAAAAAAATGTTTTGTCGAGTTCTTTTAACCGACTGCGAAAAAAAAACTTTGAAAAACAGTTTGTAAAACAGTTTTAACGATTATCTCTAATTTTTCTATACGTTTTTCTTCTGCTTGTTGACAATTTGGTGCTCCTTGAATTGTTATTATTTTATAATTATGAAAAGTTTCAAGTGAAATTTGATAAATTTGTTGCAAATTGCTAGAATAATTCCTAAAAACTCGTTTTAAAAAAATTGTTTTATTACATTTTAAAATTAACGTGTACACCATTCTTGTGTTAACTTTTTCCAATAACATCAACTTAAATTACAATAACATCAACATTGAGAGGTCAGAAGGGAGGGGTTAAATTTGCCATTATGTCATTATACTATCGTCAGTTTAGTGCTGGTTTCGGACAAACGCAAACGAACAAAATATTGAGAAAACCAATTTAAAGTTTAAAGTATAATTACTCGAAAACTACTCTATAGATTTTATTAAAATTTTCGCTATTAATTTATAGTAGGGTTTATTATTAATTTTGAAAATTTTAAGAATTAAATTTAAGTCTGAAGTTAGTTATGAAGCATTTTCTAAGACCATGTTTTTTCACCATTGGCTAAATCCCATGACTAAGAAACTTTTATGTACATGTTCATGGAGTTTCCAAAAAAATTGGAATTGTCCGAAACAAGAAATAAATTGTCGAACAACTAACTTTTTTAACTCCAATATTTTCATATAAAAATTTGAAATTTTGCTATGCACCTTGTATTTAACATGAAATTATATGAATTTTGTTTTTTTGTTTTTTTTTTTTTGTAGATAACGATTTCGAGTTAGAATTTCATATGATTTAAATGATGCGTAGTTTATTTAAGATAAGCAAAAAAGAACACAAAGATTTTTTTTAAGTAAATGGCTTATTGATATTGATAGATATATTCATTATGAATATGATGATTATTAGTTATCATGACGATCATTATATGAATATGATCATATGAAGCTTATTTTGCTTAAGTTTAATATATTCGTGAATAAAAAATTAATTAAAAGAGATCGAATTGAAAAATTAGAGCTAGAGTTTTGAAATTCACACAAAACATTTTTTGGACATTTTTTAGGTTCCCTATTCTTTTTGGTTAAAACCAGACCAAGGCTTCGGGGAGCTGCCACACAACTTATTTAAACCAATATGAATTTCTTCAAAAGTAATTATACCAGGAAGACGAAAATTACACACGGTTAGTTTTATAATGAATCAAGCACTTATATGAAGTTTCAAAATGTTACGGCTCCATTTTCGGGGGGCTGCGATACAACTTCTTTGCACCAATATGAATTTCTTGGAAACTGATTATACTACGAGGATGAAAATTACACACTGTTAGTTATATAATGAATCAAGCACTTATATGAAGTTTCAAAATGTTACGGCCCCATTTTCGGGGGGCTGCCATACAACTTCTTTGCACCAATATGAATTTCTTTAAAACTAATTATACTACGAGGATGAAAATTACACACTGATAGTTATATAATGAATCGAGCGCTTATATGAAGTTTCAAAATGTTACGACCCCGTTTTCTGGCAACTGCCATACAAAGTAATCAATTTGATAACTCTGAATCTAATGAAGCTACGAGATTAAAATCAAAACTGGGCAGATAAAGTAATAGGGCAAGTTATTTGGCAAAGTTGGACATCACTCGGACCAACTTTTAGGGCGGGCTATTTTTTTTTTTTTATGGTTTTTTTTCTTTTTGTTTTTAAGCAAAAATCATGGGATAAAAAGGTAAATTTTTTTTTTAACTATTTAACTTTCTTATATTTTTTTTGTAATATTTATAATAGCATAGGGGAAATGAATAACGAATAACGGTTAGTAGGTATGCACAGGTATCTAAAAGTTGACAAGGGCAACTATAATCTTCCTCGTTTTTAATTAATTTTAATGCTTAATTTCAAAATAAAATACATTTATTTAATAAATTAAATTTATTTCAGTTTCTTAAACACCAAGTATAAAACATAAATATTATTTTGATAACTTTTTATTTTACAGCTTGTTGTTTTTATATTAAAATAAATTAAAAATAAATATTAAATCTTAATCCTAAATAAATTTTTATTCAGTTAATTTTTTCCAATATTAAAATTAAAATAGCTTTTATAACAAAACTAACAACAATTTCACAGCTTTTTAATTCAGGCTTGTTTTTTCATAATAAAATTATTAATCATTAATATTAAATCTAAATAAATTTTAATTCAGTTAATTTTTTTCAACATAAAAATAAGCAGAGCTATTATAACAAAACTAAAGAAAATTTCACAGCTTTATAATTCAGGATTGTTTTTATACCCGTGCATACATATATGACATCGGGTATATTAAAATTGCTCCTCCGTTTGTAACGCATCGATCTAGACGAGCTAGATATAGTGTCAAGGGTACATATCAGCTCAGAATCGAAAAATAAGTCGATCTAGCTATGTGTGTCTGTCCTTCCGTCTGTCTGTATGTCAGCACGATAACTCAAAAACTAAAAGAGCTACAGTTTTGAAATTTTCACAAAATATTTTTCAATCACTTTCTAGGTTCCCTATTTTTTTGGTTAAGATCGGATCAAAACTTCGGGTAGCTCTGGAAGAACTAACTTTTTTAACTCCAATATTTTCATATAAAAATTTGAAATTTTGCTATGCATCTTGTATTTAACATGAAATTATATGAATTTTGTTTTTATAACCGTTAATACATATGACATCGGGTATATTAAAATTATCTGACCAATAGCGTAGTGGTAAAGACGCCGCCTTTCATGTGGAAGGTCTCGGGTTCAAACCCCGGTCAAATCATATCTAATAAAAAAAATATCGTAAAATTATATAATTATATCGTAATAGTTTATATCGTAATATAAAATAAGATTTAATAAAAATATATAAATAATTCTTGTGTAAGATTATAGATGGCGCACAAAGTTAACATTTGTGCATTCAAATTTCATTCATAACCTTATACAATAGCTACAGTCGAGTAATCAAAGGCTTAGTGAATATTATGATTAAAGAAACTGAAGCCTAGTTTAAAATAAACTTGGTGAATGCCCTATACTCTTTAAAGGAGTGGAAAAGGAATAAAAAAAAAAATATTAAAATTGCTCCTCCGTTTGTAACGCATCGATCTAAACGAGCTAGATATAGTGTCAAGGGTACGTATCGGCTCAGAATCGAAAAATGAGTCGATCTAGCTATGTGTGTCTGTCCGTCCGTCCGTCCGTCCGTCTGTGTGTCAGCACGATAACTCAAAAACTAAAAGAGCTACAGTTTTGAAATTTTCACAAAATATTTTTCAATCAATTTCTAAGTTCCCTATTTTTTTTGGTTAAGATCGAACCAAAACTTCGGGTAGCTCTCGAACAACTACCTTTTTTAACTCCAATATTTTCATATAAAAATTTGAAATTTTGCTATGCATCTTGTATTTAACATGAAATTATATGAATTTTGTTTGTTTTTGTTTTGTTGTTTTGGTTTTTTTTGTAGATAACGATTTCGACTTAGAATTTCATATGATTTAAATGATGCGTAATTTATTTAAGATAAGCAAAAAAGAACACAAAGATTTTTTTTAAGTAAATGGCTTATTGATATTGATAGATAAAATCATTATGAATATGAAAAATGATGATCATTATATGAATATGATCATATGAAGCTTATTTTGCTTAAGTTTAATATATTCGTGAATAAAAAATTAATTAAAAGAGATAGAATTGAAAAATTAGAGCTAGAGTTTTGAAATTCACACAAAACATTTTTTGGACATTTTTGAGGTTCCCTATTCTTTTTGGTTAAGACCAGACCAAGGTTTCGGGGAGCTGCCACACAACTTATTTAAACCAATATGAATTTCTTCAAAAGTAATTATACCAGGAAGACGAAAATTACATTTGGTTAGTTTTATAATGAATCAAGCACTTATATGAGGTTTCAAAATGTTACGGCTCCATTTTCGGGGGGCTGCGATACAACTTCTTTGCACCAATATGAATTTCTTGGAAACTGATTATACTACGAGGATGAAATTACACACTGTTAGTTATATAATGAATCGAGCACTTATATGAAGTTTCAAAATGTTATGGCCCCATATTCGGGGGGCTGCCATACAACTTCTTTTCACCAATATGAATTTCTTTAAAACTAATTATACCTACTACTAGGACGAAAATTATACACGATTTGTTAAATAGTGAATCGAGCACTTATATGGAATTTCAAAACTTTACGGCCCCATTTTCAGGCAGCTCCCATGCCAAGTTGTCAATTCGATAACTGTGAGTCTAATGAAGCTACGAGGTTAAAATTAAAACTGGGCAGGTAAAGTAATAGGGCAAGTTATTTGGCAAAGTTGGACATCACCCGGACCAAATTTTAGGGTTTTTTTTTGTTTTTAAGCAAAAATTATGGTAGGTACCTATAATGAATTAAAAATTTAATTTTTTTTTTTGTTTTATTTTTTTTAAGCAAAACTTATGATAATAAGTTATATACTTTTTAGCACATTTTCAAAAAATTTTGTAAAAATGTGCCTATATAGCTTTACTCTGTCCGTCCGTCCGTCCGTCCCTTTTTACCTACGATTGACAAAAAAATATCAGGAATGGGTAGGTATTGCAATAAAAATAATTTAGTGTTAAAACTTTTTTTTGTAGCCCTCCCGTTACGGAGCTACAGCCCCACAAAGTCGAAAAAAGCCCCATATTTAAACAGTTATAATTAGAGTTCTTTAAAGTATATCTCCAACATGAAAACGGTAACAGACAGCTGTTTTTATAAGCTTTACAAATTTTTAAAAGTCAATTGAATAGCGTTACCATACGGTACTAAAATTTACCGTTATTCAAAACTAAGTTTTACAAAATTTTTGGTCCCTCATAACTTCGGAACGGCTAAATCTAGAAACTTGAAATTTTGGGAGACGTTAGATCCTTAGAAATAGTCAGTTAGCAAGGAGTCAGTTAACAAATTTTTTTTGTCACGCCCCCTTTTTAGGAGCTGTAAGAGGTCGAAAATTGAAATTTTGCTAAAAATTTAGCTTTTAAACACCTATAACTTGAATACCTGTCAAAATTTTTTTTTATTTTTATACAAAATTGAAAGCTCCAAAACGAAAGTTTCAATAAGTGTCAAAGGTTTTTCTTAATTTTGACTCTGTCCGCCCGTCCGTCCGTCCGTCCGTATGTTTACAAAAACTTTTACACCGTTTGAAATAGAGTAAAGAAATTTTAACCACGGGTAGATATCACAAAAAAATTAATTTCGTAGAAGAATATTTTTCTGTAGCCCCACCCGTTACAGAGCTACAGTCCCCCAAAGTTGGAAAAAGCCCTATTTTTAAATTATTATAACAAGAGTTTTGTTAAGTGTATTTTCAATCTGAAAACGGCAAAAGACAGTTGGTTTTATATGCATCACAAAACTATAAAGCTAAAATGTATAGGGTTACCATACGGTACTGAAATTTTTGGCCCCATATATCTTCTAAACGGTTCAACCTAGAGTCTTGATATTTTGGAAGAAGTTAGGTCCTCCAAAATTAATAGGAGTCGGTTAGCAAAATTTTTTTGTCACGCCTCCTGTTTAGAAGCTATAAGGGCTCGAAAATTGAAATTTTGCTATTTTCAACCACCTCTAACTTTAACACCTGTTCAAATTTTTTTTTACAAATATGCAAAATTTATAGCTGCAGCATTATATTTCAACATACGTTAAAGTTTTTTCTTAAATTTGAAAGGGTCTCTTTAAATTGAAGAAATTGTTTCTTAGTCTTAACCATTTTTGGTTAGATAATAATATTCTAGGTAAAATTCCAAATTTTTTGGAGTTCAAAATTGATTTCCTAGAACCGGAAAAAAATGGAATGGTGAACACAGGAGGAGGGTGAGCAGATCCATCATAAGTTTGAGGAGCAAAAATTTGGGAACCTTCCCCATTGAAGGGCTACTAGGTCTTCAAAATTAAAACTTTTATGTTCTTATAAAACAGTAACTTATTCACCAGTGTAAGTTTTTCCAAAATTAAACGTTAACATTGAAGCTCCAACATTATATTTTGCACTTATTAACAGGTTTTCTTGAATGCATTGGGGTTGTATTCTAAGTATTTCACTATTAGTCATATAATTAATTATTAATGAAATAACAAAATTATAATATTATCATAATATATTATATTTTTATAAAAATAAATGATAAAATACTCAGTAAGAAACCGTATATAATTTTGAAAATGTGCTTTTTAAAAACCCTTGGTTTTTTTCCCTCACTTATTTATATTTTGTTTTGTAATATTTATAATAGCATAAAGGAAATAAATAACGGTTAGTGGGTATGCACGGCTATCTAAAAGTTGACAAGGGCAACTATAATCTTCCTCGTTTCATAATAAAATTATTAAATATAAGTATTAAATCTTAATCCTAAATAAATTTTTATTCAGTTACTTTTTTCCAATATTAAAATTAGAGTAACTTTTATAACAAAACAAAAAAAGACCAATAGCTTTCTTAGTTTTTAATTTTTAATAAAGTTTTAAAGTATTTTTGGTCGTTTTTGGACAAGTACGGTAGACATCTGCTAACTTTTCTTTTGATATGGTAGATTCCGGACAAACAGCTTTTATTATAATAGTAAATATATCCTTTGGTGTCGCTAATTTTTTTTTAAAGCATTGTGATGGAGAGAAGCAATCTTATATTTTATTTCCAGAAAATATGTTTTGTGTTTTAATAGAAAATCATCATTATCGCATAAAATTAACTTAATTTTTTTAAATGGAACTTTTGTAAAATTTAGCTTGCTTGCATGAGTAGAATATGATAGAAAGTCATTTTTAGTCATTTGTAACACATTTAATTTTACATTTGCTGTAGAATATTTCATCAAAAGCTTTACTAAATGGAGCGGACTATGAATTTCGATATTTTTTATGTGTTTGTCTAATGCAGAATGAACTGCATCAACTTCCTGAATGTTGGAATGCCCAGGCTCAGAAAATTTTTGAATTATAGTAACTATTTTGGAATGTTGGTCCAAAAAAATTTTTAATGCAAAAGAGTATATTTTATTCTTATTTTGAGGAATGCAACTATCGCTCCATAATGTAATTATAGTGACATCTGGAAAATCTTTAGTGACTTGTTTTAAAATTTTTATTAATGCGCTGCATATATCGTTACCAGACCGCCTCGAATGAACTTCAGACCATATAGAACAATAAGTCATATTTGTACTTTCTGGTAAGATGCAGGTGCCGGTTAAATTAAAGGTATTAATTTTTCGCATATAATAAAATTTAAAGGCGTTACCCTTCGGTAAGGCAAAAACTTTTTGCAAGTCGTAGCATATGACTGCATGTTTTGTATCTATGTTTGATCTATCCAAATTCCTTTCAGCTCTGCAAGCATTTTTTTCTTTTATATGGCTGTCATACATATTTTGTTCCTCTTTGTTTGGTGCTACGTTCCTTTGAAACAAATAGCACTTATCGCATATATCTTTCTTAGGCTTGTAGAAAGAGATATTGTATTCACCATTAAATATTTTTCGGTACATAGATATCTTAACCGGATTTTCACATTGGTCTAAGTATAATTGAAACATTTTTGCTAAAGTAAGATCAGACTCTAAATATAATTTGGAAGACTGGGAGCGACAGTAATGCGAAGGCACAGTTTCAAAATTCTCAATATGTTGTCTCACTGAATCGAGCTGTTATTCTGGAACTTGTTTTTTTTATACATTTTCTCTTTTTTCTTAAAGTAGGGCATCCAGTTTCTTTATCAGATAAATTGGCAAAACAGTAATAAATTCATGCCTTGTTAATACTTAAGGTATTTAAAAAAAAAAGCGGCAAACCCGATGAATATGATCTTTTATTGCAAAGTAGTATTTGAATGATGCTGATCGATTTATTTTCGGTTTATCTGTACGTCTTCGTTTTACAACATTTTGTTTTACAAACTTAAAAAAAACGAGGAAGATTATAGTTGCCCTTGTCAACTTTTAGATACCCGTGCATACCCACTAAGGTGTATAAAATAAACCGTAATTTACTTCCCTTATACATTTAACTCATTACCCCATAATTTTGACGTAAAAAAAAAAAAAAAATTAACAAAAAAAAAAAAAAAATCACAAAAAAAAAACAAAATTTTCATTCATTGTCCCATAACTTTAGCTTAAAAAAAAAAAAAAAAAAAAATTAACAAAAAAAAAATAATCACAAAAAAAATAAACAAAATTTTCATTCATTGTCCCATAACTTTAGCTTAAAAAAAAAAAAAAAAAATAAAAAAAAAAAAAAATTGGCCCACCCTAAAAGTCCGAAGGTCCGAGTGATGTCCAACTTTGCCAAGTAACTTGCCCTATTAATTTATCTGCCCAATTTTAATTTTAACCTTGTAGCTTCATTAGATTCAAAGTTATTGAATCGAAAACTTTGTATGGCAGCCCCCCGAAAATGGGGCCCTAAAATTTTGAAACTTAATATAAGTGCTCGATTCATTATATAACTAACCGTGTGTAATTTTCAGCCTCGTAGTATAATTAGTTTTGAAGAAATTCATATTGGTGCAAAGAAGTTGTATTGCAGCCCCCCGAAAATGGGGCCCTAACATTTTGAAACTTCATATAAGTGCTCGATTCATTATATAACTAACTGTGTGTAATTTTCATCCCCGTAGTATAAATAGTTTTGAAGAAATTCATATTTGTGCAAGGAAGTTGTATGGCAGTCCCCCGAAAATGGGGCCCTAACATTTTGAAACTTCATATAAGTGCCGGAGTCATTATAAAACTAACCGTGTGTAATTTTCATCCCCGTAGTATAAATAGTTTTGGGTGCAAAAAAGTTGTATGGCAGCTCCCCGAAAATGAGACCCTAACATTTTGAAACTTCATATAAGTGCTCGATTCATTATATAACTAACCGTGTGTAATTTTCAGCCTCGTAGTATAATTAGTTTTGAAGAAATTCATATTGGTGCAAAGAAGTTGTATGGCAGCCCCCCGAAAATGGGGCCCTAACATTTTGAAACTTCATATAAGTGCCGGAGTCATTATAAAACTAACCGTGTGTAATTTTCATTCTCGTACTATAATTACTTTTGAAGAAATTCATATTGGTGCAAAAAAGTTGTATGGCAGCTCCTCGAAAATGAGGCCCTAACATTTTGGACTGCCATATAACTTCCTTGCACAAATATGAATTTCTTCAAAACTATTTATACTACGGGGATGAAAATTACACACGGTTAGTTATATAATGAATCGAGCACTTATATGAAGTTTCAAAATTTTAGGGCCCCATTTTCGGGGGGCTGCCATACAAAGTTTTCGATTCAATAACTTTGAATCTAATGAAGCTACAAGGTTAAAATTAAAATTGGGCAGATAAATTAATAGGGCAAGTTACGTGGCAAAGTTGGACATCACTCGGACCTTCGGACTTTTAGGGTGGGCCAATTTTTTTTTTTTTTATTTTTTTTTTTTTTTTTAAGCTAAAGTTATGGGACAATGAATGAAAATTTTGTTTATTTTTTTTGTGATTATTTTTTTTTTGTTAATTTTTTTTTTTTTTTTTTTTTAAGCTAAAGTTATGGGACAATGAATGAAAATTTTGTTTTTTGTTTTGTGATTTTTTTTTTTTTTTTGTTAATTTTTTTTTTTTTTTTTACGTCAAAATTATGGGGTAATGAGTTAAATGTATAAGGGAAGTAAATTACGGTTTATTTTATACACCTTAGTGGGTATGCACGGGTATCTAAAAGTTGACAAGGGCAACTATAATCTTCCTCGTTTTTCTTCAAATTTCTTTCCATTTTCATTAAAATAGGCCTGTCCTGATTCTCTAAGTTTTTTTTTTATGTTACGCTTCCATAATTCTGGTTGTCTACGTTTGTTTTTTTTTTTGAATTGGCGTCAAATTTGGACTAAGAGTGGATGGTAAACTTCTAAGATTTGAATTTTCTATTTCGAAGAAATCTAGTTAGGAAATTAAATTTATTTCAACGAAATTGCAATCATGATTCATATTATTTTAAAATCTCACCACTAGAATCATTAGATTTAGCTGAAAGCCTATTATCATTTGCTTGGGCTTGTGGACTAAAATTTGGATCGTTAATTAGATCATCATCTATAATAAATCAAAAAGAAAAGTGTCCATAAATTTATTTAAAATATATTAATACCGTATTATGAACAAATTTATATTATGTATTGGATGACTATATACATATTATACATAATTTATGTACAATATAATAAATAAAATCAATAAAACACTAGGTAGTAATGTTAACAATCGAAAACAGCTATCGTTTTAGTTAAAAATACAATTATAGTCAAAAAATAAAAAAAAGCGTGCATTTATACCATAGTTTCAAAAAAATTGTTTTTTCATTTATTTATTTAAATTTGCGTTCTTTCGTAATAATTTTCTTACGTAAACAAACGTAGTAGTAACGGAATGAACAAAAAAATATTCAATGACTATTTTTACACTAGTATTCTTTTTCTGTTGTATTCTTTAGCTCATTACTAAGAGAAAAGAATACGAAAAACAAATACTCGTGTAAAAATGTCGAATTAAAGTTTGTTTATTTTGATTGCTTACTCTATAGTAGTATTTTTGTTGCTCTGTTAGCTAGTACCTATATTTCGAATTTTTGAAAATTTTGTTAGTATTTTGCTATTTGAATGCGCAGATGTGTGAAGTTTAAACACAAAAATGGAAGGGTATTTATATCATTCAGTTAATATATCGACTTTCAGTTAATATATTGAAGTCTTTTAAAACTTTCTATCGCTAAATACAATAAATAAAAATTAGATAAAATTTTACCTGAAAAGTCAATTATGGAGTTTTCTGAGGGTATTGCTTCATATAATGACATGCCTTCTTTTACTTGTGAAACAAGATTTTCATTGTTGTCATCACTTTCAAAAATTGTTTCCATCATACTAAAATGCATAATAAATAAAATAAATATGGTTTAATGTCATCACTTTCAAAAATTGTTTCCATCATACTAAAATGCATAATAAATAAAATAAATATGGTTTAATAGGTAGAATAGAATACTATAATACTATCTAGAATACTAGAATAAATACAAAAAAAACTTACTAAGTTAATTCTAACGGCAAATTTGGTGATGGTGATTCCATTGCTCACCATACTTTTAGATGTTCACACCTCAATAGTTCACAAAAGAATGACTATTTTTATGTAAAAAAATTGACTTTTTATAGTTTTTGAAATTATCATACCCGTTATATTGGGATGTACGAAATAAAATTAAAATAAAATATTTACTTCACAGACAACTCCGCACTAAAAATTAACTGATATGTGGAAGTATATGGATTTGTACGAAATAAGCACTGACATGTTATTTGAATTGTTCGGATATATTAAATAGATTTAACACATTAAACAACCAATAAATGTATTAAGCCGAAATAAGTACAAAAATATATATATATATGTTAAGACATTTCCATTTCATATGGATTAGTCCATCATTAGTTTTCACAATTAAGTTTAAGAAAATAATATGGCGTCAAGCGGACAAGTCCTAAAGACTTGGAATTGTCCGAAATAACCAGGAAATACCCGAAAAAAATCAAGATTTGTACGAAACCGGACACTCATTATCTCTGAAATTTGCTTTTCAACTTATATTTTGTTTTGTACTTACTTGACAGTTCTACTACGGTCTTCCTCGTTTTTTTATGATTTTAGGAGAGAAATATAGGCTTCTTTCTTGAAAAAACTGTTTTAAAATACTATGTATTTAAGCATAATACCTATATACGAAATTAAATTTTTCTGATTTTTGCATTTTATTTGAAGAAAACTGCAATTTACACTGAAATCTTTTTTTAAAAAACAACGACTGCAAAGTAGATAAAAACAAAGACCTATGAAAAAATGTAGAGAAGGAAAATTTTACGTTACTTAAATCTAAAGATGTTATTATTCGGATTCATTATTAGCTTTATTTTTCACGTGAATCCTGGACAAACAAACAAACAAACAAACAAATTTTCTCCTTTATTTATTAGATTACTCTATACCTATTAAAACTGGGTGTCTAAAATTTTGCCAGAAGTAGTTAAGTTGTTGTAAAGTTTTGGTAAAATTTGATTGGTCTACAGCAGTAGAGTCGAGTAGCTGCCATACAAGATTTTCTTTTTATGAGCATTACTTTATACCTATTGAAGCTGGGTGTCTGAAATTTTGTGAAGAATAGTTTAGTTTTATGGACAAGATTTGTGGAAAATTTAGTTGGGGTAGTGCAGTTGGTTCGAGTAGCTGCCAAACAACTTCTTCTATTATAAAAGAATTACTCTATACCTATAAAAGCTGGGTGTCTGAAATTTTGCCAGAAGTAATTAACCGGATGATATAATGTTTATATTACGGTCATTCGGTACTCTACTACACTTTTCCTCGTTTTTATGTTAAAAGTCATATTGTCGTCACTGTCGTGATACGAACGTGTTTTGTTTTTGTTTCTTAATTAATTAAATGTATTTTTTATAAATATGTTCATACTACACCAACAACGACGTGGCACGCTATATAAAAATAAATAACTCTCCGGTCCCTGACGATGCAAGACAGTGATGTCATCGTCGTTCAATGTGAATATAATCCTACGAAATGCATAGCAGAATATAAAGTACTGTACTACTGTGCCGGTCTAGTGTGAATCAACCTTTAAAGTGCATTTTCATACCGGTTTATTACATTCGTTTAAAACATGTGTTTTGTCCCATAATTCTTTTTTGCCATTTCCACTTAATATTAAGAAAATTTTAATAACATCATAACACTATTCAAATATTTCTGCTATAGAATACCTGCACCACATGTTGTAGCTGCACGTACATATCGCTCTATTAATTCAAACACTGGTCCGCCTTCGTGTAGAAATATAGCTGTTTATGGTACAACGCAACAGATATCTGGAACAAGAAAATGTGGAAGTATTACTCGTGTTTTTAACCGTAGTGGTAATGTTTCGTATAATAGTTCTAATATAACAGCAAATAAAAATAATAGTAACACAGCATTAAACAAGTTAACTGGACTTTTAAATCAAACTGCAAAAGGTGTTAATCAAAGTCCAACATTGAATGCCGGTACACCTAGACGATTGTCATGGGAAAGGTAATTATACATAAACAAACAAACATATAATATATATTTTACATTTCTTTACATCTGTATTTTTGTATACAGCTTAGGCAATTTACATTAATTTTACAATAAGCCATTTTCATATAAAATAAAATCTTAAATGTACAAAAAACGAGGAAGAGTGTAGTAGAGTAGTCTGTGTGTATGAATGTAATATAAACATTATATCATCCGGTTAATTTCTTTTCACAAAAATTTTAAACATACAGCTTTATTAGAAAGAAGGAGTTTTGTGTGCAGCTATTCAAATTTTGCAGTAACTTTGGCCATAACACTAAACCATTTTTGGCAAAATTTCAGACACGCAGCTTCAATAGGTATAGAGTAATGCTCATATAAAATAAGAAGTTGTATGGCAGCTACTTGAACCCACTGCAGCAGACCAACCAAATTTTGCAGACACTTTGGCCATAAAATTAAACTACTTTTGGCAAAATTTCAGACAACCAGCTTTAATAAGTACATAGAAGTTGTATGGCAGGTACTCGAATCCGGTTACCAAAATGGCTGCATTTAAGTAGCGATGACGGCTAATGTATAAAAATGAATTTGTAAAAATTTCAAAACTCTAGCTCCTTTGTTTTTTGAGTTATCATGCGGACGGACGGGCAGACGGACATACATAGCTAAATCGATTTATTTTTCGATTCTGATTCGATTTATACACTTGAGTCTATATCTACCTCCCCTCCTTCTCTGCGTTTCAAACGTAATGGCAAATTTAGCATACCCTTTTGAATAATATTTTTACTGGGGTAAATATTCAAATGCCACATATTAAATGTATGCGTAGTTTCTATAGATAGTATGCGACTTAAACGAACCAAATCACGACTCTTTTTGAACAACACTTTATGTTTGGTTTCGGGCAGAGCTATGTAAAATGATTTTTAGCATCTTAAGAAAATTTGCCCTCTATCCTATTTTCTCCTATTTTCTAGCCCCGTAGAAAGGGCACCAGCCCCAAAGTGTACATTATGCTTCTTGGATCGGCTGAATACACGTTTTAAAGGTATTAACATTTATCATTATCTATAATAATTTACTTCACCTCATTTTAGTGTTTTGACTAAATCACTATATCGTATACTCCTATGGAAATTTTTTCTTGTTGTAATAATCTGATGATTAAATTTAAAGTGGCTCTGAAATTCATAGAAAGCCATAAGGTTCACCACTGTCGCCTCCAAAACTCTTCAGTGGATTTGAGACTATTTAAAGTAGGTTACTTATCTAGAAGAGACTGGGAGATAAAACAGATCTTTGAAGAAAACTAGTGTTTATTTTCAGTTCTATGAATGAATATTTGTCAATTAGAACACGAATCAAATCTATAGAAATATACTCGTAGATAATAGAATCAAATCTACCGCAATATCCAATCCATTTTTTAAAGATCTTACCTAAAATTAGAGCCATTCATTTTGCTAATAAAGCATCTAAAACTCGATCGAAAGCATTAGGAATATCAAGGTTCACAACATCAGATTCATCTGAATGGCAAATACTGATATCTAGCTTTCTTCAAAATTTATAAAGATAGTAACTTAAAATAAATATAGAAGCTTCAAATTTTATATAAGGGTGCTCTACACTATTTCCTATGTGTCGCCGAATCAGATACCTCTCTTAGACCTCCCACGGTTTAAAAGCTTATCATCGAAATTAATAAAAATAGTATTTGGTACAGGGGTTAACCAAAAAATTTAAACTAATATATTGATGAAATTTAAACTGTATGTTACTACTGATGAAAGTACTGCTGGAATTTAATAATAATTAGCTTTTATAATCAGTGTTCGCTAGGCTACAATTTTTTTTTTTGTTTCTTTCTGACAAAAAATAATTGAGCGAAGCGAATTTAACTTGTGGTCGTTAGTCGGTGGTCAGAATTGCGTTTTTACCTTATTACATTTTTTAAAACTGATATTTGAAGACACTATATACAAATGTATATTACATATTATACTTTTACAAAGAATTTTTTCTCGTTATATTGCGAAACTACTCTTTGATTCTAATGATTTTTTCTAAATTAATTTGTACTAGTATCGCCCTTTGCTCGCAATTCGAGCTTTTGGTGCTTTTAAATTTACATAAAAAATCCGTTTTGTGTAATTTATATTAGACTAATATTACACGAAACTAATTCTTTTTCCTATACATAATAAAATGTGTGGCAACAATGTTGTCAACAATTCTTGCGTTTGAAATTTGCTTAACAAAAAAATTTATAATTTTTTCAATTATAAAAACGTTTTTAAGTATTTTTGAATTTTATTCCTGTAGCTTAACGCGCTATAAAGAGAGTTTAATTTTGTACATTTATTACACAAAAAAAGCGATTTACATTCTAAATATAAATAGTGTTCTAATATATGTATAATGTTCTGAAAATTTGATGATTTTTCTAAACAAATACATATATATATACATATTTATTGAAGTCAAGTAGCCAAAATTCGAGTTAATGCTGTCCTACATATAGAAAACTGTACTTTTTTCTAAACATTTTAGTACGATTTAAAACACACAAAAATATTTATTTGAATGCTTTAATTTAATACAAAAAATTTTATTAATTCCATATAATAGGTATATTTTGAATTTTTTTCAATATAAGATATTTTTTAAAAAAAAATCTTTGAAATATAAGAAAAACCAAAAACCATTTGTCAATTTGTAAATTTTAAAAATCTAATTACAGTACATCGCGTTACGCGTATTTTGGTTGCTCTCATGTAAATTCATTTACCTATTTATTTGTAAATTTTTTGACAGAAATTATACGTCAACTTTTATTTAAGTTGAAGTTATTTTTTAGTTTTTTTTTCCGAACATATTACAGGTATTTTCAATTATTTTGAATGTATGTTTTTTTTAAAAAAAAATATTATTTTAAAATATTTTATTTTGAAAACTGAATCGTAGCAACTTCAGAAAAAACAATTATAATATTTTTATACGCTTTGTCAAATTTAAAAATTTTAAATTCCGAAGTACAGTATACATAACATACCTACTTATTTCAAAATTTTTTGACAGAAACTGCACGCCGTACGCATTATTCTAGTTGATCCCTAAAGAACACATAATTTTTCTTAAGAAATGTAATTTTTTTGTTTCTGCAAACATATTATAGGTATTTCAATTATTTTGAATGTATGTAATATATTTTTTAAAATAAATATATAGGTATTTTTAAAAACAATATTATTTTAAAATATATTATTTTTGGAACAATAACAACATAAGAAAAAACAATAACATTTTTATATACTTTGTCAATGTTAAAATTTTAAAAATTCCAAGTACAGTAAGTTATTCTCATGTAATATCATGTACTTAACTACTAATTTACAACTTTTTGTTAGCAATTATACACCATAAGCGTTGATTTTGGTTAGGCCCTAAGGAACAAATCATTTAAATTACAAATTATTTTTTTAAGAAAGATTTTTAATTTTTTACAAACATATTTTATAACAACTTTTGCTATATATCTCTCAAACGTAATGGCAACTACAGAATATATTTCAAAAGTGGGTTATTTTATTATTACAAAAAACTTCAGAAAAAAAGTAACAATGTACAAAGTAGCAATAATTTTTTATAGCAAAAAAAAAATACGTACAGTAAAGCTCGCTTATAACGACCATGAAGAGACAGAAAATATTAGTCGTAATAAACAAATGTCGTTTTAAAAGAATGCTGTGAATTTTAAAAAATTAGTATAAAAATTGAACATTGTAGAATGTGATAATTCTAGAATGGGCGCTTTGAACTCATTTACTAGATTTTTATTTGATCTGTCAGCTTCACCCCTATGTATACTGCTTTTTTTTCTAATGAAATTTTTTTTGTATTTTTGATGCGTTATTATGTTTTTTTTTTTATATTCAAAAATATATATAAAAATACTAAAATAATCACCAAGCAACATTATTAGATACAATAAGTTTAAATAAAAGAAATATGAATGTAATAAACAACTTACATTTTTTGTTTAAAATTTAAATCATTAGCAAAAAGTGTTACGTTTATTATAATTAAAATTGAACAGGGGGATTCTAAGGTTTAAGTAGCATCCGCGTAGGACCAAATGACTATATATAAAAGATAGCTGGTGTTGCCAGCTTTCAAAAAATATATAGCTTTAATGGCGCGTATTATCCTTTAAGCACGAAAAGGACATTTAAAAGTATCCTTGTTATTTTAGTCTATTTTACAAAAACCGTTATAACTAGCGAACTGTTCAATATATATATATTCAATTAAAGCAATTAATTAAGACGATGATCTGGAGAATATTTTAAAAAATATATTTTCATACTTTATTTCTCATAAATTTATTTTACCTTATTGTTGGGATGGTGTCATAGTTCCAAAAAAAAAATTCCAAATTTACAAAATTCCAAAGAAAGAAAAAAAAATAATTCCAAAAAAAAAAATTCCAAGAAAAAAATTCCAAAAATCAAAATTTAATGACAAACTATTTTTTAAAAACAGTAATTTTTTACATGCATATTTCAACAAATAAAAATTTAAAAATGGAGGGGGCTGCCGCCCCCAAACCCCCGCTAAACAAATTATTGAAACCCTGATTTTGAATCCAACTCTAAAATCCCTCCTAATTCAGAATCTCAAGTATACAAATATATAAATATTCTGGAAAAAGCGTATAATCCTGTAATTGTAGCCAACTATAAAATCTCTCTTAATTATTTTTTACATGCATATTTCAACAAATAAAAATTTAAAAAAAGAGGGGGTTGCCGCCCCCAAACCCCCGCTAAACAAATTATTGAAACCCTGATTTTGAATCCAACTCTAAAATCCCTCCTAATTCAGAATCTAACGTATACAAATATATAAATATTCTGGAAAAAGCGTATAATCCTGATTTTGTAACAAACTCTAAAATTCTTGCTCGCTAAAGCTATGGAAATATTTTTTGGATTTTTTTTTGGAATTTTTTTTTTAAAATTTTTTTTTTGGAATTATTTTTTTTCTTTTTTTGGAATTTTGTAAATTTGGAATTTTTTTTTTGGAATTATGACACCATCCCAACAAAAAGGCAAAATAAATTTATGAGAAATAAAGTATGAAAATGTATTTTTTAATAAAATTGTTGTGTCAGTTTTTCATTCATGTTCTCTGGTGGGGTTGTTTGTCAACATATACCATACTTATTATATACCTTTGGAAAGAGTGTCAAAAGACCTTTCTAACAGTATAATAAAAAATGCAGGGTGTTTTTGAGAATTTCATAGTTATAGTGGTTTTTTGAAAATTCAAAATTTTTTTTTTTTGTTTTAAATTTCCACTTGAAATTGCAATATCTCCAAAACGGCAGCGCCTATCGTCATCAAATAAACGTTAAAATATTCTCCAGACCATCGTCTTAATTAATTGCTTTAATTGAATATATATATATATTGAACAGTTCGCTAGCTATAACGGTTTTTGTAAAATAGACTAAAATAACAAGGATACTTTTAAATGTCCTTTTCGTCCTTAAAGGATAATATGCGCCATTAAAGCTATATATTTTTTGAAAGCTGGCAACACCAGCTATCTTTTATATAAAGTCATTTGGTCCTACGCGGTTACTAGTTAAACCGTAGAATAGCCTTGAACAGACTTCATTATAAATGAAAGCTACTGTATAAACCAAATGTATTGCTTTCATTTCGAACAAAACTCATTTTTTTTTACTTTTTAAAATAAAGAAAAAACAAAAACAAAACAAAAATTTTAAAAAAATTTAAATCTCCTTGTTCATTGAACATTTGAACTAAACAAAAAAACAAAAGACATGAGTCGGCGCCTATAATAAATATTTTGATTGAGCTGAAATGAATTACATTTACACAGAAAGTCGGCGCATAATATTAGAGACATTATAACTTTTAACAGCGTGACCGTTAAATTCAAATTTACGTTAAATTAAAGACGGGTTTTCACCTAAAAAACGCAATATTCTAAAAAAATATCATTGTCCTATGAAAACAAAAAAAAACCTTTCTTTTGGTTGTTGTTTCATTAAAATTTGTTAAATAGTTTGTCCTAAAAAGGGATATTTGTATGGAAAAAAAATAAGCCGGTTAAATATTATGATTTCACTAATTTTATATAAAATTACATCGATATGTAAACATATATGAAGTCACTGAAGTTTTCAAAAATAAAAACAACATTTTTTCCTTTGCTACTTTGAATAACTTGGTTATTGGTAATATTAAAAACTAAATTAATTTTTATTGCATTTTAATATTATATTTATATTTTAAATGTAAAAAAGTGGAGTGTAATCAAAAATTTTGTATAAAAAACTCGAATATTTTTAATAAACAACAATATTTTTGCTTTGAGTCAATTATAAGATTACAAATTTAAGTTTTGGTAGCTGTATTAACAGCTAAATCTATTAGAGAAGTGCAGCAGATTAACTACAAAAATTTATTCAACTATAAAGATACGGAAATAAATTTGAGGCGTGTATTTTATTGTGTATCACCCTAACACGGATAAAAAAAAAACATCACAATCCCTTAAAATAACAACAACCAACAAATGTGCCCATTTGTTTTACTCTGTCCTTCTGTTTGTTGTTTACAAAATTTCTGCACAAATTTTAAACGTGAGTAGATCTCATAAAAAGTATCAGTTTCAGAATAACTTTTTCATGCACTTTTTTTTTATTGGTTGTGTTAATATTTAGAAAATATGATTTTTAAAACCCTTGGTTTTTTTCTTTACATGTTTTATTTTATACGTATACTAAGGTATAAAAACAAACACAAAGTTAGGGAATTCCATGACTAAAGAAGAGCTTAATAGTAAAATCATAATAAAACGAGGAAGTGTGAAGTAGACTGTGTCATCTCTAGGATACCCGTATGACCGTAATATAACCATTTTATAATCCTGTTAATTTCAAAAAAATACTGATTTATTAGGTGTAGTGTAATGATCATATAGAAGAAGGAGTTGTATTGTAGCCACTCGAACCCACTGCTGTAGGTATTGTGACACTTGGTCCTGGAAAAAATCATGCGATATCGCACCGCCCACCCATATTGCACGACATATCGACCTACATTTTTGATTAATGACTAAGTCCCCCGGAAGAAGGGCACCCGAAAGTAGGTTAGCTCTTAATAAACAAGTATGTTTACTTGTTTACTTAAAAATAGGTGCATATGAAAGAGTATTAAGAAAATATGTTTTTATAAAATTGGAAGAGTAAAATAAAAAAAATTCTAAGGTGAATCTTTTGGATTTAAAAAAAGAAAAAAGTGCTAACCAGTTTTGATTAGGTAAATAAAGAAAAAGAAAAACAAATATTTAACCTTTGAAAAATTTTTTTTGTTTTTGTTTGAAAGAACTTTAAAAAATATGAATAAAAACAAGAATTGTAAGAAGAAGTGCTTAAAGATTTGTAGTTTGTTAAGATGCGTTTTAGTCCAACTAATTTTCGGATTAAAAAAAAAAGTGGGAATTCTTTAAAAGTAATCCAGTATTTTTGTGTTTTAAAAAATGTAGTTTTAAATATGCGAATTATAGAACGAGAAAAAAGTTATTTTTGGTAAAGAAGGTGAGTAGTGTACCTTTACATAAAGAACGAAAGAAAACTAAATTCAATTATCATGTAGTAAAATTACCCCTTTATATTATTTAAGAATGCTATATAATAAAATAGAATGATTCTGAAAATATAAACTTACTGCTATGCCTGATCTACATATATAACCTTGCTGTAAAGAATGAAAAATAAAAACAGATTAATTGCTTTTGGTACCTATAGTAATATAACATAAAGATTTTTCTGTATTTCCTGGGATTCTGAAACTTAAAAAAAAATTTTGTTTTATTGTATTTTCATTTATTATTTTTAATTTAATTTTTTTCACTGAATATTATCTTGCAAGAAAAAAGGATTTATAGCACTTCTGCTTTAACAAACAAAAATCTAAAAAACAGAAAATCTGAAATAAAAACCCTAAAAAAAATAAAATAAAAAAAAAAAATTTAGTTGTTTTTTATTTTTATATTGTTTTTATTTTATTTATTTTTTCCACTTGCTGATTTTCAGCAAGCGGTAATAATTTTGTATCAATAAGTAGTAAATTCTCCTGATTGTCTTTATAAAAATATATTTCATGGGTTTTAACGCCCATTTCTAATTCTTTATTGCATATATCCTCATAATTTAGAGGAATAAAAATAATAAATTTTTTTGTTTCAAAAACACATTTTTCTCCAAAATATGTGTTAATTTTTTTGAATTTTTTTAAAATATAGAGCCTGTTGGGCTCCATATCTTTTATTTTTAAAAAGGTTCTTTTATATTTTTATTTTGCCTTTTCGTTAAAGGCATCGAGGAAACTGCGTTTTCTTGGCTGCGGTTGTTGTTGTTGTTCTTCTTGTTGTGGTGGATTTTGCGGTTCTGTGGTTTTTTCAAGGAGCTGTCGCTCCTCGTTTTCGTTTTGTATCTACCTTTTTTTTGCGGGGAGACGGGGAGATGCACTGACATTATCGTTTTTGACCATATATAAATTTAAAAATTGTTGTGCCATTTTTTGGATAATTATTGAACTAAACTGTAAATATTGCAGAAAATTTCCCTGTATTTATACTAAATATACCTTCAAATTCTTACGAATATCAAATCTATTATAAAACAAGATTTTGAAATAGTGTAAGTAATATACGCGTATATAATTTAAGTCAAAAGGAATTGGAAATAACTAAAATTTTAAAAAACACATTTGTTTTAAATAAAGAAGACAGTTATGATTTATTAACTTTGCTTTATCTTTGACTTTGATTTATTAATTTTGCTTTGATTTATCAAATTTTCAAAAAGTCTTGACTAGAATGTTGCAATTTCTGATTTTAGTTCTTTTCTATTTAAGATAACTTAAGATCAGATTTTTACTAGTATTCTTTAACTTTTTCTATATAAGACTTAAATAACATGTAATTTAAAGTTAGAATTAAAAACTTTATAGGTACAAATCAATTTGGTTACAATGATGTTAAAATGTTCTATTTTATAATATTTGTTTTTTTAATAAAAAAAAGATTTCAAATTCAATACAATGTATTTCATTTAAAAATATAGTAAGGTTAAATATTTTAAAATAGTACACTCCAAATTATCAAGAAGAAACATGGCTAAAAAAATAATTTTAAAAAAATTTATTAATCCAGTCTCTGAAAATTTTCAACGATTTTTAATCGAAAGTGATAATCTAACGTACATGAACGGTTCAACATATACGGTCGGAAAACAAAGTTTTTAATTAGGACAATACCGGTTAATAGAAATCAAATAGATTAGATTACAGACGCCTTCGAACAAATAATCGAACATGTAACTAGAGATAAATGTTGTTTAGGCATCTCATATGTTAAACTATAAACGGGAATAGGGAGAACAAATAAATTTTCAAGCTACAATGAGGAATCCAAGAAAAGAAAAGGAATTAGCCAAAGCCAAACTGAAAAATTAATTCATCATTGGAGTGTCTTTAAGAATACAGGAAAACTTCAAACTAAACTTGCTTCAGCATTAAGAAAAAGGGCAGGGGTAATTATACCACCAGCTGGTTGTGATATTCCTTAATTGAAAAAATATCAGGGGTATTTACAAAATACAAAATAGTTATCTATAAATATGGAACAAGAGGTAGCCAATTAGTATTCAAAGGAACCAATGATGGTAAAAGATTAAATTTGTTGCACTACATAACGACATTACATGGTAATCGGCTCTCTCACCGCTGCTTTTGTTGCAAAATACTACTGTAAAGAATGTCATATTCCATACCATGAAAAAAAAGCACATAAATACATCCTGTCCTGTCAAAATGAGCCCGCCTGATCTGGTAATAGGTTTTACATGTTTGGAGAATCATAAAGCTACTACAATCAAAATAAGCAAGTGTAAAGAAATTAAAAAATGTAAAAATTGCTTTAAAGTTTATGAAACAGTGGAGTGTGGAGTGATTTTTTGAAAAAATTGTCAAAATTTTGTACCAGATCTGTGCTACATTCAACAAAACAAAAATGAGGAGAAAATCCAAAACTTTTTATATATTTTTTATGATTTACAAGTAGAGACTAGACAAGAAAAAGTTGTATCTAAGGATTTGAAACGTCATGAACCTAATTTATGTGTCATTCAACAAAGATGTGACATTTGTATCAATATTGAATCTTAATTCTTTTGTCAAAAATGTAAATTTAGAACAACAATTTTCGAAAAAGAAATGATAATAGATAAATTAATAGAACATATTTTAAAATTGAGAAAAACATTTAAACATACAGTTTTCATTGCACATAATGGTCAAGCATTTGATAATCAGTTTGTTTTAAACTATGTATTAACAAAAACTGATATTTTTCTTTTTTTTTTTTTTTTACGACGGAAAGCTCGAAAGCCACCCATTGAAACTATGCGGTATTTTTTTGGGTAGTGTACGATTTTAACACGCCAAAACCACACCCATTTTTAACCAAACTTTAGGAGGGAACCTGTAATACAAATGTACAGTTTGTTTACAGGGATGAGGATATGGAAGGATTTAAAATTATGGTGGGAATTATTTGGAATATTTGGATTATGGGGGATGGGGAAAATTGGATGGGATATTTAGAAGAAAGATGTTAATGTTCATCTTAAATTTGGTTAAATCGTACATATATACATTATCAACTTTGGGAAAAACATTTGATGAAATATGGTTCCATAAACGAAATGAACGCATGACAAACGAATTTCCATAAGCCGTGTTACGCCATCTAACTAGCTCAACTGTGTAGAGATGAGCATCTGTTGACCTCCTTGTTTCCCATTGGAAAATCTTGAATGGAGGCATAAGTTGTTTGATTTCTTTAGAACAGGTGTTAGTCCCTACAAGATATCTATAAAACAAGGTCAGTGACCCAACAGTGCGACGATGGCTGAGGGGAGTGAGCGTTGAGGTAACACTGGGATCATTTATAAGACGAATAGCTTTGTTTTGCACTTTATCGACATATCCCAGAGCCGTAATGGGAGCACAGACCAATTATGTGCATTATACTCCATTTTCGTCCTAATATAAGTTTTATAGATATTGAGGAGATCAGAGGATGCGAAGTAAGTTTTGCAGCGATACAAGAAACCCAAACATTTAGCAGCGTCCTTAACTACTCCAAAAATATGATTTGACCAAGTTAATTTTTGGTTAAGCTCAATCCCCAAAATGTTCAAGTCTTCCGTATGTTGCAAAGCCTCTCCTTGAAAAGAAAGATTCGGATTAGTTGTTGCTATTTTTCGCGAGACTAGACAGCATTGGGTTTTTTTTGTGTTGAAATCAACACTGTTGGCTGGGGGATAAAACAGATCCCTAAGGGACACCAGCATTTATTTTAAAATCTTTGGATAAAAATCCATCGATAAGAACACGAATCGTGCGATTCGAAAGGAAATCTCCAAACCATTTAACAAAAACCCTACCTAGACCTAAAGCCTTGCATTTTGCTAATAAAGCATCATACCAAATTCGATCGAAAGCTTTAGAAATACCCAAAGCCATAACATCAGACTCACCAGAATGGTGAAGACAGATATTAAGCTTTCGCACAGGTAAGTCATGAGATCACCAATTTAACGACGGGCTTTGAACCCGTATTGGCGATCATGAAGCAAACCTGTACGATCTAGATCAGGGTTTCTTAACCTTTTTGGTGCAATTGACCCCTTTAAAAATTTTAAATATGTCACGGACCCCTCTGTGAAAAAAAATTTGTTTAAACGTCAATTATTACAAAATATATTCTATTTTATTATTTAAATATTTTTATTTCAATAATATAACTGTTGACAGATATCTTTATGTTCCTGGATATAAAATAATAACTGTAATTTAAGAAAATAAAATTTTCAATGTGAAGGCTGTTGCTGCTTTTCCTTGATTAGGAGATTGAATCGAGGGATGGTTTTCGACAAAGCAACGCGCATATCATGTTCGACATTCAGTCCATTTCGATGTTTTGTTTTTATTGTTACGGTTGTGGAAAATCCTGATTCGCAAAGATATACCGTAGCAAATGGTATAATGGCTGCCATAGCTCGTTTTACTAGCAATGGGTACGCTTCTCTTAAAGAAGACCAAAACTCTCCAAGAGTTTTTGAATCGAAATTCATTTTTAACAAGGACTTTGTTTTCAAATCAATTAACTCGTCTTTGGCAAGGTCCATGTCGTCGATACAGTCAATATCACAAAGAAAAGGATTACGAATCCACAACTCATCTTTTTTAGTTATTTCATCCAAATTGAAATATTTTTCAAATGAAACTTGAAGTACTTCCAGGTGCTCACAGATTGCATCTTTCAAGTTATTCAATAACAAACTATCTTGCCGAGATCCATTTTCAAAAATGAATTCTTCCAACATTTGAAAGTTTGCATATATCCCATTTTGAATTCTAATTTTCCAAACGGACATTTTCGATCAAAATGCTTGTAGTTTTTCAGTGGCATCCATAATTGTTGTATCAGGCCCCTGAATTGAAATATTTATATCGTTCATGTGGTTAAAAATGTCTGCCAGGTAAGCCAATTTACATATAAAATCTTTGTTATTGAAATATTCGAAGAGCGAGTTATCTTTTTCTTTCAAAAATAGTGATACTTCTGTCTTCAACTTGAAAATTCGTTTTAAAACCTGCCCTCGAGACAACCAACGCACTTCCGTATGGTACAGAAGTACCTCATGTTCTGCGTTCATTTCTTGACACAATGTTTTAAAAAGACGATGATTAAGAGCTCTACTTCTAATAAAATTCACGGTTTTAATAACTATTGACAATACATCTTTTAAGCTGGTTGGAAGAGTTTTTGTAGCCAGCGCATGTCTATGTAAAAAACAATGTGTAACAATAACATTAGGAGCTTCTTTTTTTACCGAATGTGCAAAACCAGATTTATTGCCAAGCATTGCAGGTGCTCCATCGGTACAAAGCGAATGAAGTTTTTGTTTGCAGTCGAAATCGTGTTTGGAAAAGAAAACATTCAAAATCGCTAAAACATCAACTGCCTTTGTAGTTTGCAAAAGAGGCTCACAAAATAAGAATTCTTCTTTGATAGTATCAGCTGACACGTAACGAGCAAAAACTAGAAGTTGACTACAATTCGAGATGTCTGTAGTTTCTTCCAGTTGCATACTAAAGGGAAATGGCGATGCTTTCAATTCATTGATAATCTGTTTCAAAATATCACAAGAAATTTCAACTATTCTTGACTGTAGCACATCATTGGATAATGGAATAGCCTCAAGTTTTTTTCTCTGTTCCAGTCCACAATCTAATTCAACCATTTCTAGCGCACATGGCTTAATTAATGTCTCTCCAATAGTATGCGGTCTCCTACTTTTGGCAATACGATATGCAACTCTGAAAGATGCTTCAACCAAAGGTTTTTGTGGAATACCAAATCCAAGTTTGGTTAATGTTCCAGATTTCGAAAACTGGGCTTTCTTCTTTGTAAAAAATTCTAGATCTTTAGATGCATGAAGATGAAGAGATTTGAGATGCTCTATCAATTTTGCCGGTTTCATACTGGCGTTTGCCAAAATTTTTCCACACAGAAAGCACTGTACCTTTCCAACATCGTCCGATTCCTTCATGCAACAGAATCCATATTTAACGTAACT
Organism: Dolichopus griseipennis; assembly: GCA_963082915.1. Taxonomy (NCBI): domain Eukaryota; kingdom Metazoa; phylum Arthropoda; class Insecta; order Diptera; family Dolichopodidae; genus Dolichopus; species Dolichopus griseipennis. The sequence goes on from OY720441.1 coordinate 133,029,212, forward strand.
TTCATCGTACTTCCTTTTTTTGAACATTTTGGGCGACAAAAAATATCAAGAATTAAATATCAAGAAATTATTAAGAAAAAAATATCAAGAAATTATTAAGAATTCAAATTGAAATTGTTCACAAATGAATTACTTGACTGAACTCACCTTTACTTGAAAACACCGTTGTCAACACAAAAAAACACTAGAAAAAACTATGATACAAAAAAGCACTCGAAAAAAAAAATACTGGTAAATACAATACTTTACGAACAAATATTTCACTTTAAGAATTTGCAAGAACTTTGCGGAACTGATTCTAACGCACTTTATTCCAAGTGAAATAAAAATCAAAGGCTACTTAGAGTTTCAAATTTTCAAATTTTGACAAAAAAAATTTTTTTTTAAAGAAATTTTAAAAATTAGGAGCAGTCGGCGAACCCCCAAAATATGATCTATGGACCCCCAAGGGGTCCATGAACCACAGGTTAAGGAACCCTGATCTAGATATTTCAAAAGCTTATAGTTTATAACTTTTTCCATTACTTTGGAGAGGACCGAAGTAATAGCAATAGGTCGGTAGTTAGAGGGATCGCTTTTATCGCATTTTTTAGAAATTAGAAAAACATCTGCAACCTTTCATTGGATAGGATGAATACCCGAAGAAAAGGAAAGGTGGAAAAGGTTGCGCAGAAGTTTTGAAATGGAAGTATATGTGTTTTTGAGGACGGTAGTTGTAATATCGTCCGGACCGGCTGATTTTCTTGTATCAAGATTCTTCAAGATTTCCATCACTGCTCGCGTCCTAAAGTATCTTTTACCTAAGGAGCAGCCAACTTCTGGAATAGATGGAGGTCTTTAAGTTGACTGAGGCAGTGATGACTTAGAAGCGAACTGTTTGCCAAACAAATTCGCCTTTTCTTTTGAATCTAATACGATTTGGTTGTTTATATCAACAAGTGGAGGAAAAGAAGACCCGCTATTATCCTCTTTTAGATTTTTTGCAAAAGTTCAAAAGGACTTGCTATTCTTGGGGATGTGTATTAGTTTTCGTTTCAACTTTTGGTTGAACAAGAATTTTTGCAAATTGTAAAAAAGCTAGTTTCAGCCAATTTTTTGAAATACTAATTTGGTTAAAAAGAAAGCATCAAAAAATATTTGTGGAGTTCCGTTAACCCTTTGTGGCCCAACAGCTTTTTATAGGTTTTTTCGTTACTTTGCTATAAATTAGAAATGGTGAAAATTATTGACTTCAAAATTTGTATATGTGTTTCGGTTTGAGAAAGGATTTCACGCTATTAACAGACTTGGAATTTTTTACCTCATGCCAACCCGAACATTGTTCAAAGAAAAATTTTTATGTAAATTACGCCCCATTTTTGAAAGTGGGTAAAACTTCTTTGAATTAGGGAATGTTTAAAAAAATGTTTTGTCATTTTGCACGCTCCCGGGAAACGCCGGGTAAATCTGTTAGTGTATAATAAAATAAAAAATACGAGCGGATGAATAAATTTATAAAAGTTAAACAAGAAGCTTTAGGTTGGCCAAGCAAATGTCTAACCAATAAAAAAAAACTAAATATATTGAAGGTTTCTTAAATAAGGAGTATGTCAAGCTGGAATCAACTAAAATACTCAAAAACCGAGGAAAGAGATTTTTAGCTAAATTAATTTTAAATTCATTCTGGGCTAAATTTAGGCAAAAATTTTGAATTATATGATATGTTGTCAGATCCAGCTATTGAAGTCAATCATATTTTTCCAATAAATGAATATAAAATCGTAGTTAGATGGCAATATAAAGAGGAAGCAGCTGAACAACACCAACTGTTAATTCATAGCAGTTAATACAACATATTTGGAGGAACTTGGTAAAAGAGTTCTTAATTATGACACCGACTCTGTTTTGTATGTAAGCCGAGAAGGAGAATATGATCCTTCAACAGGAGAACTTATTGGAGACATGGCAGATGAATTAGAATGCTATGGTTTAGAGAGTCATATAACTGAATTTGTGAGTAGCGGTCCTAAGAACTACGCTTATATAGCACGAAATATAACATTGAAGAAAATGTATGTAAGGTTAAAGGAATTTGTTTAAATCATACAACCTTACAAAAAATTATTTTGATACTATCAATGAAACAGTATTAAATTCAAATAAATGTAATGGAATTCATGTCATTTCCCGAAAAATTGGAGGGAACAAAGAGCATGAAGTGTTAACTGTTGAAGGAACAAAAAAATGTCAACCAAAATCAGAAAACGGAAATTCAATAAAGATGGCAGTTCAGTTCCATTTGGGTAGAGACAAAAGAAACAATAAAATATGTGTTGTATTTGTTTTTACATTTATATTTATTTAAAACAATAAACAATATAATATTCAATAGTTAAACAATATCTTTTTTTTTATCCATGTATTATTATTGTTATCAAATCCAAGCCATTTTACGTATACTTTATTTACTTGTTTTTTAACAAGGTAGGTACCTGGGTATTTTACAGGTGTTAGCTCAGCTTGATAAAAGCCTCCAGAAATTGAAGTGACAGTATAGTTTGGTAATTGGTATAACAGGGTAAGTACTATTCATCTTTTCAATTTTTAATATTTCGGATGACCAATTCGGCTGATAACCTTTTTCGAAATGACCTTTATATTTTCTTATTCTTACAAAATTTCCAAATTTATATTTTTTTTGGATAATTTTAAGTTCAGTATACACAATCTTTAGTATATTTTTATACGCTTCACCTATGAAAACTTTTTTTTAGAACCAATATGAATTTCTTCAAAACCAATTATACCACGGGGATGAAAATTATGCTCGGTTAGTTATATAAAAGAATATGCACCAATATGAATTTTTAAAATGTTGTTGCTTTACTTTTGGGAAGCTGCCATACAACATTTTTGAATATAAATAATTTTTTCAAAACTAATACTACGAGGTTAAAAGTTACACACAGTTAGTTATATAATAGTACAAGCATTTATGTGAGGTTTCATAATGTAAAGTCTTCATTTTCGGGACCTGCTGAACGAATATAAATTTCTTCAAAATTATTTATGTTAGGAGGATGAATATTGCACTTTTTTAAAGTTTCAAAATTTTGAGGCTTCAATTTCTGGGAGCTGCTATACAAAATTGTGCATTTAATAACTGTGAATCTAACGAAGCTACGAGGTTCAAATTAAAGCTGGGTAAAGTAATAGGGCAAGTTAATTGCTTTGCAAATTTGAACATTGCTCGGATCACCTTTTAGAGTTTGCTTAAATTTTTTTTTTTTAATTCTGTTTTTGTCTTTTTAATGATTTTTTTTAGCGAAAATTATATGGAGGGGTAAATGATTTTAAATGATTTTATTCTTTTATATTATGTAAGAGAAAAATGGTTTATTTTATTTAGTATGCACGGATATCTAAAAGTTGACAAGGGAATCTATAATCTTCCTTGTTTTTAAATAATTTCTAAAATTTATTCTTTTAATTAAATTTTCTATGTTATACCTAATTCAGTTTTTAATAGTTTAATTAATTTAATTTAAAAAGTGATATTACTATATTAAGTTAATAAATGAAATTTTTTTTGTCGGTGCTAACCTTTTTAAAAAAATTTTGTAAAAATGTGCCTATATGGCTTTACTCTGTCCGTCCGTCCGTCCGTATGTTTCCAAAACTTTTACACCATTTGAAATAGAGTTAAGAAATTTTAACCACGAAAAGATATTCGAGAAAAAAAAATTTCGTAGAAGAACTTTTTTCTGTAGACAACGGGTGGGTTCTGTAGACAAAGCTACAGCCTCCAAAGTTGGAAAAAGACCTATTTTGAAAACGGCAAAAGATAGCTGGTTTTTAATTTTAAAATTTATAAATTTTTAAAAGGCAAATATTTAGGGTTGCCATACGATAATAAAATTCAACATTATGCCAAACTAAATTTTTGCAAAATTTTGCAATTTTTAAACACCTGTAACTTGAATACCTGTTAAAATTTTTTTTTACAAATATAAAAAATTTAAAGTAGCATTATATTTTAACATATGTTAAAGCATTTTCTTAAATTTAAAAGGAGTTCTTAAATTAAATAAATTGTCTCTTAGTTTTAACCATTTTTGCTTAGAAAATAAATTTACTATCTCTTGAGTGCTCCCCTAATTTGGGATCAATGGAGTTGTGGTTCATAACGAACATATATAAAATATCACGATAACTCAACAACTAATGACGCTATCTTCATGAAATTTGTGCTGTAGGTAATGAAACTACGGCAACGATTACGTACGGTGAGGATTGGACAATGGGTTCGGAACTTAGAACATTTTGATCGAATTTAGGCCAAACTAGCATAATTCCGAAACCAATGAAGATAGAACCTCCAAATTTGGTATCAGGGTGTCGCTTTCGATTTCCTTAGTCTCCGTGAAATTTGAGCCTAATTAGAGTAGTAGATGGGGACCAGCCACTCAGTTCCGAGAACCTTAAAGCATATGGCGAAAGACTGCATTTGGCGAAATCGTACCATGGTTCCGGGTTCTGGAACCCTTGAAAAGGGCTAACAAACATATATTTTAAAAACACCATAACTCAAAAATAATGCCGCTATTTTGATGAAATTTAAACTCTAGGTTACTAGTAATGAAAGTACCATGGGAATTGGTTGTGGTCGAGTGTAATTTCGAAGTCAAAGAATATATTTCCTATTTCCTATGTGTCCCCGAAATTTAGACTTAATTGTAGTGGTTCAGCTATGTTCAAAGGTACTTGCTGCATTAATGTAAAATTTATTTTTATATTTAAATGAATTATATGAAAAGGTCTAAATTTGTAATTGTATTTTAGAAATACATTTATTGCATATTTTGCGTTTATAAGCTTTTCTATTAGGTATATAAACTAACCATTTAAAATAATTGCAATTTTGGAAAATTTGGATTATTAAATATATTATGCTTTGATTATCTTTTTATCACAAAATTTAATAATTAGAATTTTTTCATTTATTAATTGAATTGGAATAAACATATTTTCATTTATTTCAATGTTTTTGTTTTTTAATATTTTTAAATAGATAAATTAGTAAGAATTTGTAATATTTTTTAATAGATGTGTAATTAGAAAATGTTTTTAGTATTATAAAGTTAATTTGGCTAGCTATGTCTTACGATCAAATTAATAACAGCTTTTATGGTGTTAAAATGACTTATGGATATGTCCTTAAATTTGAACCAAATAGGTGTAGGGTATTTATAAGTCGGTTGCACCGACTGACAGTTTCATTACTTGTTTATTTATAATTATAGTACTCAATCTAAGAGAAGTGCTTAAGAAATTTTTATCCCACATAAAATAGATATAGAAAATATCAAAATTTTGCTAGAGAAATCGGAGAAGAATAATTTATATTTTTCTTTCTTGAGCCGATACTCAGCCTGAGAGAAATATTTCAGAATTTTTTTTTAGTTAAATATCTACCAACAGATGTCGCTTAAAAAATTTCTTCAGCATTTAATAGTCGGATTAATTAAATGTAAGAGAAATATTGACGTTTGCTAGAAATTACATGAAAAGATCGGAAAATTTTTGAAAAATGAATTATTTATATAAATATATAGATATTTAAAATACAAATATTTATTGAAATTTATTTATTTTTTGAGCCTGAATCCTATACTATAAAAAACGAGGAAGTTTATAGTTGCTCTTGTCAACTTTTAAATATCCGTTCATACCCACTATGATGTATAAAATAAAATAAACCCTTATTTATTTTCCTTATCTTACAAAAAAAATTTAAAAAAGTAAAATAGTTTAAAAAAATTTGACTTATCCAACCATAATTTTTGTTAAAAAAAAATAAAAAACAAAACATAAGAAAATACCATAAAACAAAAAAGAACAAAAATAAAAAAAAATTCGCCCACCCTAAAAGTTTGTCCGAGTCTAAATTTGCAAAGTAACTTGCCCTACTACTTTACCTGCCCAGTTTCAATTAGATTCATCGAATTAACAACTTTGTATGGCAGCATTATATTTTAACATATGTTAAAGCATTTTCTTAAATTTAAAAGGAGTTCTTAAATTAAATAAATTGTCTCTTAGTTTTAACCATTTTTGCTTAGAAAATAAATTTACTATCTCTTGAGTGCTCCCCTAATTTGGGATCAATGGAGTTGTGGTTCATAACGAACATATATAAAATATCACGATAACTCAACAACTAATGACGCTATCTTCATGAAATTTGTGCTGTAGGTAATGAAACTACGGCAACGATTACGTACGGTGAGGATTGGACAATGGGTTCGGAACTTAGAACATTTTGATCGAATTTAGGCCAAACTAGCATAATTCCGAAACCAATGAAGATAGAACCTCCAAATTTGGTATCAGGGTGTCGCTTTCGATTTCCTTAGTCTCCGTGAAATTTGAGCCTAATTAGAGTAGTAGATGGGGACCAGCCACTCAGTTCCGAGAACCTTAAAGCATATGGCGAAAGACTGCATTTGGCGAAATCGTACCATGGTTCCGGGTTCTGGAACCCTTGAAAAGGGCTAACAAACATATATCTTAAAAACACCATAACTCAAAAATAATGCCGCTATTTTGATGAAATTTAAACTCTAGGTTACTAGTAATGAAAGTACCATGGGAATTGGTTGTGGTCGAGTGTAATTTCGAAGTCAAAGAATATATTTCCTATTTCCTATGTGTCCCCGAAATTTAGACTTAATTGTAGTGGTTCAGCTATGTTCAAAGGTACTTGCTGCATTAATGTAAAATTTATTTTTATATTTAAATGAATTATATGAAAAGGTCTAAATTTGTAATTGTATTTTAGAAATACATTTATTGCATATTTTGCGTTTATAAGCTTTTCTATTAGGTATATAAACTAACCATTTAAAATAATTGCAATTTTGGAAAATTTGGATTATTAAATATATTATGCTTTGATTATCTTTTTATCACAAAATTTAATAATTAGAATTTTTTCATTTATTAATTGAATTGGAATAAACATATTTTCATTTATTTCAATGTTTTTGTTTTTTAATATTTTTAAATAGATAAATTAGTAAGAATTTGTAATATTTTTTAATAGATGTGTAATTAGAAAATGTTTTTAGTATTATAAAGTTAATTTGGCTAGCTATGTCTTACGATCAAATTAATAACAGCTTTTATGGTGTTAAAATGACTTATGGATATGTCCTTAAATTTGAACCAAATAGGTGTAGGGTATTTATAAGTCGGTTGCACCGACTGACAGTTTCATTACTTGTTTATTTATAATTATAGTACTCAATCTAAGAGAAGTGCTTAAGAAATTTTTATCCCACATAAAATAGATATAGAAAATATCAAAATTTTGCTAGAGAAATCGGAGAAGAATAATTTATATTTTTCTTTCTTGAGCCGATACTCAGCCTGAGAGAAATATTTCAGAATTTTTTTTTAGTTAAATATCTACCAACAGATGTCGCTTAAAAAATTTCTTCAGCATTTAATAGTCGGATTAATTAAATGTAAGAGAAATATTGACGTTTGCTAGAAATTACATGAAAAGATCGGAAAATTTTTGAAAAATGAATTATTTATATAAATATATAGATATTTAAAATACAAATATTTATTGAAATTTATTTATTTTTTGAGCCTGAATCCTATACTATAAAAAACGAGGAAGTTTATAGTTGCTCTTGTCAACTTTTAAATATCCGTTCATACCCACTATGATGTATAAAATAAAATAAACCCTTATTTATTTTCCTTATCTTACAAAAAAAATTTAAAAAAGTAAAATAGTTTAAAAAAATTTGACTTATCCAACCATAATTTTTGTTAAAAAAAAATAAAAAACAAAACATAAGAAAATACCATAAAACAAAAAAGAACAAAAATAAAAAAAAATTCGCCCACCCTAAAAGTTTGTCCGAGTCTAAATTTGCAAAGTAACTTGCCCTACTACTTTACCTGCCCAGTTTCAATTAGATTCATCGAATTAACAACTTTGTATGGCAGCTGCCCAAAAACGGAGCCGCAATATTGAAACTGTATATAAGTGCTCGATTCATTATATAACTAACAGTGTATAATTTTCATCTTCGTAGTATTATTATTTTTAAAGAAATTCATGTTGGTGAAAATAAGTTGTATAGCAGCCCCCCGAAGCATTGGTTCGATTTTAACCAAAAACAATAGGGAACCTAGAAATTGTCTAAAAATGTCCTTGTGCGAAATTTATAACTCTAACCCTTTAATTTTTGATTTATCGTACTGACACATGAACGGACGGATGGACAGATACACATAGCTAGATAGATTTATTTTTCGATGCTGATCCGATACGTACCCTTGAAACTATATCTAGCTCGCCTAGATCAATGCGGTACAAGTAGAGGAGCTTTGTTAATATAACCGATGTCATATATGTATGCACGGGTATAAAAAATTAAATATTTTTTTTTAGACAAATATCTCCTTATAGTTTAGTAGTCGGCCCAAGAGAAATTCTTAAAAATTATTATTTATTTAATTAAAGAATTTTTAGGAATACTTAGAGTACACAGAGATATCTGATAGATCAACAATTTGCCAGTTTTCACTAAATTTAATGAATAAAAAAACAAGTAAAGGAATAGTCAGTCGGTGCAACCGACTTAGAAATACCCTACATTTATTTGGTTGAAATTTAATGGGAAGTTAATAAGTCATTTTAAAACCATAAAAGATTTCAATAGTTTGATCTTAAGAGATGGCTAACCAAATTAAGTTTATAGTTCTAAAAAACATCTTCTAATTACTTTATCTATTCAAAAATATTATATATTCTTACTAATTTATCTATTTAAAAATATTAAAAAACAAAATAACTTGAAATAAATGAAAATATATTTATTTCGATTCAATTACAAAATTTAAAAAATTTGAATAATTAAATTTTGTGATAAAAAGCTAATCAAAGCATAATATATTTAATAATTCAAATTTTTCAAAATTGCAATTATTTTAAATTGTTAGTTTATGTACCTATTAGAAAAGCTTATAAACGCAAAATATGCGATAAATATATTTCTAAAGTACAATTACAATTTTAGAACTTTTCATATAATTCATTTAAATATAAAAATAAATTTACACAAATGCAGCAAGTACCTTTGAATATAGCTTAAGTATTGTATATAATATCTTAATTATGTATCACTTTTGGTAATAATTCAATAAAATATATGATATGATTAACATTAAAAAAAAGGAATTTAACCGTTTATTAAAAAAAAAATTTTGTTTTTAATTTATAAAATATTATAAAAAATATGTTTTATGGTAAAATTCTTAGCCTTCCAAAAATATAAAAGTGTTAAATATAAAATATAAGGGAAATAACCCTCGTGTACCGAAATTAAAGTTTCTACCTTCTTGTATTTCGAGGATAAGCTTTTTAGTTTTGAGATTTCTTAGGAGGCATCTGAACCAATACTACAGTTATGTCTAAATTTCGGCGACACATAAGAAATAGGAAATATATTATTTGGCTTCGAAATTTTACTCGTTTGGCCTCAGATCGATCAAAAGCTTCTAGAATCCAAACTCATTGTCCGAACTCGACCAGATTCAATTCCCTTGGTACTTCATTATTAGTAACCTAAAGTTTAAATTTCATCAAAATAGCGGCATTATTTTTTGAGTTATACTGCTTTTAAGATATGTGTTCGTTAGCCTTTGAAGTTTAAAAGGTTTCAGAACCCGAAACCATGGTACGATTTCGCCCATATGCAGTCCGCGCTGTACTTTGAATACCAGTTAACCCTTGTACACAAGTGTAACGTTATATATTAATTTTAAGGTACTATTTTTAGTAATTTCATTTATAAGCTTTTAAACCTTGGGTGGTCTAAGAGGGGTACTGAACCACCACTCCAATCGATCCCAAATTAGTGGGACACACAAGAAATAGTAAAGAACACCCTTATGCCAAATTTGAAGCTTCTACATTTTTTCAAGCTGCTATCTTTATTAATTTTAAAGATATCCTTCAAGATCTTCAGAAATGTGTGGCTGGTCCCCGACCCACTACTCCAATGGGGCCCAAATTTCAAGTGCACCAAGGAAAAAGAAAGAGGCACCCCGATACCAAATTTGTAGGTTCTATATTCATTGGTTTCGAAATTATGCTCGTTTGGCCTAAATTCGATCAAAAAGTTTTAAGTTCCGAACCCATTGTACATTACCCACCGTACGCAATCACCGCCGTAGTTTCATTACCAGTACCCTACAAACGCAAATTTTATGAAGATAGCGTCATTAGTTGTTGAGTTATCGAGATTTTTTCTATATATTCGTTAGCTCCTAGACCGATTAAAAGGTCCAGAATCTGAACCCATGGGCCGATTTCGCCCATTTGCAATCCCCGCCGTACTTTCAGCCCTAGTAACCTACAGTTAAAACTTCATCAAAATAGCTCCATTATTTTTTGAGTTATCGTGCCTACGGACGGATGGACATGGCTATATCGACTAAGTAGGTCACGCTGATCGCAAATATATATTCTTTTCCATATCTATCTCGCTTCCTTTAGGTGGTTACAAAAACCATACCAAAGTTAATATACTCCTTTACCTATTCTATAGGTGTAGGGTATAACAAATGCCAATTCCAAATTTTTTACACTTTATATTATACCCGTGCATACATATATGACATCGGGTATATTAAAATTGCTCCTCCGTTTGTAACACATCGATCTAGACGGGCTTGATATAGTGTCAAGGGTACGCATTGGCTCAGAATCGAAAAATGAGGCGATATAGCTATGTGTGTTTGCCCGTCCGTCTGTCCGTCTGTGTGTCAGCACGATAACCCAAAAACTAAAAGATCTACAGTTTTGCATGCTTTCTATTTTGGTATTAAAAGATATAATCATTATGAATATGAAGACTATTATCTATCATGATGATCATTATATTATTATGATCATATGAAGCTTATTTTGCTTAATATTAAACTTAAATTTGTGAATTAAAAATTAATTAAAAGAGATAGAATTAAAAAATTAGAGCTAGAGTTTTGAAATTCACACAAAACATTTTTTGGACATTTTTGAGGTTCCCTATTCTTTTTGGTTAAGACCGGACCAAGGTTTCGGGGAGATGCCATACAACTTATTTAAACCAATATGAATTTCTTGGAAACTGATTATACTACGAGGATGAAAATTACGCACTGCTGGTTATATAATGAATCTAGCACTTATATGAAATTTCAAAATGTTACGGCCCCATTTTTGCGGGGCTGTCATACAACTTCTTTGCACCAATATGAATTTCTTCAAAACTAATTATATTAGGAGGATGAAAATTATACACGGTTAGTTATATAATGAATCGAGCACTCATATGGAGTTTCAAAATGTTACTGCGCCGTTTTCGGGCAGTTGCCATACAAAGTTGTCAATTCGATAACTGTGAATCTAATGAAGCTACGAGGTTAACATTAAAACCGGGCAGGTAAAGTAATAGGGGAAGTTAGTTGTTTTCATTTCAGTAACTCTTTGTTTAGCACATTTTCAAAAAATTTTGTAAAAATGTGCCTATATGGCTTCATTCTGTTCGTCCGTCCGTTCGTATGTTTACAAAAACTTTTACACCGTATGAAATAGAGTAAGGAAATTTTAACCATGGAGAGGTATTGCAAAAAAAAATAATTGCGGAGAAAAAGTTTTTTCTATAGCCCCACCCGTTCCGGAGCTACAGCCCCACAAAATTGAAAAAAAAGCTCTTTATTTAAATTTTTATAACAAAAGTTCTATTAGGTACATTTTCTATCTGAAAATGGCAGAAGATAGCTGTTTTTATAAACTTTAGAAATTTTTAAAAGATAAATGTTTAGAGAGGCCACACGAAATTAGATTTAAGAATTATGCAAAACTCAATTTTTCCAAAATTTTTGGCCACACATATATTCTAAGCAGTTCAAGCTAGCCATTTTGGTCCATGGACTATAGGTCGAAAGGGTATATTAAATTTGCCATTATGTCTTTATACTATATCAATAGTTGTTTTCTTGAATTACCAACTTTTGAATAAAATATAGTCGATGGTTCAGAAAAAGTTTAAAAATCTGCTTTTTAACTTATATTTTGTATTGTACTTACCTGAAAGTTTTACTACGCTCTTCCTCGTTATATCCGTATGACTATATAGTGAAAGGGTATACTTAATTTTTCCATTACGTTTGTGACGCAGAGAAGGAGGGGAGTAGATATAGACTAAAATAAATCGATTCAACTATGTATGCTCGTCCGTCCGTCCGCCCGATAAATCAAAAACTAAAGAAGCTAGGATTTTGAAATTTTCAAAAATTCGTTTTTATGCAATAGCCAACATTGCTATTTAAATCCATCTATTTTGGTCCACTAGTTCGAGTACCTGCCACACAACTCCTTCTTTTATATGAGCATTATTCTACACCTAATGAAGCTGGGTGTCTGAAATTTTGCCAAAAAAAGTTTAGTGTAATGCCAAGTTACAGCAAAATTTGGTTGGTCTACTGCAGAGGGTTCGAGTAGCTGCCATACCACTCCTTCTTTTATATGAGCATTACACTACACTTAATAAAGCTGTATGTTTGAAATTTGACCAAAACTAATTAACCATATATATTACGGGTATCCCAGAGTTGATACAGTCTACTCTACTACACTCTTCCTCATGATTTTATGAGAGAAATGTAGGATTCCTTTTTGGAAAAACTGTTTTAAAATACTATGTATTTAAGCATAATATAAGTTAACAACAGCTAAAATTGTAATCCCGAATTCCAACGCATCATACTACAATTTTATAAATTTTAATTTATAAATTTTTTTCTAAAACATTTACCTGTCGAATCAGCAAATTAACCTGTGAAATTAGTTCAACATTATTTCCCAACATAAATCACGCGTAATCAACATATGTTTGAGTCAGCATAATGCAGGTAGAACAATGCTATTAATGTAAAATTAAAACTGTAAACTTTTAATTCAAATTTTAGCTTCGAATAATAAAGTTGATTTCAAAAAAATAAATAAAAAGCGTTATAATTTTTTTATATAAATCTTTTATTAAATTATAGAAATAAATATTTTTTTGGAAATAATTATATTTTTGGGTGACTTGGAGTATTAAAATCTTTAACTGGCGCCCGAGCAGGGACCATTCAGTATTGATTAGGAAAATAGTGAATAGCTACAAAGAAAAAATTGTGATAAATTAACAGTAAAAAAATAAATTAAAAATTTATTGAAAAAAAATGATAAATTAAAAACTATTTGTGGTGTAAACTATTAAAAACTATTTTTTTAGTACAAATTGTGATAAATTAACAGTAAAAAAATAAATTAAAAATTTATTGAAAAAAAGATAAATTAAAAACTATTAAAAACTATTTGTGGTGTAAACTGTTAAAAACTATTTTTTTAAGGAAAAATTGTGATAAATTAAACGTTAAAAACAAATTTAAAATTTATCAAAAAGTAAACTAAAAACTTTTAAAATTTAAATTAAAAATTATTAAAATCAAAAGTAAAAATTAAATTATTAAAATTAAAATTCAAAAACTATTGAAACTTTAAAAATTAAAAAGTAAAAACTATTAAAATTTAAATTAAAAAGTAAATTATTAAAAATAAAAAATTGAAAACCATTAAAACTGATTAAATTAAAAAGTATTGAAATTTAAAAACAAAAACTGATTGTTTGGAACAAGGAGAGATCACAAATTTTTCAAAGAGTACCGTTCATCAAAAAATATTTGCCTGTCAACACGTGCAGCAAGTAAATCAAGGAGTAAATCCCCCGAGTAGCATCCCAGCAAAAAGGAGCTGCCGCATAAAGGAATAACCAAAGCCTAACAAGTGTTGGCAGCAGCCGCCTGGTCCGGTAATATCAAAATACTGCAAATGGTTCTTCAACTTCAAGTCGCCACGTTTATGTAAGTTGATTATTTTTTTTTATATGAAGAAAAAAATTAAAAATAAAGGAAAAATAATTAAGAAAAATAAATCTGAAAGTTTTGAAAAATTTTTTTTGCGTAAATTAAACTATAATTTACTAGCAAATTAAATAAAAATACAAAATAAAAATTATAATCGAAAATTTTATTACAAATTTATAAATTAAGAATTGCAAAAATTTTCGTAAATTTAACCATAATTTGCGGAAAATTTAAAAAATAAAATAAAAATATAAAATTTTCTAAGACATATAATTAAATAAGATAAAAAAGTATAAAATAATTTATTTAAAGATTGCTTAGAATTTGCATGAAATTTAACCACAATTAATTGCAAATTCAGATAAATATCCTCATCTGTAAGGAGAAAAAAATTAAAATAGCAATCAGATAAATATCCTCATCCGTAAGGAGAAAAAAATTTAAATAAAAAAGAAAAATACTTATTATTAAAACTAAATTAAAACTAAAAATTATATTTGTTTCATTTTTAGCACATTTTCAAAAAATTTTGTAAAAATGTGCCCATATAGCTTCACTCTGTCTGTCCGTCTGTCCGTCCGTCCGTCTGTCCGTATGTTTACAAAAACTTTTACACCGTTTAAAATAGAGAAAAGAAATTTTAACCATTTAAAAATATTTTAATGACTGAATTGTCTTAAACATGTTTTAATTTAATATGTTATTAATTTAATATACAATAAAAGTAGCTTTTGAATGTGTTCAAGCAAATCTGCACCATAATTGCCTCCTGGACATAATAAAAACATTATTGTCTTTTACCTTATCAAACTAAACTAACAAACATTTAGTAAAAAACTTTTGTAAACAATTACTTAATAATTAATAAATCCTTTACTAAATTAAATATTTTATTTATCTATGAATTTAAAATATACTGCCTATATATTGTTAATGTGAAGTAAAACAGATACAGCTTTAAAATAGTTGCATAGAAATTTCCATATAAATGCATTTTGCCGGCATAAAGTAGGCATTTAAGTCTTTACACTTAATATCATCATCATCTTTTAGCGTTACAACTCCTGGTGAGTTTTAGCCTTCTTCACTATCTTCCTCCATTCATCTCTGTTTCTCGCGGTGGTTTTCCAGTTTATTTCCCCTAGTTTTCTGGTATCGTCTTCAATGTTATTTTCCCATCTGCTTCTAGGCCTACCTCTTGCTCTGTTAAGCAATGGTCTAGCATTGTAAATTTTGTACTGTGCTCTATTTTCCGCCATTCTGATGACATGCCCCGCCCAACTTAATCTACTGGACTTTATATGTTTTACAATGTCCTCGTTCTCTGCTAGCGCATATAACTCTGAATTGTGCCTTCTACGGTATTCGCCGTTTTCATTTCGTATTGGACCATAAATAGTTCTAAATATCTTTCTTTCAAATATTCTTAACATTTCTTCTTCATTTCTATTCATGGTCCATGTTTCACTTCCATAAGTTGCTACTGGGCGTATGATGGTTTTGTATATTTGCAACTTTGCTCTTCTTGTTATTAGCTTGGATGTCATCAGCTTCTTATGAGAGTAGTAACATTTGTTTGCTGCCTGTATTCGGTCTTGTACGCAGGCTTGGCTACTGTTATTGTTTGTTAATATTATGCCAAGATATTTGTATTAACACCTTCAATTTCATCTTGTTCTATTTTTATATTTTGTGGAAGTCTTCTTTCTTCATTTCTTGACATTTTTAGGTATTTAGTTTTTGCCATATTTATATTTAAGCCTATTTTACGCGATTTTTCTGTGATTAATTTAAATATATCTGCCATTTTATTATAAGCTTTGGCAATAATCAAAATATCATCTGCGTACACTATAATCTGATACTCTCTCATGAATATATTACCTCCCAAATCCATGTTACCTATTGCATATTCCAGAAGCATATTAAAAATTATTGCTGAAAGAGCGTCCCCTTGTCGTACACCGCTTGTACTAATAAATTCTTCTGATGTAGAGTCCTGTATTAATATCTTATTCGTGGAATTTTGCATTGTCATCATTATAAGACCAGTCAACTTCGTGGACACGCCCAGTTTCAGTAAGGTAATGTCTTTTCTCTAGCTTTATTCTTCTCTTCTATTGCTAGTACACATTCTTCATCAAACCATTCAGAATTTCTTTCAGGTCGCTTTCTTCCTATAACTTCTCTCGCTGCGGTAATTAAACTTTCTTCTATTTGCGACCATTTTCCATCTATAGTTTCATTTGTACCTTCTAGGGACTCTATTTTTGTTCTTATTGCACTTTGGTATTGTTCTTTTAAATCAGTTTCCTTAAGCTTTTCATTATCCCATTTCACTCTTTTAACTCCACCCTTTTTTGCAATATTTGATATTCTTTGCCTTACTTTTGCAACAACAAGGAAATGATCGCTGTCGCAATTGGCTCCGCGGCATGTTGTGATGTTTATTATTGATGTTGCCCATCTTTTTGACACTAGTACATGGTCAATTTGATTTACTTCGTTTGTTCCCGGTATTTTCCATGTGCCTTTGTAAATATTTTTTCGTTCAAAGGCCGTACTTCTGACCCGCATATTTTGTTCGCACGCTAATTGACACAATCTTGCGCCATTATTGTTTGTAATATCGTGTAATGAGAATTTTCCTGCGATTTTATGTATATGTGCTTCTCTTCCAATCTTTGCGTTAAAGTCTCCCATGAGGACTATCGTGTCATAATTATTTATTCTTTCACATACATCTCCAAGATTTTCATAGAAAGCATCCTTTTCATTGTCATCTGCATTTTCAGTTGGTCCATATGCGTTTATAATTGTAATATTGTTAAATTTACCTTTTAATCTTATGTAACTTATTCTATCATTAACTGGTGTAAATCCTAATACTTTTTCTTCTATATTTTTACTAACTATAAACCAGTGCCATACATGCCTGTTCTTGTATCGTTTCCACTGTAATAAAATGAGAATAGCCTTTTTCTGATTTTTCCTTTACCTTGCCATCTTATTTCTTGCAATGCTGCTACGTCAATTTTATACTTGAGGAGTTCTTGTGCAATTTCATACATTTTTCCTGGTTGTAACATTGTTTGTACGTTCCACGTTCCAAATCTTAAGTCATTTCCTTTATCCTTTTTACGTTGCCGGGTCAATTTACCATTAATTCCACCATTTATCCGAGGCTCTATTTGAGATTTATAAGCACATTAAGTTTTCACGGGGAGAGGATGCTAGCCTTTCGCCCAACCCCCATCTTTGGAGGGCCGTTGGGTTTGAAGAGTTGCTTCAGAATTTGCCATATAATGCGTTGAAGTTCTCATAACTATGTCACGAGTTCAACTGCATTATATAGCATTTTCCTACTTCCTGAGACGCCGATGTATGTGGCCATTCAGGTTACAACTCTTCTTCCCTCCTCCTTTCTCAACCGGGCTTGGGACCGGCTACGGCGGAGTTTACACTTAATATAGGCAAACAAAAAGAAAAGAAGTAAAAACCATCATTATTTATTACTTTTTAAATCTTTTCAATAACAGAAATCTTTAAATAAAATAAAATTTAATACGTTATTAATTTGAAATAAAATAAATGTAGCTTTCAAAACGGTTCCATGCAAATCTGCACCATAACTGTCTCTTCGGCATAATATGACAATATAAACATTATTGTCTTTAAACTTATTCAAAATAAAAAAAAAACTTTATTCAAAATAATTTGTAATCAATTACTTAATAATTAATAAATCCATTACTAAATTAAATATTTCATTTAACTCTGAATTTATAATATACTGCCTCTATTTTGTTAATGTGAAGTAAAACAGGGACAGCTTTAAAACAGCTTTAAAATGAGCATTTATATGAAAATAGTAATTTTTATATAAATGCATATTGCAGGCATAAAGTAAGCATTTAAGTCTTTACACTTAAAAGAGTCAAACAAAAAGAATAGATGTAAAATCTATTAATAAAATAAACAATCAGTTATATATGTATAAAACAATTTCTGCAATTATGCAGTTTGCTACTGGTTGCTAAGATATACGAAAAAACAAAAGAGGTTAGTGTGGAGTGATACTAGTGAGTATCGACAATTAATGGTTTGGTTCGTACTGGTTGCTGAGATATACTATTTATATCTTAGCAACAATAAATAAAAATGTTGAAAATATTAGAAATTAAAAAAAATTTTTATACCCGTGCATATATATATGACATCGGGTATATTAAAATTGCTCCTCCGTTTGTAACGCATCGATCTAGACGAGCTAGATATAGTGTCAAGGGTATGTATCGGCTCAGAATCGAAAAATGAGTCAATCTAGCTATATGTGTCTGTCTGTCCGTCCGTCCGTCTGTGTGTCAGCACGATAACTCAAAAACTAAAAGAGCTACAGTTTTGAAATTTTCACAAAATATTTTTCAATCAATTTCTAGGTTCCCTATTTTTTTTGGTTAAGATCGGACTAAAACTTCGGGTAGCTCTCGAACAACTAACTTTTTTAACTCCAATATTTTCATATAAAATCTATTCATATAAAATTTCATATCTTGTTTTGTTCTTTTTTTTTTTTTGTAGATAACGATTTCGAGTTACGATTTCATATGATTTAAATGATACGTAGTTTAAAAAAAAATCTAAAATAAGCAAAAAAGAACACAAAGATTTTTTTTAAGCATTCTGATATTGATAGATATAATCATTATGATTATTATCTATCATGATGATCATTATATGAATATGATCATATGAAGAATATTTTGCTTAAGTTTAATATATTCGTGAATTAAAATTATTTATAAGAGATAAAATTGAAATATTAGAGCTAGAGTTTTGAAATTCACACAAAACATTTTTTGGACATTTTTGAGGTTCCCTATTCTTTTTGGTTAAGGCCAGACCAAGGTTTTGGGGAGCTGCCACACAACTTATTTAAACCAATATGAATTTCTTCAAAAGTAATTATACCAGGAAGATGAAAATTCCACACGGTTAAATTTATAATGAATCAAGAACTTATATGAAGTTTCAAAATGTTACGACTTCATTTTCGGGGGGCTGCCATACAACTTCTTTGCACCAATATGAATTTCTTGGAAACTGATTATACTACGAGGATGAAAATTACACACTGAGCACTTATATGGAGTTTCAAAATGTTACTTCTCCGTTTTCGGGCAGCTGCCATACAAAGTTGTCAATTCGATAATTGTGAATCTAATGAAACTACGAGGTTAAAAGCAAAACTGTGCAGATAAAGTAATAGGGCAAGTTAGTTGGCAAAGTTGGATATCACTCGGACCAACTTTTAGGGTGGGCTATTTTTTTTTTTTATGGTTTTTTTTTTCTTTTTTTTTTAAGCAAACATTTTGGTATAATGAATTAAAAATATAATTTTTTT
Organism: Dolichopus griseipennis; assembly: GCA_963082915.1. NCBI lineage: Eukaryota > Metazoa > Arthropoda > Insecta > Diptera > Dolichopodidae > Dolichopus > Dolichopus griseipennis. The sequence continues at coordinate 133,048,575 of OY720441.1, forward strand.
TTTGTTCTTTTGTTTTTTTTTAAGCAAAATTTATGAGATAATAAGTTAAATTTTTTTTTAACTATTTTACTTTCTTATATTTTTGTTGTAATATTTATAATAGCATAGGGGAATAAATAACGGTTAGTGGGTATGCACGGGTATCTAAAAATTGAAGAGGAAGAGTGTAGTAGAGTAGACTGTGTCAACTCTGGGATACCGGTATGATCGTAACATATACATTATATCATCCGGTTAAATACTTTTGGCAAAATTTCTCACCTACAGCTTTATGTGTATGGCAGCTACTCGAACCCACTGCAGTAGACCAACCAAATTTTGCAGAAACTTTGGCCATAAAACTAAACTACTTTTGGCAAAATTTCAGATACGCAGATGTAATAGGCATAGAGTAATACGCATAGAAAAAAAAGAAGTTGTATGGCAGCTACCCGAACCCATGGACCAAAATGGCTGGATTTAAATAGCGATGATGACAAAAAAAATTTGCGAAAATTTAAAGATCCTTGCTCCTTTAGTTTTTGAGTTATCGTGCGTACGGACGGACAAACAGCCGGATAGACGGGCATACATAACTAAATCGATTTATTTTTCGATTCTGATCCGATTCATACACTTGAGTCTATATCTATACCCCTTTTATACCCCTTTGACTATATAGTCATACGGGTATAAAAATAAAAACGTTTCACAGGCAAAATTTTTAAAATTTTTTGACAGGATTATACCCGTTTGACTATAGGTGAAAAAGGTATACTAAATTTGCCATTATGTCATTATACTATGTGAATAGTAGTTTTCTTGAATTGCCAAGGTTTGAATAAAATATAGTCGATGGTTTAGAAAAGGTTTAAAAATCTGCTATTCAACTTATATTTTTTTTTGTACTTACCTTAAAGTTCTACAACGGTTTTCCTCGTTTTTTTATGATTTTATGAGAGAAATATAGGCTTCTTTCTTAGTAAAACTGTTTTAAAATACTATGTATTTAAGCATAATATATACTAAATTGAAATTTTTGATTTTATTTGAAGAAAACAGCAATTCTACACGGAAATCTACTTTTAAAAAACAACAACTGCAAATAAGATTAAAAAAAAAGGCTTACGAAAAATGTAGGGAAGAAAAATGTTACGCTATTTAAATTTAAAGATATTTTTATTCGGACTTTTTATTAGCTTCATTTTTATTATTATTAATATTATCTCATTTAGCTCAAATAGTGCAAAATATTTGAAACTATTTGCGGAAACAAAAAATTTTTTGGAATCCCGCCAGGCCGAAATGGGTTTATTTATTCCATCCAAATTTTGTAAAACTAATTCCGGTTGCTAAGAGGAACATTTGCGGATAATTGCAAGTCAATCGGACAAACAGTTCTGGCTCGCCTTAAAAAACATTGAAAAAGCTTCATTGCGCCCTCATGCCCAAACAAGTTAACCGAACTCAATAAAAATTTGTGTCAGCCTCTCTTTTCGACCGCGAATCCAACTTGTAAAATTGGACACAAATCGCAAACATAAAAGTTTTAGGAAGCCCGCCGGGCCAAAATGGGTTAATTTATTCCAACCAAATTTATACAACTAATTTCGGTTGCTAAGAGGAGCAGTTGTGCAAAATCGACATCAAAAAAACGAAAGAGCTTAAAACGGCCCTGGAGCCGCAACCTGTTGACTTATAAAAATGTGACATAGTCTATGTTACCCACTGGGCTCTCAAAATTATCCTTTTAAAATTTTGTGACAATCGGACCAGTGGTTTACACGTAAATCCCGGACAAACAAACAAACAAATTTTCTTCTGTATATATTAGATTATACATAATATGTTTTATATTAAAATTCTAGAAAAATTTAACACTTTTATATTTTTAAAAGGCTAAGAATTTTACTATAAATTATATTATGTATTATATTTTATAAATTAAATATATTTTTTTAATAGAAGACGAAAGTTTTTTATTTTTTTATTTTTATTATATCAAATCTATATTTTATTGAATTAATACCATAGGTAATATATAATTAACAAATTGTGTACGATACTTAAGTTGTAAAATTTATTTTTATATTTATATGAATTATATGAAAAGTTTCAAATTTGTCTGTGTATATTAGAAATTCATTTTTTGCATATTTTGATCATTAAATTTTTTATACAAAGCTAATGAAAGCATTAATGGTATTAATTAACATTAAAAACCATCAAATTATACAGACTTCTATATATTTATTATTACAAATCAATATTTTTTTCGATTACATTTGAGTTTATTTATATAAAATATTAAAAAATAAGTAAATTAAAAGAATAAATTTAAAAATTATTTGAAATAATTAATCAAGAGTACTAAATCAATCAACAGTAAATGCACAACAGCCAAAAATTCTGAAAAGGTGTAAAATTTTATTGAATTGGACAAAAAGTTTTAAATATGTATAATAAAAGTTTTTAAATATATTTACGAATCTATTTCTTTTAAGTTTATTTGTTGTTTAATATTTTTAAATAGATAAATTAGTAAGAATTTTTAATATTTTTGAATTGATAAAATAACTAAAAAAGGTTTTTAGTATTATAAAGTTTATTTCGTTAGCTATGTCTTAATAAAAGCTTTTATGATTTTAAAATGACTTATGGACTTCTCATTAAATTTGAACCAAATAGGTGTAGGTTATTTCTAGTTCGGTTGCACCGGTTGACTATTTCTTTACTTGTTATACCCTACACCTATAGAATAGGTAAAGGGGTATATTAACTTTGGTATGGTGTTTGTAACCACCTAAAGGAAGCGAGCTAGATATGGAAAAGTATATATATTTGTGATCAGCGTGACCGCCTGAGTCGATATAGCCATGTCCGTCCGTCCGTCTGTCCGTCCGTCCGTCCGTAGGCACGATAACTCAAAAAATAATGGAACTATCTTGATGAAATTTTAACTGTAGGTTACTAGGACTGAAAGTACGGCGGGGATTGCATATGGGCGAAATCGGCCCATGCGTTCGGATTCTGAACCTTTTAATCGATCGAAGGGCTAACGAACTTTTATAAAAAATCACGATAACTCAACAACTAATGACGCTATCTTCATCAAGTTTGTACTGTAGGTTGCTAGTAATGAAACTACGGCGGGGATTGCGTAAGGTCGAGATTGGACCATGCGTTCGGAACCTACAACTTTTTGATCGAATTTAGACCAAACGAGCATAATTCCGAGATCAATGAAGATAGAACCTCCAAATTTGGTATCAGGGTGTCCCTTCCTATTTCCTAAGTGTCTTGGGAATTTGGGTCCCATTGGAGTACTGGGTCGGGGACCAGCCACACATTTCCGAAGACCTTAAAGCATATCTTTAAAATTAATAAAGATAACAACTTGAAAAAATGTAGAAGCTTCCAATTTGCCACAAGGGTGTTCTTTACTATCTCTTGCGTGTTCCCCTAATTTGGGATCAATTGGAGAGATGGTTCAGTACCCCTCTCAGACCTCCCAAGTTTTAAAGGCTTATAATCGAAATTACTAAAAATAGTTACTTAAAATTAAGATATACCGTTCAAATTGTGTACAAGGGTTAACTAGTACTATAAGCACAGCGCGGGCTGTATAAGGGCGAAATCAGCCCATGGGTTCGGTTCGGATTCTGGACCTTTTAGTCGGTGTCAGGGATAACGAACATATATAAATAATCACGATAACTCAACAACTAATGAGGCTATCTTCATGAAATTTGTGCTGTAGGTTATTGGTAATGAAACTACGGCGGCGATTACGTAAGGTGAGGATTGGACAATGGGTTCTGAACTGAGAACTTTTTGATCGAATTTAGGCCAAACTAGCAATGAAGATATAACCTCCAAATTTGGTACCCGACTGTCCTTTCTTATTTCGTAAGTGTCTTTGAAATTTGGGCTCCACTGGACTATTGGGTCGGGGACCAGCCACTCAGTTCCGAGGACCTTAAAGCATATTTTCGAAATTAATAAAAATAGTAACTTGAAACAATTGTAGAAGCTTCAAATTTGGTCCAGGGTTTTCTTTACTATTTCTTGCGTGACCCCAAATTTGGGATCAATTGGAGTGGTGGTTCAGGGCCTCTCTTAGACCCTCCAATGTGTAAAAGCTTATCATCGAAATTAATAAAACTAGTACCTTAAAATTAACATAGAACGTTCCAATTGTATACAAGGGTTAACTAGTATTGAAAGTATGACAAGACTGCTAATGGGCGAAATCGTACCATGGTTTCAGGTTCTGGAACCCTTGACAAGTTCAAGGACTAACAAACATATATCTTGAAAATACCATAACTCAAAAAATAATGCCGGTATTTTGATGAAATTTAAACTCTAGGTTACTAGTAATGAAAGTACCATGGGAATTGGTTGTGGTCGAGTTTAATTTCAAAGCTAAAGAATATATTTCCTATGTCCTATGTGTCTCCGAAATCTAGACTTAATTGTAGTGGTTCAGCTATGTTCAAAGGTATTTGTTGCATTTATGTAAAATTTATTTTAATATTTAAATGAATTATATGAAAAGGTCTAAATTTGTAATTGTATTTTAGAAATACATTTATTGCATATTTTGCGTTTATAAGCTTTTCTATTAGGTATATAAACTAACCATTTAAAATAATTGCAATTTTCAAAAATCTGGATTATTAAATATATTATGCTTTGATTATCTTTTTATCACAAAATTTAATAATTAGAATTTTTTCATTTTGTAATTGAATTGGAATAAATATATTTTCATTTATTTCAAGTTTGTTTGTTTTTTAATATTTTTAAATAGATAAATTAGTAAGAATTTGTAATATTTTTTAATAGATAGTGTAATTAGAAAATGTTTTTAGTATTATAAAGTTAATTTGGATAGCTATGTCTTACGATCAAATTAATAACAGCTTTTATGGTGTTAAAATGACTTATGGATATGTCCTTAAATTTGAACAAAATTGGTGTAGGGTATTTCTAAGTCGGTTGCACCGACTGACTGTTTCTTTACTTGTTTTCGTTTTTATTTGTGATTTTTTCAGGAGAAAGTTTTGTTGTCCTATGTTTTGTATAATTATATTCTTTTAATAGTGTTTTAATAGGTAACCAATTATATTTCCCGTTTAAACTAAATTTTTTTCCCATCGAATTTTTTAATGTGCGGTTGAATTGTTCAACAATTGATGCTTTTAATTCACTAAATGTATGATAATGATTGGTTGATTTTTCTTTCATATAATTTTGAAATTGTGAATTAAAAAATTCCTTACCCTGATCAGAGTGAATGTTTATACCCGTATGACTATATAGTCAAAGGGTATAATAAATTTGCCATTACGTTTGTGACGCAGAGAAGGAGGGGGGTAGATATAGACTCAAGTGTATGGATCGGATCAGAATCGAAAAAAAAAATCGATTTAGCTATGTATGTCCGTCCGTCCGTCCGCACGATAACTCAAAAACTAAAGGAGCTAGGATCTTGCAATTTTCGCAAATTAGTTTTTTTGCAATAGCCGTCATCGCTATTTGAATCCAGCCATTTCGGTCCATGGGTTCGGGTGGCTGCCATACAACTTCATTTTTTATATGAGTATTTCTCTGTACCTATTACAGCTACGTGTCTGATATTGTCGCAAAAGTAGTTTAGTTTTATGGCCAAAGTTTCTGCAAAATTTGGTTGGTCTCTTGCAGTGAGTTCGAGTAGCTGCCATACAACTTCTTATTTTATATGAGCATTACTCTCCACCTAATGAAGCTGGATGTCTGAAATTTTGCTCAAAATAGTTTAGTGTAATGGCCAAAGTTACTGCAAAATTTGGTTGGTCTACTGCAAAGGGTTCGAGTAACTGCCATACAACTTCTTATTTTATATGAGCATTACTCTATACCTATAGAAGTTGGGTGTCCGAAATTTTGCCAAAAATAGTTTATTGTAATGGCCAGAGTTACTGCAAAATTTGGTTGGTCTACTGCAGAGGGTTCGAGTAGGTGCCATACAACTCCTTCTTTTATATGAGCATTATACTACATCTAATAAAGCTGGTATGTTTGAAAGTTTGCCAAAAGTAATTAATGTTTATAATGATATAATGTTTATATAACGGTCATACGGGTATCCCAGAGTTGACACAGTCTACTCTACTACACTCTTCCTCGTTTTTGGTATAACTTTAGCTCTACTAAAAATCGATTTTAAGGAAAATATTTTCAGCATTTTTTGTTTTCTTAGGTTCAGCATAGGCATAATTGGAAAAAGTGTCAATGAATGTCAACATAATATATTTTATAACCTTCATTATACTTTGCATAGGGTATCAATTCAAAATCAAAAAGAACTGAGAAAATTTTTATCTAGTACGGAATGGAAGTTATTAGTTAATTTTGGAAAAATAATATAAAATAAACTATAAAATATTTTAACGCAAAAAAATAATAATTATTTGGTGAAAGTTCTTTTAAAATTGTATAAAAAGATAAACTTTTGGATAATATTTAAAGTATAAATATTTAAATAAAAATATAGGATTTGCAAAAATATTATTATAAAATTATCAATTTGCATGTGGTTTAGAGCTTATCTCACTAAAATTATCAATTTAACGTTAATTAAAATCAAATGAGTAAATAAAACAAAAACAACAACATGGCAAGTAGTAGCACGTGTAAAAAATGCAACAAAAGTATGAGAAATGTATCATCAATAAAATGTATGGGTTTTTGTGGTGGAATATTTCATACAGCAGTAAATTGCAGTGGAATAAATGAATATGAAAAAATAGAAGAATACTTGAAAAACAACAACAATAATAGTTTATTATTGTTTATTGTCATATTGTTTATATGTGCGGAATGTAAAGGAAAAATAGAACTGATTAAAACAAGTTTTGATGGTATTGAAAGTAAATTTGAAAAAATTAATGAAATTAATGAAAAACTAGAAGATAAGGAAAGATCATTGAAAGAAATTATTAGTAATCTGAATATTTTGGTTCAAGATAAAATTATAAACAATATAGAAATAACATCATTACAAAATAAACCAAATAAGAAGATTAAAGCAATAAATAATAAGAAAACGTATGCAGAAATGATTAAACAGGACCCACTAGTGGTAATAAAACCAAAAAAATCGCAATCTAGTGATTTAACTAAAGCAGCAGTAAAAGAAAATATTTGTCCAGAAAATTTAGCAATAAACAAGGTGGCCAAAAAAAGTGATGGAACAATTGCTATTTATTGTAAAGATGCTGATTCAGTTGGAAAAATTAAAGAAAATGTAGAAGAAAAGCTGGGAGATCAATACAAAGCGATTATACCTAAAGAAATTAAACCCACAATATTAATTAGCGGCATGTCTGAAAGCTATGATAAGAATACTATTGGAATAAAATTAAAAAAACAGAATTTTTGGATAAAAATAGACGAATTAAAGTGTGTTAAAGTGTATGAAACAAAAAAGAAAGTTAATAAATTTAATGCAATAGTAAAAATGTGTTTGGAAGATTTTAACGAAATAATAAAGAAGGGAAAAATTATAATTGGATGGGATGTGTGCAGAGGTTTTGAAAATTTGGATGTAGTGAGATGTTATAAATGTTTGGGTTGGGATGTTATAAATGTCCATATGGACACAAGAAGAAGAAATGCCATGAAGAAAAAAATAAATGTTTAAAATGCGGAGGGGAACACCTGGCTAAAGAATGTAAAGCGAAGGAAGAAAGATGTATAAATTGTGCCAGGGCAAATGAAAAATATAAACTTGAACTAGATGAAAGACATAGTAGTAGATAGAAAATGTGAAGTATATATGAGAAAAATTGAAATAAATAGAAAAAGGATTTTTTTATAAATAATTTTTTTATAGATGAAGAAAATGATGGTAACGATATAATTGGTATATATTTAAATATTCAAGGGTTAACAACTAACTTCAGTGAAATGGAAAATTTAATATACGAAGAAAATTTTTGTTTTATATGTTTAAGTGAAACGCATATTACTGATAAAATTGATAGTTCGGAATTATTGATCAATAATTATAAAACGTATAATTGTAATTCATATTCCAGACACACTGGTGTGGTAACAATTTATATTAACAAGAAATATCAAAGTGATTTAGTTGATTCTTTTTATTGAGAAAATGTATTGATCTTATCTATTAAAATTAAGATAAAAGAGGAAAATTATAATCTTATATGCTTATATAGATCACATAGATGTTCTACAAATGGATTTATTGATATATTAGAAGAGTGGTGTGAGAGGCATGTTGATAATGAAATGAATCTCATAGTTACTGGGGTCTTCAATATTAATTTTGCAGATGAAACGGAGGGAGATCGGATAAATCGTTTTTTGTGTAATTATGGGTTGATACAAAAATTTAAGGAACCTACCAGAATCACGAAAACATCACGAACTCTAATAGATTACGTTTTAACGGATCATGTAACTGAACTAGAAGTAAATATAAATAATAAATATAAAATATCGGATCATGAAACTATACAAATAGAAATACATAGATTTGAAAACAACAACAATGAAAAACAGATAAAATACTACAAATACAATAAACAAGAGTTAATTAATAAATTAATTGCTTTAGATTTTGACCACATATTAAACATAACAAGTGTAAATAGCTGTGTGTTGAAATTAAAATCTGATTTAATTTGTAGTGTAGAGAATTTAAGAAGAACAGTAACAATAAATAATAAAATGAATAAGTGGTACGATGAAGAATTAAAGCTTCTTAACAGGCAGAAAATATTTCTTTATAATAGAGCAAAAATTTTAAATGATCAATTAACATGGAGTAATTATAAATCTATAAGAAATCAATACAAGTAATTTAAAAAAAAAATAAATATACTGAGGAAAAAATTCTAGAAAACATGGGTAATCAATGTGATATGTGGAAAACTTTAAAGATGTATGTATTAAAAAAAGAAGTAAACGAAATAGAACAAATAGTAAGTAATATAATGTATTAGTTGACAAATTAGAAATAACTAAAGAATTAAATACTTTCTTTGTTAAAAGTATATTAGATATAAATAATAGCATAAAAAATGTTCAATATGAAGACAATATAATTGAAATAGAAACAAAATTTTGAGTTTGCACTAGTAAATGATGAAATATTAGAAATATCATTTAAAGATTTAAAAATTAAAAATTACTACATAGGAATAAATAAGTCTTATTTTATAATAATAAATAAGATTATTTTAGATTGTAAACCAACTTTTTTTCCAAAATGAGAAAAATATAAATAAGTCAATGTTAGAAGGGATATTTCCGGAAAGTTGGAAAGAAACTATAGTAACACCAGTACCTAAAATCAAAAATGCAAAAGAACCTGTGGACTTTAGACCAGTGAATATGCTTTTAATTTGTGAGAAGATTTTTCAAAGAATAGTTTATAATCAACTTAGATATCACTTAGATATAAATAATATATTATGTAATGAACAATCAGGTTTCAGAAAAGCTCACTCTTGCGAAACAGCCATAAATTTAGTTATCTATGAATGGAAAAATTATATGGAAAATGGAGAAATCATTGTAGCAGTTTTCTAGATCTCCAGAGAGCCTTTGAAACTATAGATAAAAATTAGTAAGATAGGTGTAAAAAATGTGGAATTACAATGGTATAAAAGTTATTTATATTGAAGGACACGAGAGTTGAAGGAGAGTGAAAATTGGACAAATATATTCGGATGTGCAAAATGTTCACGTAGGTGTGCCTCAAGGATCAGTTCTGGGTGTTTTATTATTCTTGATATATATCAATGACATAAAAAACTCAATTCAATCTTGCAAATTAGCGTTATTTGCAGATGACACATTATTATATGCAAAAGGAAATTTAGTTCAAGAATGTAATGAAAAGATAAATAATAATTTAATCGAACTTTATTAGTGGCTTAATATGAATAAATTAAAATTAAACATCAATAAAACAAAGTACATGGTAATAAATGGACGAAATGAAATAGCCAATATACATATAGATGGATGTGTAGTTGAATGTGTGAAGGAATATAAAAACTTGGGAATTACGATAGATGACAAACTTAAATTTAACAAACACTGTGATACAATATGCCAAAAAATATCAAAGAAAATTGGATTCTTATGGAGAATTAGAAAGCAAATATCGTTATCATCTGCAAAAATAATATATAATACAGTAATATTACCGCATTTTGATTATTGTTCATCGATTTTATTAATCTGCAATATGGGACAAATAAATCGCTTACAAGTGCTTCAGAACAAAGCATTGAGAGCCGTACTAAAATGCAATAGATTCACTAGAAGTTCAGAGATATTGTCAATTTTGAAATCGCTAAATGTGATGCAGAGATTAAAATTTAATATATTAGTTTTCGTATTTAAGATAAAAAACAACTTACATCCTACATACCTAAGTAATAATTTTCGCTTTGTTGGAGAAGGTCATTCATATAGTTTAAGAATTGTTGGTGATTTTAGACTTCCATTCTGCAGAACTGCTCATGGCCAAAACAATTTAATGAATAAAGAATTGCAACTCTTCAATCAATTGCCATTGGAAGTAAAAAATATTAACAATTTGCAGAGATTTAAAACATCAATTAAATCAATAATAAGGACAAATAAAATTTAAATAAATTAGTCCATGGATAATTAAAATATTTATAAATTTTTTATGAAATAAAAGAAAAATAATTTTATAAATTTTGTAAAATTGTAAATAGTTTATCAAATTTTAATTTAATTTACAAAGATGTTAAATAGTTTTAATAAACTAATAATGTAATAAATACAAAATACAAAAATACAAATTTGACACGTGTCATTTAAACCCTTTTGTTTGAATTTTCTTCTAAGAAATTTACGTCGTATGTGTCTATGAATTTCAGTCACTATTTGAGCTCTTGACATTTTGTTTTAAAAAATGTTAAAGGTAATGTAATAATAATTAATATACCAAATCGTAGTTTTAAACTAATCGACTGTTTGAGTCTAATTTACTTTAATACTTTTTCTACATGAGTATATAACTAGACTTTTATTTTCAATTATATTTCATTTCAATTTTGAAATGCAACTCAATAAAATGCAGCCTGATACTACAACATATCCGTTTCATGAAACTGACTAAATACACAAGGCCAGATACACCAAATTAAAATTATGTCCACCATGGACGACGAAGATATAACAGAAACGGAGGAATTTATTCCTTTATTTCAGATTGTTGATTCGGAAGATGAAGAAGAAGAAGTGGAAGAAGAAATGGCTGAAGATGAGGAACGAGTTCCGAAATATGGGGTATAAATAATCAGCAGGGAGATCCTGACTACTTTGAAGATATTTTTAGAAATAATTTTTAGTCTGTTTAAATAACTAATAAATAAAAATAAAAATAAGTTATATTATTGTGATTTATTTAAGTTTTTTATAGAGATTGCTACAAATTTTTTGTTTTAACATTACAGGGATTTCAAAAAAAAAGCAACATGTTTTTTTACATTTAACTTAGCAGATTTATACTGTGTCATCACTGCTTGAATAAAATAGTTTAAATTGTAATATGTCTTTTATCATCTGCATATCGAGTTTTGCGTTAAATTGATAATACAATTTATTCTCAATCTCCCTTATACCAATAAGATGAAATATGGATAAAGCTTCAAACGTTTACAGTCAAATCCAAAAGATATTTTTAATGTGTGACTTTTATTGAGGACATATGTATAGCTTTGCAATAAATTATAACTCTGACCTAATGTCTCCATTTCTTTAATTTTACTAACATTTATTTATAGTGTTTTAAAACTAATACGTTTTAGGAATACAAGATTCTAACGATTTGTATTTTCCAAAAAGCTTTTGAATGGTATTTATAATTAATTTTTGGTTTTCTACATGATTACCTATATTAAATTTTTTAAAAAAGGTATTCATACTATAAACGCAACATCTTTTCCAGGAATAAACACATCAATATTGTCCACAGACATCTGAATAGTTGCTTTGTAATTGTTTTTCATTAAAAACTACACAATGATTTTTAAGTAACTTAAAATTTCTAATTTATCCGGTTTTCTGCCAAAAGAATCAAAATATTCGATACAACCATGTTTAGGAATATAAATAACCAACCAATGTGTTCCTGTTTAGCTTTATCTGTGTTTTGGAAGGTTAATCTATAAAGAGAAAACTCCTTTAAAAATTTTACTCGTTTCCTTGTTACATCTCAACACGTTATTTATCTCCTGGGTATTCATTAATCAAATTAAGTCAAGTCCTTAACCTTGGTTGCTTCTTTTAGGTAGTTCGATAAAATCTTTTTTTTTATATTTTTATTTGTAATAATAACATCAAATTTTTCTACTATTTGACAGAGCTCTTTATTTATTATACACAGTTCCAAAAGAATAATTTTAAAAATGATCATTTATAAATTCTCTCGTTGGAAATTTATAAATATTTGTGCTTTTTCAGAAACTTTTTACAAGGTTCTTTGATACCAACTATACAAATATGTTTTATAAGGTATTATTATCATCGCAACAAAACGTTACATCCAGTAGTGTACAAGACAGCGACATTTTGTCAATTATTTTAATTTATTTTTATGTGTGGTATTTATAGATTTGTAAATATATTTTGGTTTTTATAAATTTGTATGCTTGATGCTTGATTCTCTTTAGTGTAGATGTAAGTGCTTTTAATAACCTTTCCTCAATTCTAACTGTACCCTGGTTTAGTAAACCTGGATACAATTCATTGCCTGATGCATCTGTAGTTAAATCAAAAGCTAACATAAAAAATCCGTTACTAAACATAGACTTTGTTATCTGACGACCTTTATCATTGTGGTAAATTCCAGTACCTGAAAAAAGTGTAGCAATTATTTTCATCCGAAAAACTGGTTTCAATTGCTGAATTAGGTATTTGAACTCCATTTACGTTTAAAACAAATTGTGAAATATCAAAATGTTTAAAATTGTATGGGCTTTTTGATCCCTTTCCAGAATAACCTATATTTTCTGTTATATAAAATAATATTGAATTTGATGACTGGCCAATGAAAACATTATCCAGTAATACCGATGAACTATTTTGTGGAATGGTAAAACTTTTCACCTCTACACGTTTGCAATTGTACTCGGCATTAGTTTTTTCTAATACTGCATTGTGTGCTAATATAGTACACTTGAATTAATAGTTACATGTTTCATAAATAAAGTAGCTTCTAAAATTTTCTGTTGAGATTCGTCGAATCATTGGCGAAAAAGTAAAAGTCTGCTTTTTCAAGTGTTAAAAGAATTCGAATATCAACATTGTTTATAAGAAGTGTAGGTTGATTAAACATGTCTAAATGTAGATAGTTTTTGACGTTCTTTTGAAGCGTTATTATCATGTTTTCCTATATTTGATTTATCGAGATCCCATTCTGCACATTCCAAATGTGTAGTAGCGGCATCTGTACCATAATCTAATAATGATTCAATATAAACTCTATAATAATAATTTGTATCAGATGGAGATATATTCTTACCATTTAGCTGTACGTTACATTGTTTTATTACTTATTTACTGAATCCTAGAACCCCTGGTGGGGCATAGGGCGTATTAATGAATGTAAAAGATTATTGATACACTTGGTTGTTGAATGAATTTTCCTTCAGTGTTTTTGTTATTATTCCATTGAGTTCCATGTTTTTTTAAAAATAATGCTTTTAATTTTAGATATCCAGAAGAAAGATCCCTATATGTATCCCCATGACCTAAAGAAACAAATTCTATGACTGATGGATTATTCAAAGAAGTAATAGGGTTGTAGGAAAATTCTTCAGATCGTAACATACTCGATTGAATAGGTTGTGTTCTAGAAATATGTAACTCAAACTTTATACATTCAATCACAATTAACCAAATATATCTTTTTGCTTCTTTTTGTTACGCACTTTGCGCGCTTTGTAAAAAAATAAAAAATTTAAATTATTAATGATGTGAATTTTTATAGGTTTTCTTCTTTTAATTTTCCTTGTCCATACATTTCATTGAGTTTTTGAACTGCACCTCGTCTTACATTTTTAATTATGTCTTTACTTCGATCTTGTACAACTTCTTTTAAATTTGAACATGTTGCAGTATCAGACAATGCATTAATACCCTAGTTAATAACCTCCTTTTTTAGTATATTAGCTCCAGACGTAAATATTGGTTTTAAATTTCTGAAAAGTCCACCGAAAATTCTTAGCTTCCACCACCAGACGTAAATATTGGTTTTAAATTTCTGAAAAGTCCACCGAAAAAGCTTCTTAATTCTCGCCCCCTTTGGTAAGGAACAACTGAATGTAACAAGGGCCAATATCGTCAAGTCTTTTCTTGATTGAACAAAATAATATTAATAGTATGCTCTCTCGATAATGTTTAAATAAAACAATATATAATGTTTTTAAATTCCTTTTATTTATTCTTTCAAACGCAATACTTGAAAGTTGTTAACCCCTGCCGACGATTGTTCAAAAAAAAATTTGTAAGTAAATTACTTCCAATTTTTGAAAGTAGGTACAACTTCTTTGAATTAGGGGAATACTTAAAAAAAAGGTTTGTCGAGTTCTTTTAATCGATTGCGAAACAAAAACTTTAAAAAACAGTTTGCAAAGCAATTTGAACGATTATCTCTAATTTTTCTATATATGCTGCTTCTTGACAATTTGGTGCTCCTTGACGATATAGTTGAGGATGGTAGCTTTCCGGTGAACAATGTTAACTGAATTAAAATGACTATAGGTCAAAAGGGGATTTTCTTGAATTGCCAACGCTTGAATAAAATATAGTCGATGGTTTAGAAAAGGTTTAAAAATTCGCTTTTCAACTTATATTTTGTTTAGTCCTGAAAGTTGTAATACGCTCTTCCTCGTTTTTTTATGATTTTATGAGAGAAATGTAGGCTTATTTTTTGGAATAACTGTTTTAAAATACTATGTATTTAAGCATTATATATAACAAATTGAATTTTTTGATTTTTAGATTTCATTTGAAGAAAACTGAAAATTTCATTGAATCTTTGTTCAAAACGCACAAACAGGTCAAAACCAAATTAACCCTGTGGGGTTTAATCAAAATGCTGGTACAAAATTTTCAATAAAATACTTTTAATCGTATAAGAAAATAAAATATATAGAAAACTTCATAGCGTCGTCGTGGAAAATGGGTTAATCGAACCTAACTAAAACTTTTTGCAGCCTCTCTTTTAGACTACAAAATCAACCTGTAAAATTGGACACAAATCGAAAACACAAAATTTTTTGAAAGTCCGCCAGGCCGAAATGGGTTAATTTATTCCAACCAAATTTATACAACTAAATGCGGTTGCTAAGTGGAACATTTGTGCAAAATTTCAAGTCAATTTGTCAAACGGTTTTGACTCGAAATCAAAAACATTGAAAAAGCTTCTTTGCGCCCTCGTGCCCAAACGGGTTAACCGAACTCAACAAAAATTTGTGCCAGACACTATTGCCGACTGCGAAACCACCTTGTAAAATTGGACACAAATCTGAAATACAAAAATTTTTGGAAGCCCGCCGGGCCGAAAGGGGTTAATTTATTCCAACCAGCTTTATACCATTAATTCCGTTTAATAAGAGGAATATTTGTGCAAAATTTCAAGTCAATCGGTCAAACTGTTTCGGCTCGACATCAAAAACATTGAAAAAGCTTCATTGCGCCCTCGTGCCCAAACGGGTTAACCGAACTCAACAAAAATTTGTGCCAGACTCTATTGCCGACTGCAAAACCACCATGTAAAATTGGACACAAATCGGAAACACAAAATTTTTTGGAAGCCCGCCGGGCCGAAAGGGGTTAATTTATTCCAACCAACTTTATACCATTAATTCCGTTTAATAAGAGGAAGATTTGTGCAAAATTTCAAGTCAATCGGTCAAACTGTTTCGGCTCGACATCAAAAACATTGAAAAAGCTTCATTGCGCCCTCGTGCCCAAACGGGTTAGCCGAACCCAACAAAAATTTGTGCCAGCCTCTATTTTTGACTGCGAAACCTTCCTGTAAAATTGGACACAAATCGGAAACACAAAATTTTTTGGAAGCCCGCCGGGCCGAAAGGGGTTAATTTATTCCAACCAAATTTATACAACTAAATGCGGTTGCTAAGTGGAACATTTGTGCAAAATTTCAAGTCAATTTGTCAAACGGTTTTGACTCGAAATCAAAAACATTGAAAAAGCTTCTTTGCGCCCTCGTGCCCAAACGGGTTAACCGAACTCAACAAAAATTTGTGCCAGACTCTATTGCCGACTGCAAAACCACCATGTAAAATTGGACACAAATCGGAAACACAAAATTTTTTGGAAGCCCGCCGGGCCGAAAGGGGTTAATTTATTCCAACCAGCTTTATACCATTAATTCCGTTTAATAAGAGGAAGATTTGTGCAAAATTTCAAGTCAATCGGTCAAACTGTTTCGGCTCGACATCAAAAACATTGAAAAAGCTTCATTGCGCCCTCGTGCCCAAACGGGTTAGCCGAACCCAACAAAAATTTGTGCCAGCCTCTATTTTTGACTGCGAAACCTTCCTGTAAAATTGGACACAAATCGGAAACACAAAATTTTTTGGAAGCCCGCCGGGCCGAAAGGGGTTAATTTATTCCAACCAACTTTATACCATTAATTCCGTTTAATAAGAGGAAGAATTGTGCAAAATTTCAAGTCAATCGGTCAAACTGTTTCGGCTCGACATCAAAAACATTGAAAAAGCTTCATTGCGCCCTCGTGCCCAAACGGGTTAGCCGAACCCAACAAAAATTTGTGCCAGCCTCTATTTTTGACTGCGAAACCTTCCTGTAAAATTGGACACAAATCGGAAACACAAAATTTTTTGGAAGCCCGCCGGGCCGAAAGGGGTTAATTTATTCCAACCAACGTTATACCATTAATTCCGTTTAATAAGAAGAACATTCGTGCAAAATTTCAAGTTAATCGGTCAAACCGTTTCGACTCGACATCAAAAAAACGAAAAAGCTTAAAACGGCTCTGGAGCCGCAACCTGTTGACTTATAAAAATGCGACATAGCCTATGTCACCCCCCGGACTCCCAAAATTATTCCTCTAAAATTTGGTGTCAATCGGACCAGTGGTTTTCATGTGAATCCTGGACAAACAAACAAACAAACAAACAAATAAACAAACAAATTTTCTTCTTTATATATTAGATGAATATGATCATATGAAGAATATTTTGCTTAGGTTGAATATATTCGTGAATTAAAAATTAATTAAAAGAGATAGAATTGAAAAATTAGAGCTAGAGTTTTGAAATTCACACAAAACATTTTTTGGACATTTTTGAGGTTCCCTATTCTTTTTGGTTAAGGCCAGACCAAGGTTTCGGGGAGCTGCCACACAACTTATTTAAAACAATATGAATTTCTTCAAAAGTAGTTATACCAGGAAGACAAAAATTACGGAGGATTAGTTTTATCATGAATCAAGCACTTATATGAAGTTTCAAAATGTTACGGCTCCATTTTCGGGGGGCTGCCATACAACTTCTTTGCATCAATATGAATTTCTTGGAAACTGATTATACTACGAGGATGAAAATTACACACTGTTATTTATATAATGAATCGAGCACTTATATGTAGTTTCAAAATGTCACGGCCCCATTTTCGGGGGGCTGCCATACAACTTCTTTGCACCAATATGAATTTCTTTAAAACTAATTACACTACGAGTATGAAAATTATACACGATTTGTTATATAATGAATCGAGCACTTATATGGAATTTCATAATGTTAAGGCCCCATTTTCGGGGAGCTGCCTTGCCAAGTTATCGATTCGATAACTGTGAATCTAATGAAGCTACGAGGTTAAAATTAAAACTGGGCAGGTAAAGTAATAGGGCAAGTTAGTTGGCAAAGTTGGACATCATCCAGACCAACATTTAGGGTTTTTTTTTGTTTTTATGCAATAATTATGGTACCTATGGTAATTATGGTATGAATTAAAAATTATATATATTAATTAATTATATTTTTTTTTGTAATATTTATAATAGCCTAAGGGAAATAAATAACGGTTAGTGGGTATGCACGGGTATCTAAAAGTTGACAAGGGCAACTATAATCTTCCTCGTTTTTGCTTATCTTAAATTTATTAAACTACGCAACATTTAAATTATATGAAATCGTAACTCGAAATCGTTATCTACAAAAAAAAAAAAACAACAAAACAAAAAAAAAACAAAACTCATATATTTTCATGTTAAATACAAGATGCATAGCAAAATTTCAAATTTTTATATGAAAATATTGGAATTAAAAAAGTCAGTTGTTCAGTCAGTTGTTAACCAAAAAAAATAGGGAACCTAGAAATTGATTGAAAAATATTTTGTGATAATTTAAAAACTGTAGCTTTTTTAGTTTTTGAGTTATCGTGCTGACACACATTCGGACGGACGGGCGGACAGACACACATAGCTAGATCGACTCATTTTTCGATTATGAATCGATACGTACCCTTGACACTATATCTAGCTCGTCTAGATTGATGCGTTACAAACGGAGGAGCAATTTTAATATACCCGATGTCATATATGTATGCACGGGTATAAAAATAAATATAAATAGAAATTTGAATAATGAAAAGATTATTCCACCGAAACTTTTTTATACCCTACACCTATAGAATAGGTAAAGGGGTATATTAACTTTGGTATGGTGTTTGTAACCAC
Organism: Dolichopus griseipennis; assembly: GCA_963082915.1. Classification (NCBI taxonomy): domain Eukaryota; kingdom Metazoa; phylum Arthropoda; class Insecta; order Diptera; family Dolichopodidae; genus Dolichopus; species Dolichopus griseipennis. The sequence goes on from OY720441.1 coordinate 133,067,344, forward strand.
CTAAAGGAAGCGAGCTAGATATGGAAAAGTATATATATTTGTGATCAGCGTGACCGCCTTAGTCGATATAGCCATGTCCGTCCGTCCGTAGGCACGATAACTCAAAAAATAATGGAACTATCTTGATGAAATTTTAACTGTAGGTTACTAGGACTGAAAGTACGGCGGGGATTGCATATGGGCGAAATCGGCCCATGGGTTCGGATTCTGGACCTTTTAATCGATCGAAGGGCTAACGAACATATATAAGAAATCACGATAACTCAACAACTAATGACGCTTTCTTCATCAAATTTGTGCTGTAGGTAACTAGTAATGAAACTACTTCGGGGATTGCGTTAGGTCGGGATTGGACCATGCGTTCGGAACCTAGAACTTTTTGATCGAATTTAGGCCAAACGAGCATAATTCCGAAACCAATGAAGATAGAACCTCCAAATTTGGTATCAGGGTGTCCCCTCCTATCTCCTAAGTCTCTTGAGAATTTGGGTCCCATTGGACTACTGGGTCGGGGACCAGCCACACATTTCCGAAGACCTTAAAACATATCTTTAAAATTAATAAAGATAACAACTTGAAAAAATGTAGAAGCTTCCATTTTGCCACAAGGGTGTTCTTTACTATCTCTTGCGTGTTCCCTTAATTAATTAATCAATTGGAGTGGTGGTTCAGTACCCCTCTCCGACCTCCCAAGTTTTAAAAGCTTATAATCGAAATTACTAAAAATAGTTACTTAAAATTAAGATAAATCGTTTAAATTGTGTACAAGTGTTAACTAGTACTATAGGTAAAGCGCGGGCTGTATAAGGGCGAAATCAGCCCATGGGTTCAGATTCTGGACCTTTTAGTCGGTGTCAGGGATAACGAACATATATTAAAAATCACGATAACTCAACAACTAATGAGGCTATCTTCATGAAATTTGTGCTGTAGGTTATTAGTAATGAAACTACGGCGGTGATTACGTACGGTGAGGATTGGACAATGGGTTCGGAACTGAGAACTTTTTTATCGAATTTAGGCCAAACTAGCGTAATTCCGAAACCAATGAAGATATAACCTCCAAATTTGGTATCAGGGTGTCCCTTCCTATTGCGTAAGTGTCTTTGAAATTTGGACCCCATTGGACTAGTGGGTCGGGGACCAGGCACTCAGTTCCGAGGACCTTAAAGCATATTTTCGAAATTAATAAAAATAGTAACTTGAAACAAATGTAGAAGCTTCAAATTTGGCCCAGGGTGTTCTTTACTATTTCTTCCATGCCCCCCTAATTTGGAATCATTTGGAGTGGTGGTTCAGGACCTCTCTTAGACCCCCAAATGTGTAAAAGCTTATCATCGAAATTAAAACTAGTAACTTAAAATTAAGATAGAACGTTCCAATTGTATACAAGGGTTAACTAGTATTGAAAGTATGACGGTACTGCATATGGGCGAAATCGTACCATGGTTTGGGGTTCTGGAACCCTTGAAAAGTTCAAGGACTAACAAACATATATCTTAAAACACCATAACTCAAAAAATAATGCCGGTATTTTGATGAAATTTAAACTCTAGGTTACTAGTAATGAAAGTACCATGGGAATTGGTTCTGGTTGAGTTTAATTTCAAAGCCAAAGAATATATTTCCTATGTCCTATGTGTCTCCGAAATCTAGACTTAATTGTAGTGGTTCAGCTATATTCAAAGGTACTTGCTGCATTTATGTAAAATTTATTTGAATATTTAAATGAATTATATGAAAAGGTCTAAATTTGTAATTGTATTTTAGAAATACATTTATTGCATATTTTGCGTTTGTAAGCTTTTCTATTAGGTATATAAAGTAACCACTTAAAATAATTGCAATTTTTAAAAATTTGGATTATTAAATATATTATGCTTTGATTATCTTTTTATCACAAAATTTAATAATTAGAGTTTTTTCATTTTGTAATTGAGTTGGAATAAATATATTTTCATTTATTTCAAGTTTGCTTGTTTTTGAATATTTTTAAATAGACAAATTAGTAAGAATTTGTAATATTTTTTAATAGATAATATAATTAGAAAATGATTTTAGTATTATAAAGTTAATTTGGTTAGCTATGTCTTACGATCAAATTAATAACAGCTTTTATGGTGTTAAAATGACTTAGTGATATGTCCTTAAATTTGAACCAAATAGGTGTAGGGTATTTCTAAGTCGGTTGCACCGACTGACTGTTTCTTTACTTGTTTTTTTTTTAACTAAACTTTTATTTTGTTATTTGCTTACATTCTTATTATAACTTAACCTACAAAAATAGTTAACAAAAAAGGATTTTCTTATTTTAAAAATTAACATGTAAAAAATAGTGTTTTTTTATGTTAAATAGTTTTTCTTAATAATTATTATGAACGCTTACTAATATTTTAATGATACTTTTAAGTATGTATTAATTTCAAAATTTACATTAATTGCAAAAAAGTTAAAAAGGAAATTTTTACATTTTTTTTTTTTTATAACAAAACCCTAACCTAACTTACCCTATTCTTACAACTACTTAAAAAAACTTATAAACTAGCATATATTATTATACCCTACACCTATAGAATAGGTAAAGGGGTATATTAACTTTGGTATGGTGTTTGTAACCACCTAAAGGAAGCGAGCTAGATATGGAAAAGTATATATATTTGTGATCAGCGTGACCGCCTGAGTCGATATAGCCATGTCCGTCCGTCCGTCCGTCCGTCCGTAGGCACGATAACTCAAAAAATAATGGAGCTATCTTGATGAAATTTTAACTGTAGGTTACTAGGACTGAAAGTACGGCGGGGATTGCATATGGGCGAAATCGGCCCATGCGTTCGGATTTTGGACCTTTTAATCGATCGAAGGGCTAACGAACATATATAAAAAATCACGATAACTCAACAACTAATGACGCTATCTTCATCAAATTTGTGCTGTAGGTTACTAGTAATGAAACTATTTCGGAGATTGCATAAGGTCGGGATTGGACCATGGGTTCGGAACCTAGAACTTTTTGATCGAATTTAGGCCAAACGAGCATAATTCCGCATGAAGATAGAACCTCCAAATTTGGTATCAGGGCGCCCCGTCCGGAACCTAGAACTTTTTGATCGAATTTAGGCCAAACGAGCATAATTCCGCATGAAGATAGAACCTCCAAATTTGGTATCAGGGCGCCCCGTCCTATTTCCAAAGTGTCTTGGGAATTCGGACCCCATCAGAGTAGTGGGTCGGGGACCAGCCACACATTTCCGAAGACCTTAAAGCATATCTTTAAAATTAATAAAGATAACAACTTGAAAAAATGTAGAAGCTTCCAATTTGCCACAAGGGTGTACTTTACTATCTCTTCTGTGTTCCCCTAATTTGGGATCAATTGGATTGGTGGTTCTGTACCCCTCGCAGACCTCCCAAGTTTAAAAGGCTTATAATCGAAATTACTAAAAATAGTTACTTAAAATTAGGATAGACCGTTGAAATTGTGTACAAGGGTTAACTAGTACCATAAGTACAGCGCGGACTATATAAGGGTGAAATCAGCCCAACGGTTCGGATTCCGGACCTTTTAATCGATGTCAGGGCTAACGAACATATATAAAAAATCACGATAACTCAACAACTAATGAGGCTATCTTCATGAAATTTGTGCTGTAGGTTATTGGTAATGAAACTACGGCGGTGATTACGTACGGTGAGGATTGGACAATGGGTTCGGAACTTAGAACTGTTTGATCGAATTTAGTCCAAACGAGCATAATTCCGAAACCAATGAAGATAGAACCTCCAAATTTGGTATCAGGGTGTCCCTTCCTATTTCGTAAGTGTCTTTGAAATTTGGGCCCCATTGGAGTAGTGGGTCGGGGACCAGCCACTAAGTTCCGAGGACCTTAAAGCATATTTTCGAAATTAATAAATATAGTAACTTGAAACAAATGTAGAAGCTTCAAATTTGGCCCAGGGTGCTCTTTACTATTTCTTGCGTGCCCCCCTAATTTGGGATCAATTGGAGTGGTGGTTCAGAACCTCTCTTAGACCCCCCAATGTGTAAAACCTTATCATCGAAATTAATAAAACTAGTAACTTTAAATTAAGATAGAACGTTCCAATTGTATACAAGGGTTAACTAGTATTGAAAGTATGACGGGACTGCATATGGGCGAAATCGTACCATGGTTTCGGGTTCTGGAACCCTTGGCAAGTTCAAGGACTAAAAAACATATATCTTAAAAACACCATAACTCAAAAAATAATGCCTGTATTTTGATGAAATTTAAACTCTAGGTTACTAGTAATGAAAGTACTATGGGAGTTGGTTCTGGTCGAGTTTAATTTCAAAGCCAAAGAATATATTTCCTATGTCCTGTGTGTCTCGAAATTAATAAAACTAGTAACTTAAAATTAAGATAGAACGTTCCAATTGTATACAAGGGTTAACTAGTATTGAAAGTATGACGGGACTGCATATGGGCGAAATCGTACCATGGTTTCGGGTTCTGGAACCCTTGACAAGTTCAAGGACTAAAAAACATATATCTTAAAAACACCATAACTCAAAAAATAATGCCTGTATTTTGATGAAATTTAAACTCTAGATTACTAGTAATGAAAGTACTAAGGGAGTTGGTTCTGGTCGAGTTTAATTTCAAAGCCAAAGAATATATTTCCTATGTCCTGTGTGTCTCCGAAATCTAGACTTAATTGTAGTGGTTCAGCTATGTTCAAAGGTACTTGCTGCATTTATGTAAAATTTATTTGAATATTTAAATGAATTATATGAAAAGGTCTAAATTTGTAATTGTATTTTAGAAATACATTTATTGTATATTTTGCGTTTATAAGCTTTTCTATTAGGTATATAAACTAACCATTTAAAATAATTTCAATTTTTAAAAATTTGGATTATTAAATATATTATGCTTTGATTATCTTTTTTTCACAAAATTTAATAATTAGAATTTTTTCATTTTGTAATTGAATTGGAAAAAATATATTTTCATTTATTTCAAGTTTGTTTGTTTTTTAATATTTTTAAATAGATAAATTAGTAAGAATTTGTAGTATTTTTTAATAGATAGTGTAATTAGAAAATGTTTTTAGTATTATAAAGTTGATTTGGTTAGCTATGTCTTACGATCAAATTAATAACAGCTTTTATGGTGTTAAAATGAGTTATGGATATGTCCTTAAATTTGAACCAAATAGGTGTAGGGTATTTCTAAGTCGGTTGCACCGACTGACTGTTTCTTTACTTGTTTTAATATTAAAATAACACTAATCTAAAAATTCTTTTATACTTATTTTTTTTATGACGTGATTAACCACCAATAATTATTTCTTATTGATTTGTCTTTATCTGGTATGGACATGTCATATTTCATATTATCTGGATTGAAATATGACATGGATCATATTCAATTTTTTTACATGTAGCCCGTCTACTATAATGAAATAGTATAAGGACATGATTTTGATTTTGTATATAACCATACTTGTCTAAGAAGATGAAGTGCTCAGGGGCTATGAAGCCCGTGAGAAAAGTCTTCTTGATGTACTCCTTATTGTGGTAAAATATATGCGATATTAAACCGTTTTCTGGAGTATTTAATGCTCTATCATAGTGATTACGAAATAATTTTATAATAAAATTATCAATTGTTATGATTTTGGTAGCATATTATTTTGACTCTATTACTAATATTTTTATTGTAAAAGAGATTTTTTGCTGCCATAAAAGATTTATTACCTTTTTCTTTTGTATATTTTATATGATCTATGAAGTTCAGATTTCTATGAAGGTGAACCCCAAGATATTTAACGACTTTTTTATTTGCGAGAGGTGAAATAGGCGATTTAATGGTAAAATTTTTCCAATTTTTTCTAATGTCTGAACTTGTTTTGTCTACCGTGTTACGGAATAATACGGTTCACATGTACTAAAGTTCACTTTTAATTTCCCTATTTTGCAATAATCTTGTACAATGTTAAACATTTTTTGAACAGTATACTGAATGCTGTTTACAGTATCATTCGCTGAGTATATTATTTTGTCGTCTGCGAACGCTAGGGCATAACTATTACCCTTAACTCGGTCTAACCAAAGCAAAAGATCTGCTATGTAGATCGAGAAAAGAATTGGCGCGTTAACAATACCTTGTTGGAGGCCATTTTCAATTAAAAATGTTTTGTTAGACATATTATTTTGGCTATGCACTAAAAATTTGTTATTGTATAACATATTTTTAATAAGTACTATTAAGCGTATTGGAAATTTATATTTTATTAATTTGTATATTAAACCGTCCAACCAAACCGTGTTGAAAGCCTTCTCTAAATCAATGAGATAGGCACCAACGCCATAGTTTTTATTTATAAACCAGCAAATATCAGAAGTTCAGTCTTCATTCAGTCTTCAAAGTTCAATAACGTGTTTTATTTTACTTAATTAAAAAAGTTTTAACAACAAAAATATTTTATTTTATATTAATTTCAATTTTTGTTAACGGTTGCAATTTTTTAATTTGTTTTAATTTAAAAAAAAAAAAAATAATAATAATAAATTTCACAATTTCTCATACTTTATATTTACAAAGAATAAAAAATTTTTACAAAATCTGCTGATAATTAATTTATTGACCTGCCCCAATTAATTTTTCAAAATTCAATGAAAAAAAACAATATACAATAAACCAAATCATGTAATTCAAATGCAATGCTAAAATTTGTTTAATCAATGACGCAAAAACTGAAACTGTTACCTGTAAAGGTGCTTGTCATTTAAAATTTCATGGTACATGTATAAATGCACCCAGAAATTGGTATAGCACATTTCTTGCTAAATATTTTGTTTGCGAGAATTGTTTGATACAAAATAACAGTTTTCAACAATTTTATAGTAAAATCTTTGATGTAATCAACGAAATTAAAAATGATCATCAAGGAACGGTAGCAAAACTAACTACCGTTATTAAGAACAATGCAGCTAATTTCCAGGAAATGGAAAAAAATTTTGAGTCCAGGAAATGGAAAAAAATTTTGAGTCATTAAACAATAATTTTAGCATTTTCCCCGGTGATATAAAAAAATATTTAAACGTACAATTAATGGAGTTAAAAAGTGAAATACTATCACTTAAGGGTATTGTTGAGCCGCTATCTGCACAAAAAAATTTCAAACAAGAAGAGTTTAAGAATTGAGTAGATGGTTTGAATGAGCAGTACTCATCTCTAAAACAAAGTATTGCAGTTCATGATATATCAATGAGTTTTAGGGATGTCGTCTTAGCCGATTTAGATTTACCGAAAACTAAACTTGAAATAATTCAGGACAACTTTAGAACTGACAATCTAAGCGTGGTTCCTGAACCGGCTAATAGTGTATCTTTATTGGAAGAATTAAGGATAGCTGACTGCTTAGATGAAACACTTGCAAAAAACAATACTCAGATATCACACCCCATTATGGTTCCATCGTTAATACCCGTTGAAAAAAATGATCAAGCACCAGATGTAGTTCTTCAGCCAAATTTAAATTTGAGAATTTCAAATTTGAGCACTAATACTACAGAACAGCGTTTGGTTGATTTTATAAAGACAACATTCAATTGTGAAGATATTTGCTGTAAATCAATTACTCCACGAGGGTTAAAATTTCAGCCAAAATATTTTACTTATAAAATCAGCGTTCCATCATCAACGGTGAAGGAAGGCTATCAAAAAATCTAAGGCGTGGAAACCAGGTACGATAGTGACGGATTTTAAGGATTCAAGAAAGAAAATTGTAAGTAAAAATATACAAGTATAACAAAGTAATTCAAATCTAAAAAATAAAAAAAAAAAAATTATAAAAATAAAAATAAAAACAAAAATTTAAATTCTAAAAATGTAATAACAAACCAAAATAAAAATAAAAAAAAATTAGTAAATAGAAATAATAAATTAAATAAAAATACTAAAATTAGTCCTAATAAGAAACAGGTTAGTTTTAATAGCCACAATGAAACAAACACTCATACAGAATTATTTACAACTTCACAACAAAACAACACTAATTTGAATACTTCTATTCTATCTGATAACAATTTTACTTTCCGCACCTCACCATACTATGAAAAACACCGTTTACTACCTTCACCTTTTACAAAAGATGATTTTAAATCTTATCGAAGTCACTGTGAGAGTAATTATTATAAACATTTAAACTCAGCTCGTGAAAGTTATAATAAGTTTTTTCTCCCCAGTGCCTCGAAATAATCTTCTCAAGGTATCTATCAACCGTAACTTAAATAAAGATAATATGTCTTTTTATTATCAAAATGTTAGAGGCTTGAGAACAAAGACAAGGGATGTTTTTCTAAATTCATCTATTTTAAATTTTGACGTATTTGCATTAACTGAAACGTGGTTAAATCCAACCATATTGGACTTAGAACTTTTTGATAACTGTTATACAGTTTTCATCCACCATTAAGTTTTACTCTTTGTGTTAATTCACCAATAAATTCTGATTATTCTAATTCTTATAGTTTTAATTTTAACAAAGCTAATTTTGCTGCTTTAAATGAATTCATTAGTTCCTTTTATTTTTATTCTGTATTTAATAATACAGATGTTAATATAATGACAAAAAAGTTTTATGAAGTTATTTTTGAAAGCTTTCGGCAATTTGTACCAAAATCTAAGAACCGAAACCCTTTATTAAGTCCGCCATGGTTCAATTCGGATTTGAGAAAACTCAGAAATAAAAAGAATAAAGCTTGGCGTTGTTATCTTAAATCGAAGAATTCGCATGACTATAATAGATTTAAAATTCTTTTTGATGAATGTAAATTATTGTCTGAATTACTCTATAATGATTTTATTTCTAGTACATCTTCAAAATTAATATCAAATTCAAAATTCTTCTGGAAATTTGTTAATTCCAAGAGGAAAAGTGACGAGTTTCCCTCCCATATGAAGTGTAATGGTGTTTCAAGTAATGATTCTAAAATAATATCTAATTTTTTTCGTGAATATTTTTGTTCTTCTTATAGTAATTTTATTTTTGCACCAAATTATAATGATTTCTCTCATTTGGATACTTTTCCGAAAACTACTTGGTCTAATATAAATATTAATGAAGGTGTAATTAAAATATATTTAGATAAACTTGGGAATAATACTCTTCCTGGACCTGATGGTATTCCGGAAGTTATACTCAAAAAGTGTTCGAGTGCTTTAGCTATTCCCCTTTCAATACTATTTAACTCTTCTTTAAATTCAGGAGTTTTCCCGTCTATCTGGAAACACTCATATGTTAGACCTATTCATAAGAAAAATGCCAAAAATGAAATTTTTAATTATCGACCAATTGCGAAACTTTCTTTACTTCCAAAACTGTTCGAATTAATAATGTAGATTCTATTCATAGTCACTGTAAATCTTTTTTAGTTCATAATCAACATGGATATATGATATTTTTTTGATATGGGTTGACTCATATTTATCTGATAGGACCTACAGTGTTTTATTTAGAAACATTACTTCTAAACCTTTTAACGCCAATTCCGGAGTTCCACAAGGCAGTCACTTAGGTCCTCTTTTTTTTATTATCTCGGTAAATGATGTTTCTTCAGTTATTGTTAATAGTAAGCTTCAAATATATGCGGATGACATGAAAATTTTTAAGAAAATTGAGTCAGTAAATGATGCTTTACTCTTACAAAATGATTTAGATAATTTTTTTATTTGGTGTAAAAACAATAATCTTCTTCTAAATGTAAATAAATGTGCACTTATGTGTTTCACACGTTGTCTTAATCCGATTTGTTTTAATTACTGCTTGAACGGAATTAGTATTCCTAAAACGAATTCTATTAAAGACCTAGGCGTTTACTTCGATGATAAGCTTAACTTTAAACTTCATTTCTGCTATATTATAAATAAAGCTAATTCTATGCTTGGTTTTATAAAACGTTGGTCTAAAGAATTTAATGATCCTTATGTTCTTAGATCTTTATATTCTTGTCTTGTTAGACCTAATTTAGAATATGCTAGCCAAGTTTGGTCACCATTTTACGAGGTACATATTAATAGGATAGAGGCGGTGCAAAGAAATTTTTTAAGATTTACTTTGAGAAATCTTCAATGGTCAAACCCGCTGATCCTACCTCCTTATGAAAATAGATTGAATTCAATTCACTTGAAAACTTTAAAATTAAGACGAGAAGTTGCTGATGTTATTTTTATTACTGAAGTTATAAAAGGTAACATTTCTTCTCCTCAAATCCTTAATAACATTAAAATTAATTCAAATAATCGTTTACGTAATACTAATTTATTTACGTTAAGTTTTCATAGAACAAATTATGGCAATTATGAACCAATTCATAGGATGTTGATAATGGGTAATAAACACAATAACAACATCGATTTCACACTTTCAAAACAAACACAAAAACTTAAATTGTATAAATAGAAATACAAATTCTTTTTTTTTATATATATTTAGTTGTTTTTATTGTTCACTTAAATTTTAATTTAAGAAATATGAAATTGTAACTTAATTCATAAGCTATTTTTTTTTAAATGTTTTATAATACTAATTGTTAAAATTTTGTTAAGTTTGAGTTAAACTAATAAATAAATCTAATATATAAAGAAGAAAATTTGTTTGTTTATTTGTTTGTTTGTTTGTTTGTTTGTTTGTTTGTTTGTTTGTCCAGGATTCACGTGAAAACCACTGGTCCGATTGACACCAAATTTTAGAGGAATAATTTTGGGAGCCCGGGGGGTGACATAGGCTATGTCGCATTTTTATAAGTCAACAGGTTGCGGCTCCAGAGCCGTTTTAAGCTTTTTCGTTTTTTTGATGTCGAGCCGAAACGGTTTGACCGATTAACTTGAAATTTTGCACGAATGTTCTTCTTATTAAACGGAATTAATGGTATAAAGTTGGTTGAAATAAATTAACCCCTTTCGGCCCGGCGGGCTTCCAAAAAATTTTGTGTTTCCGATTTGTGTCCAATTTTACAGGGTAGTTTTGCAGTCAAAAAGAGAGGCTGGCACAAATTTTTGTTGGGTTCGGTTAACCCGTTTGGGCACGAGGGCGCAATGAAGCTTTTTCAATGTTTTTGATGTCGAGCCGAAACAGTTTGACCGATTGACTTGAAATTTTGCACAAATCTTCCTCTTAGCAAACGGAATTAGTTTTATAAAGATGGTTCGAAAATATTAACCCATTTCGGCCCGGCGGGCTTCCAAAAAATTATTTGTTTCCGATTTGTGTCCAATTTTACAGGGTGGTTTTGCAGTCGAAAAGAAAGGCTGGCACAAATTTTTGTTGGGTTCGGTTAACCCGTTTGGGCACGAGGGCGCAATGAAGCTTTTTCAATGTTTTTGATGTCGAGCCGAAACAGTTTGACCGATTGACTTGAAATTTTGCACAAATCTTCCTCTTAGCAAACGGAATTAGTTTTATACAGTTGCTTGGAATATATTAACCCATTTCGGCCTGGCGGCCTTTCAATATTTTTTTTGGCCGTTTGGACAAGAGAGCGCAATGAAGCTTTTTCAATGTTTTTGTTGTTGAGCTTAAACGAACACTTTTTTCAGCTAATCTTGAACACATTTTTCAGCTAATCTTTATTAGCAAAGCTCACAGGGTTAATTTGATTTTTATCATTTAACCCCTTTTGTCACAAGGGTTCATTAAATTTGATCTCCTTAAAGAGTTCAATCTTTAATATAAATTTGTTCTTCTGTTGAAAAGGTTTAATCAATATGTTAAAAAAAAAACAATTGTTCGACTAACACAGTTTAAAGTTAACGCAAACATTGCATTATTTCACAAGCTCACCAAAAAACATGATTGCGCTCTATTAACCCGTTTGGACCAAATGTATTTTTTTTAAGTTTTTGTTGGCCTGCTTAACGGTCGAAAACAATATTTTTAAAACTTTTAACTCATGTCTATTTGTAATTTTCTAAAAGGTTTTGAATGCAAATTTCTAATCTAATATATAAAGAAGAAAATTTGTTTGTTTATTTGTTTGTTTGTGTGTTTGTTTGTTTGTTTGTTTGTCCAGGATTCACGTGAAAACCACTGGTCCGATTAACACCAAATTTTAGAGGAATAATTTTGGGAGTCCAGGGGTGACATAAGCTATGTCGCATTTTTATAAGTCAGCAGGTTGCGGCTCCAGAGCCGTTTTAAGCTTTTTCGTTTTTTAGATGTCGAGTCGAAACGGTTTGACCGATTCACTTGAAATTTTGCACGAATGTTCTTCTTATTATACGGAATTAATGGTATAAAACTGGTTGGAATAAATTAACCCCTTTCGGCCCGGCGGGCTTCCAAAAAATTTTGTGTTTCCGATTTGTGTCCAATTTTACAGGGTAGTTTTGCAGTCAAAAAGAGAGGCTGGCACAAATTTTTGTTGGGTTCGGTTAACCCGTTTGGGCACGAGGGCGCAGTGAAGCTTTTTCAATGTTTTTGATGTCGAGCCGAAACAGTTTGACCGATTGACTTGAAATTTTGCACGAATGTTCCTCTTAGCAACCGCAATTAGTTGCATAAATTTGGTTGGAATAATTTAACCCATTTCGGCCTGGCGGGCTTCAAAAAAATTTTGTGTTTCCGATTTGTGTCCAATTTTACAAGGTGGTTTCGCAGTCGAAAATAAAGTCTGGGACAAATTTTTGTTGAGTTCGGTTAACCCGTTTGGGCACGAGAGTGCAAAGAAGCTTTTTCAATGTTTTTGATGTCGAGTCAAAACTGTTTGACCGATTGACTTGAAATTTGGCACAAATGTTCCTCTTAGCAACCGCATTTAGTTGTATAAATTTGGTTGGAATAAATTAACCCATTTCGGCCTGGCGGACTTTCAAAACATTTTGTGTTTTCGATTTGTGTCCAATTTTACAGGTTGATTTTGTAGTCTAAAAGAGAGGCTGCAAAAAGGTTTAGTTAAGTTCGATTAACCCATTTTCCACGACGACGCTATGAAGTTTTCTATATATTTTATTTTCTTATACGATTCAAAGTATTTTATTGAAAATTTTGTACCAGCATTTTAATTAAAACCCACAGGGTTAATTTGGTTTTGACCTGTTTGTGCGTTTTGAACAAAGATTCAATGAAATTTTCAGTTTTCTTCAAATGAAATCTAAAAATCAAAAAATTCAATTTGTTATATATAATGCTTATACATAGTACATAGTATTTTAAAATAGTTTTTCCAAAAAATAAGCCTACATTTCTCTCATAAAATCATAAAAAAACGAGGAAGAGCGTATTACAACTTTCAGGACTAAACAAAATATAAGTTGAAAAGCGAATTTTTAAACCTTTTCTAAACCATCGACTATATTTTATTCAAGCGTTGGCAATTCAAGAAAATCCCCTTTTGACCTATAGTCATTTTAATTCAGTTAACATTGTTCACCGGAAACCTACCATCCTCAACTCTATCGTCAAGGAGCACCAAATTGTCAAGAAGCAGCATGTATAGAAAAATTAGAGATAATCGTTCAAATTGTTTTGCAAACTGTTTTTTAAAGTTTTTGTAATCGATTGCGAAGATTAAAAGAACTCGACAAACCTTTTTTTTAAGTATTCCCCTAATTCAAAGAAGTTGTACCTACTTTCAAAAATTGGACGTAATTTAGTTACAAATTTTTTTTTGAACAATCGTCGGCAGGGGTTAACAACTTAAAAGTCTGTTAGTAAATTGAACTTCATTTTCAAAGAAGAACACATATACGAAATTTGAAGTTAATCTGTTAAATCATTTCTAATATATAGCAAAGCAACGAAAAAACCTATAAAAAGCTGTTGGGCCACGATGGGTTAACGGAACTCCACAAATATTTTTTTGTGGCATTTATAGGCAAAGTAGTATCTCAAATAAGTGGCTGAAACTTGCTTTTTTACCATTTTCAAGCTTCCGGGCAACGCCGGGTAAATCTGCTAGTCTAATATATAAAGAAGAAAATTTGTTTGTTTATTTGTTTGTTTGTTTGTTTGTTTGTTTGTTTGTTTGTTTGTCCAGGATTCACGGGAAAACCACTGGTCCGATTGACACCAAATTTTAGAGGAATAATTTTGGGAGCCCGCGGGGTGACATAGGCTATGTCGCATTTTTATAAGTCAACAGGTTGCGGCTCCAGAGCCGTTTTAAGCTTTTTCGTTTTTTTGATGTCGAGCCGAAACGGTTTGACCGATTAACTTGAAATTTTGCACGAATGTTCTTCTTATTAAACGGAATTAATGGTATAAAGTTGGTTGAAATAAATTAACCCCTTTCGGCCCGGCGGGCTTCCAAAAAATTTTGTGTTTCCGATTTGTGTCCAATTTTACAGGGTAGTTTTGCAGTCAAAAAGAGAGGCTGGCACAAATTTTTGTTGGGTTCGGTTAACTTGTTTGGGCACGAGGGCGCAATGAAGCTTTTTCAATGTTTTTGATGTCGAGCCGAAACAGTTTGACCGATTGACTTGAAATTTTGCACAAATCTTCCTCTTAGCAAACGGAATTAGTTGTATAAAGATGGTTCGAAAATATTAACCCATTTCGGCCCGGCGGGCTTCCAAAAAATTATTTGTTTCCGATTTGTGTCCAATTTTACAGGGTGGTTTTGCAGTCGAAAAGAAAGGCTGGCACAAATTTTTGTTGGGTTCGGTTAACCCGTTTGGGCACGAGGGCGCAATGAAGCTTTTTCAATGTTTTTGATGTCGAGCCGAAACAGTTTGACCGATTGACTTGAAATTTTGCACAAATCTTCCTCTTAGCAAACGGAATTAGTTTTATACAGTTGCTTGGAATATATTAACCCATTTCGGCCTGGCGGCCTTTCAATATTTTTTTTGGCCGTTTGGGCAAGAGAGCGCAATGAAGCTTTTTCAATGTTTTTGTTGTTGAGCTTAAACGAACACTTTTTTCAGCTAATCTTGAACACATTTTTCAGCTAATCTTTATTAGCAAAGCTCACAGGGTTAATTTGATTTTTATCATTTAACCCCTTTTGTCACAAGGGTTCATTAAATTTGATCTCCTTAAAGAGTTCAATCTTTAATATAAATTTGTTCTTCTGTTGAAAAGGTTTAATCAATATGTTAAAAAAAAAACAATTGTTCGACTAACACAGTTTAAAGTTAACGCAAACATTGCATTATTTCACAAGCTCACCAAAAAACATGATTGCGCTCTATTAACCCATTTGGACCTAATGTATTTTTTTTAAGTTTTTGTTGGCCTGCTTAACGGTCGAAAACAATATTTTTAAAACTTTTAACTCATGTCTATTTGTAATTTTCTAAAAGGTTTTGAATGCAAATTTCTAATCTAATATATAAAGAAGAAAATTTGTTTGTTTATTTGTTTGTTTGTGTGTTTGTTTGTTTGTTTGTTTGTCCAGGATTCACGTGAAAACCACTGGTCCGATTAACACCAAATTTTAGAGGAATAATTTTGGGAGTCCAGGGGTGACATAGGCTATGTCGCATTTTTATAAGTCAACAGGTTGCGGCTCCAGAGCCGTTTTAAGCTTTTTCGTTTTTTAGATGTCGAGTCGAAACGGTTTGACCGATTCACTTGAAATTTTGCACGAATGTTCTTCTTATTATACGGAATTAATGGTATAAAACTGGTTGGAATAAATTAACCCCTTTCGGCCCGGCGGGCTTCCAAAAAATTTTGTGTTTCCGATTTGTGTCCAATTTTACAGGGTAGTTTTGCAGTCAAAAAGAGAGGCTGGCACAAATTTTTGTTGGGTTCGGTTAACCCGTTTGGGCACGAGGGCGCAGTGAAGCTTTTTCAATGTTTTTGATGTCGAGCCGAAACAGTTTGACCGATTGACTTGAAATTTTGCACGAATGTTCCTCTTAGCAACCGCAATTAGTTGCATAAATTTGGTTGGAATAATTTAACCCATTTCGGCCTGGCGGGCTTCAAAAAAATTTTGTGTTTCCGATTTGTGTCCAATTTTACAAGGTGGTTTCGCAGTCGAAAATAAAGTCTGGGACAAATTTTTGTTGAGTTCGGTTAACCCGTTTGGGCACGAGAGTGCAAAGAAGCTTTTTCAATGTTTTTGATGTCGAGTCAAAACTGTTTGACCGATTGACTTGAAATTTGGCACAAATAATCCTCTTAGCAACCGCATTTAGTTGTATAAATTTGGTTGGAATAAATTAACCCATTTCGGCCTGGCGGACTTTCAAAAAATTTTGTGTTTTCGATTTGTGTCCAATTTTACAGGTTGATTTTGTAGTCTAAAAGAGAGGCTGCAAAAAGGTTTAGTTTAGTTCGATTAACCCATTTTCCACGACGACGCTATGAAGTTTTCTATATATTTTATTTTCTTATACGATTCAAAGTATTTTATTGAAAATTTTGTACCAGCATTTTAATTAAAACCCACAGGGTTAATTTGGTTTTGACCTGTTTGTGCGTTTTGAACAAAGATTCAATGAAATTTTCAGTTTTCTTCAAATGAAATCTAAAAATCAAAAAATTCAATTTGTTATATATAATGCTTATACATAGTACATAGTATTTTAAAACAGTTTTTCCAAAAAATAAGCCTACATTTCTCTCATAAAATCATAAAAAAACGAGGAAGAGCGTATTACAACTTTCAGGACTAAACAAAATATAAGTTGAAAAGCGAATTTTTAAACCTTTTCTAAACCATCGACTATATTTTATTCAAGCGTTGGCAATTCAAGAAAATCCCCTTTTGACCTATAGTCATTTTAATTCAGTTAACATTGTTCACCGGAAACCTACCATCCTCAACTCTATCGTCAAGGAGCACCAAATTGTCAAGAAGCAGCATGTATAGAAAAATTAGAGATAATCGTTCAAATTGTTTTGCAAACTGTTTTTTAAAGTTTTTGTAATCGATTGCGAAGATTAAAAGAACTCGACAAACCTTTTTTTTAAGTATTCCCCTAATTCAAAGAAGTTGTACCTACTTTCAAAAATTGGACGTAATTTAGTTACAAATTTTTTTTTGAACAATCGTCGGCAGGGGTTAACAACTTTAAAGTCTGTTAGTAAATTGAACTTCATTTTCAAAGAAGAACACATATACGAAATTTGAAGTTAATCTGTTAAATCATTTCTAATATATAGCAAAGCAACGAAAAAACCTATAAAAAGCTGTTGGGCCACGATGGGTTAACGGAACTCCACAAATATTTTTTTGTGGCATTTATAGGCAAAGTAGTATCTCAAATAAGTGGCTGAAACTTGCTTTTTTACCATTTTCAAGCTGAAATTTTGCACGAATGTTCTTCTTATTAAACGGAATTAATGGTATAAAGTTGGTTGAAATAAATTAACCCCTTTCGGACCGGCGGGCTTCCAAAAAATTTTGTGTTTCCGATTTGTGTCCAATTTTACAGGGTAGTTTTGCAGTCAAAAAGAGAGGCTGGCACAAATTTTTGTTGGGTTCGGTTAACTTGTTTGGGCACGAGGGCGCAATGAAGCTTTTTCAATGTTTTTGATGTCGAGCCGAAACAGTTTGACCGATTGACTTGAAATTTTGCACAAATCTTCCTCTTAGCAAACGGAATTAGTTGTATAAAGATGGTTCGAAAATATTAACCCATTTCGGCCCGGCGGGCTTCCAAAAAATTATTTGTTTCCGATTTGTGTCCAATTTTACAGGGTGGTTTTGCAGTCGAAAAGAAAGGCTGGCACAAATTTTTGTTGGGTTCGGTTAACCCGTTTGGGCACGAGGGCGCAATGAAGCTTTTTCAATGTTTTTGATGTCGAGCCGAAACAGTTTGACCGATTGACTTGAAATTTTGCACAAATCTTCCTCTTAGCAAACGGAATTAGTTTTATACAGTTGCTTGGAATATATTAACCCATTTCGGCCTGGCGGCCTTTCAATATTTTTTTTGGCCGTTTGGGCAAGAGAGCGCAATGAAGCTTTTTCAATGTTTTTGTTGTTGAGCTTAAACGAACACTTTTTTCAGCTAATCTTGAACACATTTTTCAGCTAATCTTTATTAGCAAAGCTCACAGGGTTAATTTGATTTTTATCATTTAACCCCTTTTGTCACAAGGGTTCATTAAATTTGATCTCCTTAAAGAGTTCAATCTTTAATATAAATTTGTTCTTCTGTTGAAAAGGTTTAATCAATATGTTAAAAAAAAAACAATTGTTCGACTAACACAGTTTAAAGTTAACGCAAACATTGCATTATTTCACAAGCTCACCAAAAAACATGATTGCGCTCTATTAACCCATTTGGACCTAATGTATTTTTTTTAAGTTTTTGTTGGCCTGCTTAACGGTCGAAAACAATATTTTTAAAACTTTTAACTCATGTCTATTTGTAATTTTCTAAAAGGTTTTGAATGCAAATTTCTAATCTAATATATAAAGAAGAAAATTTGTTTGTTTATTTGTTTGTTTGTGTGTTTGTTTGTTTGTTTGTTTGTTTGTTTGTCCAGGATTCACGTGAAAACCACTGGTCCGATTAACACCAAATTTTAGAGGAATAATTTTGGGAGTCCAGGGGTGACATAGGCTATGTCGCATTTTTATAAGTCAGCAGGTTGCGGCTCCAGAGCCGTTTTAAGCTTTTTCGTTTTTTAGATGTCGAGTCGAAACGGTTTGACCGATTCACTTGAAATTTTGCACGAATGTTCTTCTTATTATACGGAATTAATGGTATAAAACTGGTTGGAATAAATTAACCCCTTTCGGCCCGGCGGGCTTCCAAAAAATTTTGTGTTTCCGATTTGTGTCCAATTTTACAGGGTAGTTTTGCAGTCAAAAAGAGAGGCTGGCACAAATTTTTGTTGGGTTCGGTTAACCCGTTTGGGCACGAGGGCGCAGTGAAGCTTTTTCAATGTTTTTGATGTCGAGCCGAAACAGTTTGACCGATTGACTTGAAATTTTGCACGAATGTTCCTCTTAGCAACCGCAATTAGTTGCATAAATTTGGTTGGAATAATTTAACCCATTTCGGCCTGGCGGGCTTCAAAAAAATTTTGTGTTTCCGATTTGTGTCCAATTTTACAAGGTGGTTTCGCAGTCGAAAATAAAGTCTGGGACAAATTTTTGTTGAGTTCGGTTAACCCGTTTGGGCACGAGAGTGCAAAGAAGCTTTTTCAATGTTTTTGATGTCGAGTCAAAACTGTTTGACCGATTGACTTGAAATTTGGCACAAATGTTCCTCTTAGCAACCGCATTTAGTTGTATAAATTTGGTTGGAATAAATTAACCCATTTCGGCCTGGCGGACTTTCAAAAAATTTTGTGTTTTCGATTTGTGTCCAATTTTACAGGTTGATTTTGTAGTCTAAAAGAGAGGCTGCAAAAAGGTTTAGTTTAGTTCGATTAACCCATTTTCCACGACGACGCTATGAAGTTTTCTATATATTTTATTTTCTTATACGATTCAAAGTATTTTATTGAAAATTTTGTACCAGCATTTTAATTAAAACCCACAGGGTTAATTTGGTTTTGACCTGTTTGTGCGTTTTGAACAAAGATTCAATGAAATTTTCAGTTTTCTTCAAATGAAATCTAAAAATCAAAAAATTCAATTTGTTATATATAATGCTTATACATAGTACATAGTATTTTAAAACAGTTTTTCCAAAAAATAAGCCTACATTTCTCTCATAAAATCATAAAAAAACGAGGAAGAGCGTATTACAACTTTCAGGACTAAACAAAATATAAGTTGAAAAGCGAATTTTTAAACCTTTTCTAAACCATCGACTATATTTTATTCAAGCGTTGGCAATTCAAGAAAATCCCCTTTTGACCTATAGTCATTTTAATTCAGTTAACATTGTTCACCGGAAACCTACCATCCTCAACTCTATCGTCAAGGAGCACCAAATTGTCAAGAAGCAGCATGTATAGAAAAATTAGAGATAATCGTTCAAATTGTTTTGCAAACTGTTTTTTAAAGTTTTTGTAATCGATTGCGAAGATTAAAAGAACTCGACAAACCTTTTTTTTAAGTATTCCCCTAATTCAAAGAAGTTGTACCTACTTTCAAAAATTGGACGTAATTTAGTTACAAATTTTTTTTTGAACAATCGTCGGCAGGGGTTAACAACTTTAAAGTCTGTTAGTAAATTGAACTTCATTTTCAAAGAAGAACACATATACGAAATTTGAAGTTAATCTGTTCAATCATTTCTAATATATAGCAAAGCAACGAAAAAACCTATAAAAAGCTGTTGGGCCACGATGGGTTAACGGAACTCCACAAATATTTTTTTGTGGCATTTATAGGCAAAGTAGTATCTCAAATAAGTGGCTGAAACTTGCTTTTTTACCATTTTCAAGCTTCCGGGCAACGCCGGGTAAATCTGCTAGTAAATTAAATAAATTAAAGTTAATTTAGTTATAGTATTAATTATACCGTGTTTGTGTCTGAACCCAAACTGGTTATCAGGTATGAGGTTTTTTGAGTGTGGAATGCTCGAAATTTTATCATTTATCAAAGTTTCAAATATTTTACTAATGCTTGGCATCAAGTTTATTGGTCTATAGTTGCTGGGGTTGGTTGGATCTTTACCAGGTTTCTTTAGCAATATGGTTTTCGCTATTTTCCAATTTTTAGGAAAATACGAATTGTTTATTGCATTATTAAAAAGAATGACATAGTTAGATATAATAAAGCTGCTTAGATTTTTTAACACTATATTTAGGATATTGTCGATACCAGAAGATATTTTGTTTTTAAGAGCTTTGAACTTTTCAGAAAGCTCTACGTGATTTGTAAACTCTCCACTCTATTCAGATGATTTATTTGAGTTAGAGAAATTGGAAAGAGAAATATTTTCATCTCTCACATGTTTGATATAATTATTGAATCGTTCTACTCGGTTTGTTATTTTATTATGTATTCTTCTCTCTGATGTTAATGGTATTTTGTGAGTATTTTCTAAATAAGAGCCCATTACATTATATATTTGTGATTGATCTTGTATTAAAAATTGATTTATTGTTGTTTTTTTTAAAGAATTAGCATTTATATTATTTTGGGAAAGTAAGTGTATATCATTTTGTTCAACATTAAATTTTAAAATTTGGTTATATGATTTTTTGCGGAATATTTTATTAATCTGGATTTCAAAAAATATGCAACTAGTTCTTTTACATTTAACTTAGCAGATTTATACTGTGTCATCACTGCTTGAATAAAATAGTTTAAATTGTAATATGTCTTTTATCATCTGCATATCGAGTTTTGCGTTAAATTGATAATACAATTTATTCTCAATCTCCCTTATACCAATAAGATGAAATATGGATAAAGCTTCAAACGTTTACAGTCAAATCCAAAAAATAATTTTTAATGTGTGACTTTAATTGAGGACATATGTATAGCTTTGCAATAAATTATAACTCTGACCTAATGTCTCCATTTCTTTAATTTTACTAACATTTATTTATAGTGTTTTAAAACTAATACGTTTTAGGAATACAAGATTCTAACGATTTGTATTTTCCAAAAAGCTTTTGAAAGGTATTTATAATTAATTTTTGGTTTTCTACATGATTACCTATATTAAATTTTTTAAAAAAGGTATTCATACTATAACCGCAACATCTTTTCCATGAATAAACACATCAATATTGTCCACAGACATCTGAATAGTTGCTTTGTAATTGTTTTTCATTAAAAACTACACAATGAATTTTTAAGTAACTTAAAATTTCTAATTTATCCGGTTTTCTGCCAAAAGAATCAAAATATTCGATACAACCATGTTTAGGAATATAAATAACCAACCAATGTGTTCCTGTTTAGCTTTATCTGTGTTTTGGGAAGTTGATCTAAAGAGAAAACTCCTTTAAAAATTTTACTCGTTTCCTTGTTACATCTCAACACGTTATTTATCTCCTGGGTATTCATTAATCAAATTAAGTCAAGTCCTTAACCTTGGTTGCTTCTTTTAGGTAGTTCGATAAAATCTTTTTTTTTATATTTTTATTTGTAATAATAACATCAAATTTTTCTACTATTTGACAGAGCTCTTTATTTATTATACACAGTTCCAAAAGAATAATTTTAAAAATGATCATTTATAAATTCTCTCGTTGGAAATTTATAAATATTTGTGCTTTTTCAGAAACTTTTTACAAGGTTCTTTGATACCAACTATACAAATATGTTTTATAAGGTATTATTATCATCGCAACAAAACGTTACATCCAGTAGTGTACAAGACAGCGACATTTTGTCAATTATTTTAATTTATTTTTATGTGTGGTATTTATAGATTTGTAAATATATTTTGGTTTTTATCAATTTGTAAGCTTCATGCTTGATTCTCTTTAGTGTAGATGTAAGTGCTTTTAATAACCTTTCCTCAATTCTAACTGTACCCTGGTTTAGTAAACCTGGATACAATTCATTGCCTGATGCATCTGTAGTTAAATCAAAAGCTAACATAAAAAATCCGGTACTAAACATAGACTTTGTTATCTGATGACCTTTATCATTGTGGTAAATTCCAGTACCTGAAAAAAGTGTGGCAATTATTTTCATCCGAAAAACTGGTTTCAATTGCTGAATTAGGTATTTGAACTCCATTTACGTTTAAAACAAATTGTGAAATATCAAAATGTTTAAAATTGTATGGGCTTTTTTATCCCTTTCCAGAATAACCTATATTTTCTGTTATATAAAATAATATTGAATTTGATGACTGGCCAATGAAAACATTATCCAGTAATACCGATGAACTATTTTGTGGAATGGTAAAACTTTTCACCTCTACACGTTTGCAATTGTACTCGGCATTAGTTTTTTCTAATACTGCATTGTGTGCTAATATAGTACACTTGAATTAATAGTTACATGTTTCATAAATAAAGTAGCTTCTAAAATTTTCTGTTGAGATTCGTCGAATCATTGGCGAAAAAGTAAAAGTCTGCTTTTTCAAGTGTTAAAAGAATTCGAATATCAACATTGTTTATAAGAAGTGTAGGTTGATTAAACATGTCTAAATGTAGATAGTTTTTGACGTTCTTTTGAAGCGTTATTATCATGTTTTCCTATATTTGATTTATCGAGATCCCATTCTGCACATTCCAAATGTGTAGTAGCGGCATCTGTACCATAATCTAATAATGATTCAATATAAACTCTATAATAATAATTTGTATCAGATGGAGATATATTCTTACCATTTAGCTGTACGTTACATTGTTTTATTACTTATTTACTGAATCCTAGAACCCCTGGTGGGGCATAGGGCGTATTAATGAATGTAAAAGATTATTGATACACTTGGTTGTTGAATGAATTTTCCTTCAGTGTTTTTGTTATTATTCCATTGAGTTCCATGTTTTTTTAAAAATAATGCTTTTAATTTTAGATATCCAGAAGAAAGATCCCTATATGTATCCCCATGACCTAAAGAAACAAATTCTATGACTGATGGATTATTCAAAGAAGTAATAGGGTTGTAGGAAAATTCTTCAGATCGTAACATACTCGATTGAATAGGTTGTGTTCTAGAAATATGTAACTCAAACTTTATACATTCAATCACAATTAACCAAATATATCTTTTTGCTTCTTTTTGTTACGCACTTTGCGCGCTTTGTAAAAAAATAAAAAATTTAAATTATTAATGATGTGAATTTTTATAGGTTTTCTTCTTTTAATTTTCCTTGTCCATACATTTCATTGAGTTTTTGAACTGCACCTCGTCTTACATTTTTAATTATGTCTTTACTTCGATCTTGTACAACTTCTTTTAAATTTGAACATGTTGCAGTATCAGACAATGCATTAATACCCTAGTTAATAACCTCCTTTTTTAGTATATTAGCTCCAGACGTAAATATTGGTTTTAAATTTCTGAAAAGTCCACCGAAAATTCTTAGCTTCCACCACCAGACGTAAATATTGGTTTTAAATTTCTGAAAAGTCCACCGAAAAAGCTTCTTAATTCTCGCCCCCTTTGGTAAGGAACAACTGAATGTAACAAGGGCCAATATCGTCAAGTCTTTTCTTGATTGAACAAAATAATATTAATAGTATGCTCTCTCGATAATGTTTAAATAAAACAATATATAATGTTTTTAAATTCCTTTTATTTATTCTTTCAAACGCAATACAAATTTTGTAGGAATACTGCTGGTACAAAAATTTATTTTATAACCATATTATTATCACATAATAATACCGAAATACTATCAAATGATTTGTCCACATTGCAATATTGAATATTATTATATTCCTGCACCATGTCTATAAAGGTATTCTCTATGTTGATAGTTCTTAGACATCTAACATCTTTTCGACCTACATTTTGTGGTCTAATAATATCAGTAAATATAAAAAACATATAAGGTTTTCCTACAGGAAATAAACCTAAAGTATTAATTAAAAGTTTGTAAGCTTCAAGTACTCGTGTTTAATGTTGATTAAGCTTCTTTGTCTTGAGTAATACTTGCTGAAAACATGTTTTTAAAAGTCCCTCTAAAGTATATGAGAATCCTGTTCTTATCTTAATATCTACCTTTAGTACTTAAACAGATAGTAGCAAAAGTCAAATTTGCAGGAAAATCTTCGTTTTTATCATCACTCAAAGAGTTAAAAATTCCCCAAATCAACTGCCACACAACTTCTTTTCTAGAATAACCAGAAAATGGTCGTACATTTTAAATTAATGTTGGTATTAAAAATATTTTCCAGTCGCATAATTTTTGTTTTGAATTGTATGGTATGTATGTAGTTCCTACACCAAGCATAGCGTTTTTCATACCTGAAATATAAATTTGTGTACCCACTCTTCACCGTAAACATTTGGTATAAAATTATTAACATATATTTCAGAAATACCGACTTTCCAATTTAAATCAATCATGTATTTATCCATTTTATTTGTAAAAGATGATAATGTATTTTCAGGGTAATAATTCATAGATGAATCGCTTAGTAAAGTTACGTAAAAGTCGTCGTTTACTTGTATGTTGTCCATGAGCTTGTTGATTTATTTTTTCGTATTGGAAAATTAAGTTCTGTTTGAGTATTGCCTGTTGTTGACCGTAAAACACGTCCTGCTGAACTACTTAACTCTTTGCTATTTATAGTTTTTTCTTTCTTTCTTGGTTGGCTTTGGCCGGCTAGAGGAACTGCTATTATGTCTCCTGCATCTGTTTCAAAAATTTGTATATTTTTATTTCTAATAGATTTCCTTTTTTTAGACGTTTTCCAGCTGAAGCAGCAGACAATGCATTTTTTAAGACTTCTTCTTCCATTTTGTCATTGAATACTTCCTCAAGTTCTTTTTTATATACATCTTCTTGAGGAAAAGCTTAAGTTGCAGCATCCTTACATACAGGAATATTTGATTGAGGTTCTACATCTACATACATAGGTTTTGCACTAGTTTGAGTACCTTTTTTTTCTGTAATTTTTACCTGCTCCTCTTTAATTGAAGGAAGAACTATATTTATGTTTTTACTTTAATTAGATTTTGACGATATAAATACCACTTTTGTGTATCTGTCAGGTGTTTATTTAACAAAATTTCTTTCATAGCTTTATCCAACTCATTCACTTCTACGTCTGCATTTGGTTTCATTTTCTCATAAACCTCTGGTTTTGGTATAATAATTTTGTTAGATGTTGTATTATTCATTTTATAGACTTTCCTATTAGGTATTCATGAAAGTAGTGCACCAAGAAAGGTAGGTGGAAATCCAACTCGTTGAATAATGATTTTTCTTTTCCTATTTATAGATTTTTTATTTATATCAATCCCTTTTTATACCATCGTAATTGAGTTGTTACTTTTTACTCAGATTACAATTACCTTTTATAATATTTAAAGCAATTTCACAAAAAGTTTTTATTACTTCGGCATCACAATGTTTTATTATTACTTTTTGAAATTTTGGTTTAGAACTTTTAAATAGATGCAATATGTGTCGATTGGTTTTCAAACGTTTATCTCCCCCAAATGGTTCTAATTTATCTCTTGTACAAAAGCAGAAATTTTTTTCAAATGTATCACTTCCTAATCGAAATATATCATTAATGTCTTGAGTAAGATTTATTAATATATACCCGTATGGGTCTGACGTCACTTCATTATATTTTTTTTTTAAATGCTTTGATTTGATTTGGATAAATCTAACGGGCTAAAATGTAATATCTGTGATTTATCTCTTGGATTTTTAAAAAGTACTAGATATTTACAGTCAAGTCTCGAAATATCTCTTGGAAATTTAACTTGATTAAATATATTTTGACAAATTCCTATGCTTTGGACCTCTAGTAAATAAATTACACCCATACTTATCATGAAAATTTAACATCATATCATCGATTACAATCAACAAAGGTTCTTGATTATCATTAAAATCTGGTATAGTGTTGTACTTTATTCAACATCTTTCATATATAGTGGAACAGCATTTTTGTCTGTATTACACCAAACAAATCTAATATTTTTTGGTTGTTTATTTTCTTTATTTTATTTAATTAAATTATGAATAAAAGTAGTTTTACCACAGCAGGATGATCCTGCAACCATCATAGTAAATGGGTGAAACAACATAGTTGAAATAGTGAAAACAGATATTAATAACCTATATTTATACAAAAACTATTTTAACCGAGGAAAATTATAGTTGCCCTTGTCAACTTCTAGATACCCGTGCATACCCACTAACCGTTATTTATTTCCCCTATGCTATTATAAATGTTACAAAAAAAATATAAAAAAGTAAAATAGTTAAAAAAAAATTTAACTTATTATCCCATAATTTTTGCTTAAAAAAAAGAGAACAAAAAAAAAATAAAATTTTTAATTCATTATACCATTAAATTAAAATTTTTTAAATTTTAATTTAATAAAATAGCCCATCCTAAAAGTTGGTCCTGTGATGTCCAACTTTGCCAACCAACTTGCCCTATTACTTTATCTACCCAGTTTAATTTTAACCTCGTAGCTTCATTAGATTCACAGTTATCGAATTGCCAACTTTGTATGGCAGTTGCCCGAAAACGGGGCAACATTTTTGTAAACATTTTGAAACTTCATCTAAGTTCTTGATTCATTATAAAACTAGCCGTGTGTAATTTTCATCTTCCTGGTATAATTACTTTTGCTGAGTGGCAGCTCCCCGAAGCCTTGGTCTGGGTCTTATCCAAAAACAATAGGGAACCTCAATAATGTCCAAAAAATGTTTTGTGTGAATTTCAAAACTCTAGCTCTAATTTTTCAATTCTATCTCTTTTAATTAATTTTTAATTCACGAATATATTAAACCTAAGCAAAATAAGCATCATATGATCATATTGATAAAATGATCATCATGAGAGATACTAGTCATCATATTCATAATGAATATACCTATCTCTCAATATCAAAATACAAAGCACGCAAAATATTACACATATACATATTATATGAATACATATAAATTATTTATGAAGCCATTCACTTAAAAAAAATCTTTGTGTTCTTTTTTGCTTATCTTAAATTTATTAAACTACGCAACATTTAAATTATATGAAATCGTAACTCGAAATCGTTATCTACAAAAAAAAAAAAAAAACAAAACAAAAAAAAACAAAATTCATATATTTTCATGTTAAATACAAGATGCATAGCAAAATTTCAAATTTTAATATGAAAATATTGGAATTAAAAAAGTCAGTTGTTCAGTCAGTTATTAACCAAAAAAAATAGGGAACCTAGAAATTGATTGAAAAATATTTTGTGATAATTTAAAAACTGTAGCTTTTTTAGTTTTTGAGTTATTGTGCTGACACACATTCGGACGGACGGACGGACAGACACACATAGCTAGATCGACTCATTTTTCGATTATGAATCGATACGTATCCTTGACACTACATCTAGCTCGTCTAGATTGATGCGTTACAAACGGAGGAGCAATTTTAATATACCCGATGTCATATATGTATGCACGGGTATAAAAATAAATATAAATAGAAATTTGAATAATGAAAAGATTATTCCACCGAAACTTTTTTTTTTTTTTAACTAAACTTTTATTTTGTTATTTTCTTACATTCTTATTATAACTTAACCTACAAAAATAGTTAACAAAAAAGGATTTTCTTATTTTAAAAATTAACATGTAAAAAATAGTGTTTTTTTATGTTAAATAGTTTTTCTTAATAATTATTATGAACGCTTACTAATATTTTAATCATACTTTTAAGTATGTATTAATTTCAAAATTTACATTAATTGCAAAAAAGTTAAAAAGGAAATTTTTACATTTTTTTTTTTTTATAACAAAACCCTAACCTAACTTACCCTATTCTTACAACTACTTAAAAAAACTTATAAACTAGCATATATTATTTTAATATTAAAATAACACTAATCTAAAAATTCTTTTATACTTATATTTTTTATGACGTGATTAACCACCAATAATTATTTCTTATTGATTTGTCTTTATCTGGTATGGACATGTCATATTTAATATTATCTGGATTGATGTTACCTGGACCATATTCAATTTTTTTACATGTAGCTCGTCTACTATAATGAAATAGTATAAGGACATGATTTTGATTTTGTATATAACCATACTTGTCTAAGAAGATGAAGTGCTCAGGGGCTATGAAGCCCGTGAGAAAAGTCTTCTTGATGTACTCCTTATTGTGGTAAAATATATGCGATATTAAACCGTTTTCTGGAGTATTTAATGCTCTATCATAGTGATTACGAAATAATTTTATAATAAAATTATCAATTGTTATGATTTTGGTAGCATATTATTTTGACTCTATTACTAATATTTTTATTGTAAAAGAGATTTTTTGCTGCCATAAAAGATTAATTACCTTTTTCTTTTGTATATTTTATATGATCTATGAAGTTCAGATTTCTATGAAGGTGAACCCCAAGATATTTAACGACTTTTTTATTTGCGAGAGGTGAAATAGGCGATTTAATGGTAAAATTTTTCCAATTTTTTCTAATGTCTGAACTTGTTTTGTCTACCGTGTTACGGAATAATACGGTTCACATGTACTAAAGTTCACTTTTAATTTCCATATTTTGCAATAATCTTGTACAATGTTAAACATTTTTTGAACAGTATACTGAATGCTGTTTACAGTGTCATTCGCAGAGTATATTATTTTGTCGTCTGCGAACGCTAGGGCATAACTATTACCCTTAACTCGGTCTAACCAAAGCAAAAGATCTGCTATGTAGATCGAGAAAAGAATTGGCGCGTTAACAATACCTTGTTGGAGGCCATTTTCAATTAAAAATGTTTTGTTAGACATATTATTTTGGCTATGCACTAAAAATTTGTTATTGTATAACATATTTTTAATAAGTACTATTAAGCGTATTGGAAATTTATATTTTATTAATTTGTATATTAAACCGTCCAACCAAACCGTGTTGAAAGCCTTCTCTAAATCAATGAGATATATTGAATATTTTATTTTATATTAATTTCAATTTTTGTTAACGGTTGCAATTTTTTAATTTGTTTTAATTTAAAAAAAAAAAAATAATAATAATAAATTTCACAATTTCTCATACTTTATATTTACAAAGAAAAAAAAATTTTTACAAAATCTGCTGATAATTAATTTATTGACCTGCCCCAATTAATTTTTCAAAATTCAATGAAAAAAAACAATATACAATAAACCAAATCATGGAATTCAAATGCAATGCTAAAATGTGTTTAATCAATGACGCAAAAACTGAAACTGTTACCTGTAAAGGTGCTTGTCATTTAAAATTTCATGGTACATGTATAAATGCACCCAGAAATTGGTATAGCACATTTCTTGCTAAATATTTTGTTTGCGAGAATTGTTTGATACAAAATAACAGTTTTCAACAATTTTATAGTAAAATCTTTGATGTAATCAACGAAATTAAAAATGATCATCAAGGAACGGTAGCAAAACTAACTACCGTTATTAAGAACAATGCTGCTAATTTCCAGGAAATGGAAAAAAATTTTGAGTCATTAAACAATAATTTTAGCATTTTCCCCGGTGATATAAAAAAATATTTAAACGTACAATTAATGGAGTTAAAAAGTGAAATACTATCACTTAAGGGTATTGTTGAGCCGCTATCTGCACAAAAAAATTTCAAACAAGAAGAGTTTAAGAATTTAGTAGATGGTTTGAATGAGCAGTACTCATCTCTAAAACAAAGTATTGCAGTTCATGATATATCAATGAGTTTTAGGGATGTCGTCTTAGCCGATTTAGATTTACTGAAAACTAAACTTGAAATAATTCAGGACAACTTTAGAACTGACAATCTAAGCGTGGTTCCTGAACCGGCTAATAGTGTATCTTTATTGGAAGAATTAAGGATAGCTGACTGCTTAGATGAAACACTTGCAAAAAACAATACTCAGATATCACACCCCATTATGGTTTCATCGTTAATACCCGTTGAAAAAAATGATCAAGCACCAGATGTAGTTCTTCAGCCAAATTTAAATTTGAGAATTTCAAATTTGAGCACTAATACTACAGAACAGCGTTTGGTTGATTTTATAAAGACAACATTCAATTGTGAAGATATTTGCTGTAAATCAATTACTCCACGAGGGTTAAAATTTCAGCCAAAATATTTTACTTATAAAATCAGCGTTCCATCATCAACGGTGAAGGAAGGCTATCAAAAAATCTAAGGCGTGGAAACCAGGTACGATAGTGACGGATTTTAAGGATTCAAGAAAGAAAATTGTAAGTAAAAATATACAAGTATAACAAAGTAATTCAAATCTAAAAAATAAAAAAAAAAAAATTATAAAAATAAAAATAAAAACAAAAATTTAAATTCTAAAAATGTAATAACAAACCAAAATAAAAATAAAAAAAAATTAGTAAATAGAAATAATAAATTAAATAAAAATAAAAATACTAAAATTAGTCCTAATAAGAAACAGGTTAGTTTTAATAGCCACAATGAAACAAACACTCATACAGAATTATTTACAACTTCACAACAAAACAACACTAATTTGAATACTTCTATTCTATCTGATAACAATTTTACTTTCCGCACCTCACCACACTATGAAAAACACCGTTTACTACCTTCACCTTTTACAAAAGATGATTTTAAATCTTATCGAAGTCACTGTGAGAGTAATTATTATAAACATTTAAACTCGCTCGTGAAAGTTATAATAAGTTTTTTCTCCCCAGTGCCTCGAAATAATCTTCTCAAGGTATCTATCAACCGTAACTTAAATAAAGATAATATGTCTTTTTATTATCAAAATGTTAGAGGCTTGAGAACAAAGACAAGGGATGTTTTTCTAAATTCATCTATTTTAAATTTTGACGTATTTGCATTAACTGAAACGTGGTTAAATCCAACCATATTGGACTTAGAACTTTTTGATAACTGTTATACAGTTTTCATCCACCATTAAGTTTTACTCTTTGTGTTAATTCACCAATAAATTCTGATTATTCTAATTCTTATAGTTTTAATTTTAACAAAGCTAATTTTGCTGCTTTAAATGAATTCATTAGTTCCTTTGATTTTTATTCTGTATTTAATAATACAGATGTTAATATAATGACAAAAAAGTTTTATGAAGTTATTTTTGAAGGCTTTCGGCAATTTGTACCAAAATCTAAGAACCGAAATCCTTTATTAAGTCCGCCATGGTTCAATTCGGATTTGAGAAAACTCAGAAATAAAAAGAATAAAGCTTGGCGTTGTTATCTTAAATCGAAGAATTCGCATGACTATAATAGATTTAAAATTCTTTTTGATGAATGTAAATTATTGTCTGAATTACTCTATAATGATTTTATTTCTAGTACATCTTCAAAATTAATATCAAATTCAAAATTCTTCTGGAAATTTGTTAATTCCAAGAGGAAAAGTGACGAGTTTCCCTCCCATATGAAGTGTAATGGTGTTTCAAGTAATGATTCTAAAATAATATCTAATTTTTTTCGTGAATATTTTTGTTCTTCTTATAGTAATTCTATTTTTACACCAAATTATAATGATTTCTCTCATTTGGATACTTTTCCGAAAACTACTTGGTCTAATATAAATATTAATGAAGGTGTAATTAAAATCTATTTAGATAAACTTGGGAATAATACTCTTCCTGGACCTGATGGTATTCCGGAAGTTATACTCAAAAAGTGTTCGAGTGCTTTAGCTATTCCCCTTTCAATACTATTTAACTCTTCTTTAAATTCAGGAGTTTTCCCGTCTATCTGGAAACACTCATATTCATAAGAAAAATGCTTATTCATATGAAAACAAGTAAAGAAACAGTCAGTCGGTGCAACCGACTTAGAAATACCCTACACCTATTTGGTTCAAATTTAAGGACATATCACTAAGTCATTTTAACACCATAAAAGCTGTTATTAATTTGATCGTAAGACATAGCTAACCAAATTAACTTTATAATACTAAAATCATTTTCTAATTATATTATCTATTAAAAAATATTACAAATTCTTACTAATTTGTCTATTTAAAAATATTCAAAAACAAGCAAACTTGAAATAAATGAAAATATATTTATTCCAACTCAATTACAAAATGAAAAAACTCTAATTATTAAATTTTGTGATAAAAAGATAATCAAAGCATAATATATTTAATAATCCAAATTTTTAAAAATTGCAATTATTTTAAGTGGTTACTTTATATACCTAATAGAAAAGCTTACAAACGCAAAATATGCAATAAATGTATTTCTAAAATACAATTACAAATTTAGACCTTTTCATATAATTCATTTAAATATTCAAATAAATTTTACATAAATGCAGCAAGTACCTTTGAATATAGCTGAACCACTACAATTAAGTCTAGATTTCGGAGACACATAGGACATAGGAAATATATTCTTTGGCTTTGAAATTAAACTCAACCAGAACCAATTCCCATGGTACTTTCATTACTAGTAACCTAGAGTTTAAATTTCATCAAAATACCGGCATTATTTTTTGAGTTATGGTGTTTTAAGATATATGTTTGTTAGTCCTTGAACTTTTCAAGGGTTCCAGAACCCCAAACCATGGTACGATTTCGCCCATATGCAGTACCGTCATACTTTCAATACTAGTTAACCCTTGTATACAATTGGAACGTTCTATCTTAATTTTAAGTTACTAGTTTTAATTTCGATGATAAGCTTTTACACATTTGGGGGTCTAAGAGAGGTCCTGAACCACCACTCCAAATGATTCCAAATTAGGGGGGCATGGAAGAAATAGTAAAGAACACCCTGGGCCAAATTTGAAGCTTCTACATTTGTTTCAAGTTACTATTTTTATTAATTTCGAAAATATGCTTTAAGGTCCTCGGAACTGAGTGCCTGGTCCCCGACCCACTAGTCCAATGGGGTCCAAATTTCAAAGACACTTACGCAATAGGAAGGGACACCCTGATACCAAATTTGGAGGTTATATCTTCATTGGTTTCGGAATTACGCTAGTTTGGCCTAAATTCGATAAAAAAGTTCTCAGTTCCGAACCCATTGTCCAATCCTCACCGTACGTAATCACCGCCGTAGTTTCATTACTAATAACCTACAGCACAAATTTCATGAAGATAGCCTCATTAGTTGTTGAGTTATCGTGATTTTTAATATATGTTCGTTATCCCTGACACCGACTAAAAGGTCCAGAATCTGAACCCATGGGCTGATTTCGCCCTTATACAGCCCGCGCTTTACCTATAGTACTAGTTAACACTTGTACACAATTTAAACGATTTATCTTAATTTTAAGTAACTATTTTTAGTAATTTCGATTATAAGCTTTTAAAACTTGGGAGGTCGGAGAGGGGTACTGAACCACCACTCCAATTGATTAATTAATTAAGGGAACACGCAAGAGATAGTAAAGAACACCCTTGTGGCAAAATGGAAGCTTCTACATTTTTTCAAGTTGTTATCTTTATTAATTTTAAAGATATGTTTTAAGGTCTTCGGAAATGTGTGGCTGGTCCCCGACCCAGTAGTCCAATGGGACCCAAATTCTCAAGAGACTTAGGAGATAGGAGGGGACACCCTGATACCAAATTTGGAGGTTCTATCTTCATTGGTTTCGGAATTATGCTCGTTTGGCCTAAATTCGATCAAAAAGTTCTAGGTTCCGAACGCATGGTCCAATCCCGACCTAACGCAATCCCCGAAGTAGTTTCATTACTAGTTACCTACAGCACAAATTTGATGAAGAAAGCGTCATTAGTTGTTGAGTTATCGTGATTTCTTATATATGTTCGTTAGCCCTTCGATCGATTAAAAGGTCCAGAATCCGAACCCATGGGCCGATTTCGCCCATATGCAATCCCCGCCGTACTTTCAGTCCTAGTAACCTACAGTTAAAATTTCATCAAGATAGTTCCATTATTTTTTGAGTTATCGTGCCTACGGACGGACGGACGGACGGACGGACGGACGGACGGACATGGCTATATCGACTAAGGCGGTCACGCTGATCACAAATATATATACTTTTCCATATCTAGCTCGCTTCCTTTAGGTGGTTACAAACACCATACCAAAGTTAATATACCCCTTTACCTATTCTATAGGTGTAGGGTATAAAAAGGTTAGACCTATTCATAAGAAAAATGCCAAAAATGAAATTTTTAATTATCGATCAATTGCGAACCTTTCTTTCTTCCAAAACTGTTCGAATTAATAATGTAGATTCTATTCATAGTCACTGTAAATCTTTTTTAGTTCATAATCAACATGGATATATGGATAAAAAATCAACAGTTACTAATCTTGTTGAGTCAGTTTCAACTTTTACAAAAAATATGGAAGAAGGTTTTCAAACCGATGTTATCTTTACATATTATAGTAAAGCATTTGATGTTTTACCACATTCTATAATACTGATAAAGCTAAGAAAACTTGATTTCCCAGATATTTTTGTGAAATGGGTTGACTCATATTTATCTGATAGGACCTACAGTGTTTTATTTAGAAACATTACTTCTAAACCTTTTAACGCCAATTCCGGAGTTCCACAAGGCAGTCACTTAGGTCCTCTTTTTTTTATAATCTCGGTAAATGATGTTTCTTCAGTTATTGTTAATAGTAAGCTTCAAATATATGCGGATGACATGAAAATTTTTAAGAAAATTGAGTCAGTAAATGATGCTTTACTCTTACAAAATGATTTAGATAATATTTTTATTTGGTGTAAAAACAATAATCTTCTTCTAATTGTAAATAAATGTGCACTTATGTGTTTCACACGTTGTCTTAATCCGATTTGTTTTAATTACTGCTTGAACGGAATTAGTATTCCTAAAACGAATTCTATTAAAGACCTAGGCGTTTACTTCGATGATAAGCTTAACTTTAAACTTCATTTCTGCTATATTATAAATAAAGCTAATTCTATGCTTGGTTTTATAAAACGTTGATCTAAAGAATTTAATGATCCTTATGTTCTTAGATCTTTATATTCTTGTCTTGTTAGACCTAATTTAGAATATGCTAGCCAAGTTTGGTCACCATTTTACGAGGTACATATTAATAGGATAGAGGCGGTGCAAAGAAATTTTTTAAGATTTACTTTGAGAAATCTTCAATGGTCAAACCCGCTGATCCTACCTCCTTATGAAAATAGATTGAATTTAATTCACTTGAAAACTTTAAAATTAAGACGAGAAGTTGCTGATGTTATTTTTATTACTGAAGTTATAAAAGGTAACATTTCTTCTCCTCAAATCCTTAATAACATTAAAATTAATTCAAATAATCGTTTACGTAATACTAAATCTCCTCCTTAGCCTAGGTGGTTAGAGCGCAACCTCGCAATCTAAACACTGTGGCAGTCCCGGGTTCGAATCCTGGTGGGAGATAACATATTCAATAAAAATTATCAATTATAATAAATTAATATATAATAAATTATAATATAATAATTCTATACCTAAAAATATAATAATAAATAATTAGTAACAAATAATATAAAAATATACCTATAATCGTGTTTCCAGCTTTACTCTATAATCTAATAACTAATACTGAATAAAATAATAACCTATATGTGCATATGATCAGAGATGACATATGTGACAGAAACAACAATGTAATTGCAATTGTCATATGCAATTACAATGGCAGTACGCACCTAAAAACATGACACGGTTTCTCTACTTGACCGATAGATGACACTAGGGAAAAAATTAAGAAGCGACATCTTGTAGATAGATTACAGTAGACTAATCATTTACTTAATTGAAAAAAAGGAAAAACGATTCGAAACACAAGGCAGAGCCTCGGATACAATAATGAATTCACGGTAACAACATTTAATGCAGTCAAAAGGACAAGAATAGGACAGTGGAATGTCAGAACGCTACGTGAAGCATCCAAACTGGCGCAAGTAGAACAGCAAATGAGCAAATATAAATTAGATATCCTCGGAATTAGCGAAATGAGGTGGAACAAAAGTGGAGAAGAAATAACATCAAATGGGAACAAACTAATATACAGTGGAAAAGATAGGGGTGGTGAAAGCGGAGTAGGTATCATAATATCAAGGAATTTTCGTAACTCACTAAGCAGTTGGAAGCCAATATCAGACCGAATACTCATGGCACGATTTGCGACAAAAAGTAAAAGTGTAACGATAATACAATGCTACGCTCCTACAGAAGACGCAGAACACGAGATTAAAGACGACTTCTATGAACAACTAACAACGGCGTTAAACAGCATAAGGAAAGGAGATATTACGATACTAATGGGTGACTTCAATGCTAAAATAGGATCAGACAATCAAGGTATAGAAGATACAATAGGGACACATGGCTGCGGAGTTAGAAACAATAACGGAGAGAGACTCATAGACATATGCCAGACATTCCAATTAATTATCGGCGGCTCGTTATTCCCCCATAAAGACATACATAAGTATACATGGACCTCACCAAACGGTCAAACGAAAAACCAAATTGACCATATATGTATCAGCAGAAAATGGAGAAACACACTGCAAGATGTCAGAAACAAGAGAGGTGCAGATATAGGAAGCGACCACGAATTAATAACCGGAGATGTAAGAATATGGCAGAAATACAAAAGAAGATCCAGAAGAAACATGAGAAGAAAGATAAACCTCCAAGAACTCCGTAACACTGAAATAAGAAATAACATCGTAGAAACAATACGCCAAACCCTCCCAATAAACCAACCACACACATGGGACCACATTGTCGAGACCCTCAAAAACACAGCAGAAGAACACCTAGGGACAATTCAGCCGCAAAGAAAGATATGGATTTCCAATAACACCTGGAATCTAATAACACAAAGAAATAACCTAAAACAGCAATTGAATACCAATAACGCTATAAGACAACAATACAATAATATAGCTAAACAAGTCAAAAGTGCTGCAAGAAGAGATAAAAGAACATACTTTAACGATCTCGCAAATAAGGCGGAAACGGCTGCCATACACAACAACACAAGAGAGCTACATAAAATCGTAAACCAGCTCACTGGCAGAAGAAACAACAAAAATCACCCAATCAAGGATCAAAATGGTGAACTAATAACATGTCCCGAAGAACAAACCCGAATATGGAGACAACACTTCGCAGAATCCAGTAATAACAACGACCCCAACCTAGAAGAAACCAGACCAGAAAACCGCACAAATAATAACAATTACAACATCAGAATAAATAAACCATCCAAAGCAGAGATCAAAGAGGCAATAAGAAAGCTAAAAATAAACAAAGCAACAGGCGAAGATGGGCTCCCAGCAGAAATTATAAAAATAGATCCAGAAACATCAGCCGAGCTTTTAGAACCTCACATCACAACAGCATGGGATGAGGGCAGACTACCGGTCACATGGAAAAATGGAATAATCATCAAACTTCCAAAGAAAGGTGATCTGACCAAGTGCGACAACTGGAGAGGCATAACAGTGCTAAACACAATCTACAAAATTATGGCAACAATAATACAAACAAGGCTGCAAGAGAAACTTGAGAACCAAATAAGAGATGAACAAGCAGGTTTTCGTCCCCATAGAAGTTGCATAGACCAGGTTAATACGCTCAGAATCATCGTTGAACAGTCAATAGAATGGCGAGCCCCATTATACCTGGTTTTCATCGATTTCAAGAAAGCGTTCGATTGTATAAGCAGAAAAGCCATATGGAAAGCACTTAGAAACCGAAATGTGCCGGAAAAAATAATAGATATAATACAGAACATGTATGAAGAGACACAACTCTCAGTACTCCACAATGGTAATACCAGCGAACCATTCACCACCAACATAGGAGTAAAACAGGGTTGTCCACTGTCACCAATCCTCTTCACAGTAGTGCTAGATGACATAATGAAAGAGATTAGTACCAAAAGAACTGGATTAACATGGAATCTCTTCAGGCAATTAGAAGATCTGGACTATGCCGATGACATCTGCCTGCTATCACACACAATAAATAATATGCAAGCTAAAATAGACCATCTAGCAACATTAGCTCGAAGTGTGGGCCTGGAAATAAATATCGAAAAGACGAAAGCGATGGCCATTAACATCAACAACCCACGCCGTCCGGTGATAAACAACACACCAATCGACTATGTAGATAATTTCCACTACCTAGGCTGCACCATAAATAACAGCGGTAACATAAACGCCGACATCGAAAGCAGGATCAAAAAGGCCAGGGCAATGTTCGGTCGCCTGCAGCCAGTATGGAAAAGCGCACAAATGTCCAGGGGGACAAAATTAAGGATATTTGGAACCTGCGTAAAGACCACCTTAACATATGGAAGTGAAACCTGGTTAGTGACAAACAACATCACACAGAAACTACAGGTCTTCATCAACAAATGTCTAAGGATAATATGCAGAATATACTGGCCGAACATAATAAGTAACCAGGACCTATGGAAACTTGCCAAAACAGAACCAATTGGGCAAGAGATCAAAAGGAAGAAGTGGAAATGGATAGGGCACACACTGAGAAAACCGCAAGATAGCATAGCAAGGGAAGCACTAGAATGGAACCCACAAGGAACCCGAAGACGAGGCCGCCCTAATAACACCTGGAGGCGAACGATTTCGGAAGAGCTAGTTTCAATTGAGAAAACATGGGAGGATGCAAAGATAACTGCTCCAAATAGAGTCAGGTGGAGATGCCTAGTAGATATCCTATGCTCCCAAGAGGAGTAATAAGGAAAAAAAAAAAAAAAAAAAAAAAAAAAAAAAAAATACTAATTTATTTACGTTAAGTTTTCATAGAACAAATTATGGCAATTATGAACCAATTCATAGGATGTTGATAATGGGTAATAAACACAAGAACAACATCGATTTCACACTTTCAAAACAAACACAAAAACTTAAATTGTATAAATAGAAATATAAATTCTTTTTTTTTATATATATTTAGTTGTTTTTATTGTTCACTTAAATTTTAATTTAAGAAATATGAAATTGTAACTT
Organism: Dolichopus griseipennis; assembly: GCA_963082915.1. Lineage (NCBI taxonomy): Eukaryota > Metazoa > Arthropoda > Insecta > Diptera > Dolichopodidae > Dolichopus > Dolichopus griseipennis. The sequence continues at coordinate 133,106,783 of OY720441.1, forward strand.
AATTCATAAGCTATTTTTTTTTATATGTTTTATAATACTAATTGTTAAAATTTTGTTAAGTTTGAGTTAAACTAATAAATAAATAAATTAAATAAATTAAAGTTAATTTAGTTATAGTATTAATTATACCGTGTTTGTGTCTGAACCCAAACTGGTTATCAGGTATGAGGTTTTTTGAGTGTGGAATGCTCGAAATTTTATCATATATCAAAGTTTCAAATATTTTACTAATGCTTGGCATTAAGCTTATTGGTCTATAGTTGCTGGGGTTGGTTGGATCTTTACCAGGTTTCTTTAGCAATATGGTTTTCGCTATTTTCCAATTTTTAGGAAAATACGAATTATTTATTGCATTATTAAAAAGAATGACATAGTTAGATATAATAAAGCTGCTTAGATTTTTTAACACTATATTTAGGATATTGTCGATACCAGAAGATATTTTGTTTTTAAGAGCTTTGAACTTTTCAGAAAGCTCTACGTGATTTGTAAACTCTCCACTCTATTCAGATGATTTATTTGAGTTAGAGAAATTGGAAAGAGAAATATTTTCATCTCTCACATGTTTGATATAATTATTGAATCGTTCTACTCGGTTTGTTATTTTATTATGTATTCTTCTCTCTGACGTTAATGGTATTTTGTGAGTATTTTCTAAATAAGAGCCCATTACATTATATATTTGTGATTGATCTTGTATTTAAAATTGATTTATTGTTGTTTTTTTTAAAGAATGAGCATTTATATTATTTTGGGAAAGTAAGTGTATATCATTTTGTTCAACATTAAATTTTAAAATTTGGTTATATGATTTTTTGCGGAATATTTTATTAATCTCGGGAAACATATTTCAGCTATTTTTTGGAGAAACTTTTTGGAGACGGAATTGCCAATATTTTTTAATTTCTATTTTTATTTGTTGTTTGATTAAGTTATTTACGTTATTTAGAAGGCTTTTCAGAAGTTGTTTGGTTTGAATTGAAATATTTAATCTTTGTTTATAAATTTTATGAATGTCTTTCATTAAGCTATGTTTTTTATTTAAAAGAATTTTTAATTTTACAGAGTAGAATTTTGTTAAATTACTATGATTTTTGTGCTTGGGGATAACGTTATCCATAGTTTTAATAATGATTTCATTTAATTGTAAGAGATGAAAATCTATATTTTGGTTGGAAATATTACAATTATCCAAAATTTTGTTACTACTGTTTAAATATTGAGAAGAATAATTTTGATTTAATTTAGCTTGAAATTTAGCCCAATTTACTTTTGAGAATAAAAATTTATTGTTTTAATCTGACTATCCCAGTGATAAGAGCTGTTCATTTGTTATTGTAATAGGCATACAGGTAGCATTATGGTCGCTATCATATGAAAGAGTGGAGAGTTTGTTATCATTTTCAGAAAAAAATATTTATTCTGGCATCGGAAAAAACTAGATCAATATAGGAGTTTGCACGCGGAAGTGTTGGTGCATCAGTTAAGAGCAAATTACATTTATATATAATTTTGTTGTCTTGCAACCATTTGTTAAGTTGTACTCCTCTGGTATTGTTAATGGTATTAAGCCATGTTGTATGTTTGGCGTTGAAGTCGCCAGTTAATATATAAAAGTTATTAATATCCGCTAAATTCAAAATTTCGAATATTTTTTCTAATTCTGTTATAAAATTCTGTGAATAATTTATTCGATGCATAAATAGAAATTTTGAATAATTTTTTTCTTTTCTTTAATTGTATTGAAATGCATGTTTCGATACATAAAAAATTATCGAAAATGCTATTATTTACAATTTCAAATTGAAAACAATTTTTAATGCCTATGGCAACACCTCCGCTTTCTAAATCAAAATTTCTATCTTTTCTAATTATTTTGTAATTGTCAACCACCATTAGTTGGTTTTAGTTTTGTCTCGCTCATACATATAATGTCAGGTTTGTTGTTTTCTAGAAAGTGCATAAAAGAGAATTTTTTACTGTATGATATTAATGAATTGACATTGACAGAAATAATTTTAAAATTAATGTGGTTAGTCATCAATTGTTATTGTTATTGTTAAGTGAATTAAGTGATTCGTAAATAAAAATAATTTTATTTCTATTTTCTGTAATTTCTAAATGTAATTTTTTTTCTAAATTTGTTATTGAATTTTTTATTTAAATCTGAAGCATTTGTGTTATTTATTAAATTAGTGTTATTTAGTGTTTTTTTTTTTAGTATTTAAATTATTTTTTACCATTTCAGAAAAAGAAATGTTTTTATTTACAAAATTATTATTAGAAATGTGCTTACTTAAGATTTTTTGTTTAAGTGCTTCCTTCAGTTGTTCCATTTTTTCTATTTTTTTTTTTATGCTCTGGGCATTTACTAAAAGAAGCTGGGTGTCCATGCTTCTTGCATAAAGTGCAGAACAATTTTTCCCTGGGATCTTCAGGTTTTATGGTGCAGTTTTCAGGTTGGTGGTTTTCGCCGCATTTAACACAGCGAAACTCCATTTTGCAATTTGCTGACGAAAAATCGCTGGCATCTGGTATATGCGCGTTTTTTGAGTCTATTATTTCACCTTTATCAACTAAATCGCACAATTTTTTATTAATAGAGCTTTTTAGTCTATTTTTATTTTTTTCATTGTTTTTGGCCGGCATGATTGCAGCCCTTTATTTAATGGAACCCAATCACTTTCACACCTTTTTTTTTTTTTCTATTAAAAGATTTATATAAAAAAATAAATATTTGCTCTTAATTTAAGGCTAATTATCAATCACAATTTTTTTTGGTGTTTAAAATAATATATATACGCATATATATTTTTTATTTTTATTTCGAGTTAATTTTTTTAGAATTTTTTGCTAGTCCATTATGGTTAAACAAGTTTTAGTAGTTGATCTTCAATTTTTATTAGGAAATGAAAACAAAAAAACATTTTTTTCAAATGTACATTGACAGGCGGAAAATAGAAGATCTAAGCTGAGTTTTGCCGGCATCAGAAAAGATTGATAACTTTAAAAAATCAAGTCCTATACATTTATCGAACCACAACTTTAGATATGCAGTTAAAAATTGTTTTAATGTATATGCATATCGCACATCCCATCTAGTATATCGTAACTAAAAAAATACATTTTTTAGAAGAGCGTTTCATAGATTTTTTATTTAATTTCGTTTCGTTCTTCGCTTATGCGAAAGGTACAAACCTGGTTATTTTTTTGAATGATAGAAAAATTTATTTATTTTAAATATATTTACATTCCAAGTTAACGGTTCATCAATTGGGACTGTTATTTAACCAAATCATATACTAGAATAAACAATTTTAAAAATAATACAATTGTATGTGGACTTACCCTATTGGTTTTGAAGAGATATACAAAATAAAATATGGTAAGTGTAGTTACAATACAAATGATTGGACTTTTAATACATTATTGTATTGTAAATATAGTTACGATATTAATGTTTGGAAACATTTATCAGATTTTGTAAGTATACTTACAATGTGAAAAAACATAATATCAGAGTACATTAAAAAAGTTACGATATAAAAGCTTAGATATATTCTGATAATAGTCTTGCAATATTGATTTTAGATAAAGAGCTTACAGTAAATTATGAAGAAATTTTTGTTTGTACAACACTTTATTTTTATCATAACATTACAATGCAAAATAATTTTTTAAACAGTGTAATGTATATATTAAATTTCTAAATTTTTAATTTAAATTTTTTAAGTTCTTACTTATTATGTATATATTAAAATTAAATTTCTTTTATTTTGAAAGTATTTGAATTTAATTAGAATATTTAAAGTTTTTGGAATAAAATTGTTTTTAAGAATAATGATATGTTTAGAATTTGAATAAAGTTGAAATAATTTTGAATTTACAGGTTTTTAGATTATATTATTACCTCCGAAATTTTCTTCAAAATTTTCTAGATTTTCTGCCTCACTAGAAGTATGTTGCAAATTTTTGTACAATCTATATATATAAAAGGGAATGTTTGTGTGTATGTTTGTTTGTTTGTTTGTTTGTTTGTTTGTTTGTTTGTTTGTATGTAGCGAATAGACTCCTAAACTGCCCAGCCGATTTTCATGAAAATTTGTATATAGGGGTTTTTGGGTACGGAAAGAAATCGTGGCCCAAAAATTTTGCTCTAACGGACCGACAAGTTGGGGCTGTGGTGCAAGTATTTAAACTTCTTTGTTCTAAAATGAAAACGGTTTGACCGATTGACTTCAAATTTTGTATACGTGATGCTCTTTGAGAATTGAGTAGACGCTATTAACAGTTTTGGAATTTATTAACCCATGTCGGGCCGACGGGTGGTCAAAAAAAATTTTGGGTCCAAATTTTGTCCGATTTTACGAAATTCTGCTTTAGTTTAAAAGAAAGCCCCAAAAAAATTTTTGTTGAGTTCCATTAACCCATTGCGGCCCAACAGCTTTTTATAGGTTTTTTAAATACTTTACTCTAAATTCGAAACGGTTTGACCGATTGACTTCAAATTTTGTATACGTGATGCTCTTTGAGAATTGCGTAGACACTATTGACAGTTTTGGAATTTGTTAACCCATGTAGGGCCGACGGGTGGTCAAAAAAAATTTTGGGTCCAAATTTTGTCCGATTTTACGAAATTCTGCTTTAGTTTAAAAGAAAGCCCCAAAAAAATTTTGTTGAGTTCCATTAACCCATTGCGGCCCAACAGCTTATTATAGGTTTTTTCAATATTTTACTCTAAATACGAAACGGTTTGACCGATTGACTTCAAATTTTGTATACGTGATTCTCCTTGAGAATTGAGTTGACACAGTTTTGGAATTTGTTAACCCATGTAGGGCCGACGGGTGGTCAAAAAAAATTTTGGGTCCAAATTTTGTCCGATTTTACGAAATTCTGCTTTAGCTTTAAAAAAATTTTGTTGAGTTCCATTAACCCATTGCGGCCCAAAAGCTTTTTATAGGTTTTTTCAATACTTTACTCTAAATTCGAAACGGTTTGACCAATTGACTTCAAATTTTGTATACGTGATGCTCCTTGAGAATTTAGTTGACACTATTAACAGTTTTGGAATTTATTAACCCATGTTGGGCCGACGGGGTGTCAAAAAAAATTTTGGGTCCGAATTTTGTCCGATTTTATGAAATTCTGCTTTGGCTAAAAAGAAAACCCACAAAAAAATTTTGTTGACTTGCATTAACCCATTGGGGCCAACAGCTTTTTATAGGTTTTTTCAATACTTAACTCTAAATTAAAAACGGTTTGACCGATTTTCTTTAAATTTTATATACGTGCTCCCCTGTGAGAATTGAGTTGACACTATTAACAGATTTGGAATTTGTTAACGCATGTCGGTCAAAATAATTTTGGAAGCTAATATTGTCAAAATTTGCGAAGTACTGCTTTGGCTAAAAAGAAAGCCTCAAAAAAATTTTGTTGAGTGATTTGGAAGCAAATTACGTCCAATTTTGCGCAATACTGCTTTGCTCAAACAGAAAGTGTAGTTCCGTTAACCCAGTGGGGCACAGTGGCTTTTAATAGATTTTTGCGTTACTTAACTCTAAATTAGAAACGATTTGACCGGTTTACTTCAAATTTTACATGTGTGAAGCAACTTGAAAATGGAGTTGAGTCTGTTAACAGTCGGTCCTGCGATTTTTCAAAAAATTTTTTTGGAAGTAAATTACGTCAAAATTTGGAAAGTAGTTCGTACTGCTTTGAATTACAGAAAGTTTCAAAAATTACTAGAATAATCCTAGAAAAATCGTTTTAAAAAGATTGCTTTCACACATTTTAAAATTTACATGTGTAAACCGTGTGTAAGTTTTGTGTTAACTTTTTGCAGTAACATCAAATTCAATTAAACCTCCATTGAGAGGCGCAGCAACGCGCACCGGGTATTAGCTAGTTCTTTATAATATTGCGTTATAAAATTTGTTAATTCAAATAAGTCTTTATATTTTACGGTAGATATTCTTAAAGGTTCCTTGTAGAGAATTGTAGGCTTATTGTTTGGCAACCCCAATATTCTTTTGCGTTGTTTTCGAGTTTTTTCTTCTTCGTTATATAAAATGATAGACGAAAAAGAATCAGAATCGAACGAGTATTTATAAAGCAATTTATTTGGTTGCATTTTATTAACTTTTATTATTCTTATATTACTCCATTTTATTTGCATATTCATTTCATTTTTATTTAAATTAACAAAATTTGTAAAATTTACAAAGTGTAAAAAATCGTTTTTTTTAATTTCGTGAACAATATACTTTGGTTCGGTTATTTTGCAATTTCGAATAAGAGAATACCATTGCGCCGGAACATAAATTTTTTTATTTATTTTAGTTTTTTCAATCAAAGCGTGAATGGAATCTCATTCATTTTGCGTGTGACCTTTCTCCAAAAATATATGTTGTTTATCAATATTCATCACTTTAAAAACCCAAGCGTAAAATACGAATAAGCATTTGTTTTTATTTTGCCCGGGGCAATTGTCAGAATAAAAAATAAATGTTTTAATACCTCTTTCAGTTTGAGACTCTATAAATTGTAGAAGGAAACTAGCTACCTCGTTTGCACCTCTTTTACCCACCGTTTCATCCCAAATATAGCAATAACCTTGGTGGCTTGCTAATTCATATAAAGTAAAATTAAACAAACATAATTTTCTCTTGTAATAATATATGCTAGTATTTTCACAAGGGACAGTCAAAATCTTCTGAAAGTCAAAAGAAACCGTCATGAATGTATTCTTTTCTATTGCTTTAATTTTGTCTTGTTCTTTTAGCTCTCTTGCTTTCTGTTTGGAGAAAAGGTGTAAATTATGTTTATCTTTTGCGTTCTCCTTTTCTATTTCATTCATATTTTCAAATTTGGAACAATCATTGCATTTATCTTTTTTTGGAAATAAAAACTAATATTAAAACATGTATTAAAAATATCTCGATATTGTGAAATTTGTGAAATTGTTAAGTTACCATCTATATATTTTCTGGTTGTTTGCTTTCGCAAATAATGTGATTCTATAGGCGCGAAGGAATTAATATGCTCTTTTATCATTTCTTTTCGTCTTTCCGAATTTTCGGATACATTTCGGATATATTTACCTGGGGTATCTCCTTCGAGATTTCCATCCAACTATTGTGTATCCATACTATTGTGTATTACTATTTGTAATATGTAAAAATAAAATGTGGCAAAAAGAAACGAAAAGAAGAAACTAAATAGGAAAGAATAGGCTCATATTTCGTCAAAAAAATTAAATCATAAAATTTATATTTTCTTTTGAATTTCAATTTACAGAATTTCAAATATTCTCCGTTTATGTTTACTTATTTTACGTTGGTACCAAAATAAATACTAACCAGATTCTGATAGCTGGCCATATGCACTATAACTTGGTTTTTTTATGCCAGATAAGTTTATTATTTCTGTATCAAATAAATTTTAATAAAATTAATTGAAATAAAAAAAATTAAAATTGTTAGGTATATTACCCTCTGCACGTTCATCCAAAAATAGCGTAGATTGATGGTAAGATGCAACTTGCTCATCAATATTGATAACAGGATTATGATCTCGATCATCTACTTCATTTTGCATTAAAATATTTTCAAAATTTAATTTTTTTTTGGCTATTTTTTACCCTATTGGAAAAACAATATTCTTAAAAACTTGGTTTGCAGTGAAAAAAACTGACCTTTTTGCATTGCCATTAAATAATCACGATGCATTTTTATGTCATAAATTTATATTAGTAATATAAATCACTTTATTTGAATAAGATATTAAAATAATACGTTTTATAAACGCAGTTCGGAGATATCTTAAATATTTAGAGACTTACAATATCGCTTTAAAAAAATTATTATACACAAAAAATAGAAAACCACTTTTTAAATAGATAAAATCAAACAGCACAAAAAATTAGACGTTAAAAAACCGTTATTTAATAATTGTTTTTGACAGCAAATGTTTTGACGTTCATTGCCTTATAACAAAGACAAAAAAATTCGCTTAAATTTTTTTTGGCGCACTTTTGTATCGGAAATTATCCAAACATGTATATTGTATGTAGACTTACAATATAATAATTAAATTTTGTTGCCATAAAATATTATCGTAACTACGACTTACAAAAGCAAAACAAGAATAAAAAAAAGAAAAAGTCATTCATATCTTATCGTAAATCGACTTATTACATGAACATTTACAGAAGAGCCAGTCATTATTATTGCATATTTACTTACGACTACGTGATTTGTATTTTGTCCGTCCAATTATATTGTAAGTTGATTTACAATGTATAAGAATGGAGTTTTTGAAAAACTAAGTAATATTGTATGTTTTCTTTTTCTTATAACTTTTGAGGGAGTTGTCGTAGAACTATGAAATTGATATGAATTGACAGAAGATGGTCTTTGTAATTATCTTTCAAATGGTCATATTATTCTAGTATATCTTTTAAAAGAAAAAATTCTAAAGTAAGACCTTCATACATACAATATGAAATTAAATAAAAAAACTAAAAAAGCTCACTTCAACACAAATATAGAAATTTAATTTTTTGCGAACAGAGCTGCTCGCAAAGGTTTTTGACAACAATACGCATGTGATAGAAGTAGATTCCAAAGACGCATTGAAAATGTTGGTAGCATTATTTCTAGAATTTTAACTGATCTAGAATTAACTGATCTAGAATTTTATCTGATCATTGCAAATTTGTTAAAGCTGCTTAAGTTAAATAAAATTATTTAAACATATCGACTCAGCTGTTTTATTTTTTATTTTTATGTACCTATAGTAAGGTACCAAAAGCAATTTATCTGTTTTTATTTTTCATTCTTTACAGCAAGGTTATATATGTAGATCAGACATAGCAGTAAGTTATATATTCAGAATCATTCTATTTTATTATATAGCGTTCTTAAATAATAAAAACAGGTAGTGTAAATAATAAAAACATATTACATCATGATAATTGAACTTTTGTGTTCTTTCTTTCTTTATGTGAAGGTACACTACACATCTTCTTTATCAAGAATTACTTTTTTCTCATTATCTATAATTCGCATATTCAAAACTACAGTTTTGAAAACAAAAAAAAAACTGGTTTACTTTTAAAGAATTTCCACTTTTTTTTTTTTTTTAACCCAAAAGATTAGTTGTACCAAAAGCACCTTAATAAATTATAAATCTTTAAGCACTCTTCTATGTTGTTGTTTTCTACGTTCTTTCAAACAAAAACAAAGAATGGAAACGAACAAAACTGATTAGCACTTTTTTTTTAGGTTTTTTAATCCAAAAGATTCGTTGTACCTAATATACATACACCTTTGCATTTTTTTTTTTACTATTCCAATTTTATAAAACATTTTTTCTTACTACATTTTCATGTGCACCTATTACTTTAAACCAAGTAAACAAACTTGTTTATAAAGAGCTATTCTACTTTTGGGAGTGCCTTACATATTTTCTTACTACTTTTTTATGTGCACCTATTACTTTAAACCAAGTAAACAAACTTGTTTATTAAGAGCTAACCTGCTTTCGGGTGCCCTACTTCCGGAGGACTTGGTCATTAATCAAAAATGCAGGTCAATATGTTGTGCAATATGGGTTGGCGGTGCGATATAGCATGATTCTTTCCCAGGAAAAAGTGTCACAATACCTACTCACTGCAGTAAACCAACCAAATTTCGCAGAAACTTTGTTCATAAAACTAAATTATTTTTAGCAAAATTTCAGAAACCCAGCTTAATTAGATGTGGTGTAATGCTCATATAAAAGAAGGAGTTGTATGGCAGCTATATGAACCCACTGCAGTAGACTAAATTTTGCAGGAACTTTGGCGACAACACTAAACTATCGTTTGCAAAATTTTAGAAACCCGTCTTCAATAGGAATAGAGTAATGCTCATATAAAATAAGTGAGGGAAAAAAACCAAGGGTTTTTAAAAAGCACATTTTCAAAATTGTATACGGTTTCTTACTGAGTATTTTATCATTTATTTTTATAATAATATATATTATGATAATATTATAATTTTGTTATTTCATTAATAATTAATTATATGACTAATAGTGAAATACTTAGAATACAACCCCAATGCATTCAAGAAAACCTGTTAATAAGTGCAAAATATAATGTTGGAGCTTCAATGTTAACGTTTAATTTTGGAAACACTTACACTGGTGATTAAGTTACTGGTTGATAAGAACATAAAAGTTTTAATTTTGAAGACCTAGTAGCCCTTCAATGGGGAAGGTTCCCAAATTTTTGCTTAGCAAACTTATGATGGATCTGCTCACCCCCCTCCTGTGTTCACCCTTCCATTTTTTCCGGTTCTAGGAAATCAGTTTGGAACTCCAACAAAATTTGGAATTTTACCTAGAATATTATTATCTAACCAAAAATGGTTAAGACTAAGAAACAATTTCTTCAATTTAAAGAGACCCTTTCAAATTTAAGAAAAACCTTTAACGTATGTTGAAATATAATGCTGCAGCTGTAAATTTTGCATATTTGTAAACAAAATTTTGAACAGGTGTTAAAGTTACAGGGGGTTGACAATAGCAAAATTTCAATTTTCGAGCCCTTATAGCTCCTAAACAGGGGGCGTGACAAAAAAATTTTGTTAACCGACCCCTATTAATTTTGGAGGACCTAACTTGTCCCAAAATATCAAGAGCCTAGGTTGAACCGTTTAGAATATATATGGGGCCGAAAATTTTGCAAAAGTTGAGTTTAGCTTAATGGTAAATTGTAGTATCGTATGGTAACCCTATACATTTTAACCTTATATTTTTGTGAAGCTTATAAAACCAGCTATCTTTTGCCGTTTTCAGATTGAAATTACACTTAACAAAACTCTTGTTATAATAAATTAAAAATAGGGCTTTTTCCAAATTTGAAGGGCTGTAGCTCCGTAACGGGTGGGGCTACAGAAAAAAATTCTTCTACGAAATAAATTTTTTTGTAATATCTACCCGTGGTTAAAATTTCTTTACTCTATGTCAAACGGTGTAAAAGTTTTTGTAAACATACGGACGGACGGACGGACGGACGGACAAAGTCAAAATTAAGAAAAACCTTTGACGATTATTGAAACTTTCGTTTTGGAGCTTTCAATTTTGTATACAAATAAAAAAAAATGTTGACAGGTATTCAAGTTATAGGTGTTTAAAAGCTAAATTTTTAGCAAAATTTCAATTTTCGACCCCTTACAGCTCCTAAAGAGGGGGCGTGACAAAAAAATTTTGTTAACTGACTCTTACTTATTTGTAAGGATCTAACTTCTCCCAAAATTTCAAGTTTCTAGATTTAGCCGTTCCGAAGTTATGAGGGACCAAAAATTTTGTAAAACTTAGTTTTGAATAACGGTAAATTTTAGTACCATATGGTAACCCTATACAATTGGCTTTGAAAAACTGGTAAAGCTTATAAAAACAGCTGTCTGTTACCGTTTTCAGGTTGGAGATATACCTTATAGAACTCTAATTATAACTGTTTAAATATGGGGCTTTTTTCAACTTTGTGGGGCTGTAGCTCCGAAACGGGGGGGGCTACAAAAAAAAGTTTTAACATTAAATTGTTTTTATTGCAATACCTACACATTCCTGATATTTTTTTGTCAATCGTAGGTAAAAAGGGACGGACGGACGGACAAAGTGAAGCTATATAGGCACATTTTTACAAAATTTTTTGAAAATGTGCTAAAAAGAAATTGTATGGCAGGTACCCGTGGACCAAAATGGGTGCATTTAAATTGCGATGACGACTATTGCATAAAAACGAATTTGTAAAAATTTTAAAATCCTAGCTCCTTTATTTTTTGAGTTATCGTGCGGGCGGACAGATAGACGGACGGAAGGACGGACGGCCGGACGGACATAAATCGATTTATTTTCCGATTCTGATCTGTGTCTACCTCCCCTCCTTCTCTGCGTCACAAGCGTAAGGGCAAATTAAGTATACCCGTTTGACTAATAGTCATACGGGTGTAAAAAGAAGTTGCATGGCAGGTACTCGAACCCGGGGACCAAAATGACTGGATTTCAATAGCAATGACGGCTATTGCATAAAAACGAATTTGTGAAAATTCCAAAACCCTCGTTCCTTTATTTTTTGAGTTATCGTGTGGAGGGACGGACATACTAAAATCGATTCATTTTTCAATTCTGATCCGATCCATTGACCGATCCACTTGAGTCTATATCTACTCCCCCCTTCTTCTCTGCGGCACAAACGTAATGGCAAATTTATTATACTCTTTCGACTAATAGTCATACGGGTATAACAATTAAAGAAACAGTAAGTCGGAGCAACCGAATTAGAAAAACTCTACACCTATTTGGTTAAAATATAATGAGAAGTCAATAAATCATTTTAAAACCATAAAAGCTTGTATTAGTTTTGTCGTTAGATATAGCTAACGAAATTAACTTTATAAAACTAAAAACATATTATAATTAACTTTCCTATTTAAAACTATTAAAAATTATAAGTAATTTATCTATTTACTTTTCGTTGAAATAAGACCTGATCAACTTTACAGGTATGGAACAGATTTTAAAATATTGGGATTAGAATTGGTTAATTCTCAATTTTTATATTTATGATTTGGAATTTTAGGCACATCTGTTATAAATAAGTATTTTAATCATAGTTCTCGTGTTATCTGTGACACTAATTTTTATTAAACTCAAAGTTATTCGAAAGAAATGCGCAATGAAGCTTTTTCAATGTTTTTAATGTCGAGTCAAAACAGTTTGACCGGTTGACTTGAAATTTTGCACAAATGCTCCTCTTCGCAACCGGAATTAATTGTATAAATTTGGTTGGAATGAATTAACCCATTTCGGCCTGGCGGCCTTCCAAAACATTTTGTGTTTCCGATTTGTGTCTAATTTTACAGGTTGATTTTGCAGTCCAAAAGAGAGGCTGCAAAAAGTTTTAGCCAAGTTCGATTAACCCGTGTTCCACGATGACGCCATGAAGTTTTCTATAAATTTTTTTGCTTAAACGATTAAAAGAATTTTAATGAAAATTTTGTATCAGCATTTTAATTATAAAAGCCCACAGGGTTAATTTGGTTTTGATCTATTTACGCGTTTTGCACAAAGATTCAATGAAATGTTCAAAATTTTGGTATTTACGCAAGTTAACCTTTATTCCAAAAGCTCACCTAATTAATAAGACTAATTTTTTTGCTCTCCTTAAATAGTCTCAAATAGTGCAAAAGCTAAATGACATAATATTAATAATAATAAAAATAAAGCTAATAAAAAATCCGAATAATAATATCTTTAAGTTGAAATAACGTAACATTTTCCTTCTCTACATTTTTTCGTAAGTCTTTGTTTTTAATCTACTTTGCAGATGTTGTTTTTAAAATATAGATTTCAGAGTAAAACTGCATTTTTTTTTCTAATAAAATGTAAACATCATAAAATTCAATTTCGTTGCCACTCAATGGAGATTTAATTTAAGTTGATGTTATTAAAAAAGGTTAACACAAAAATAAAACATGCTGTACGAGTACATGTTAATAGCAAAATGAAATAAAGAAATTCTTTTAAAATTCTTTTCACTTTTTTTAGAATTATTCTTGCAATTTTTCAACAAATTTATCAAGTTTCACTTAAAACTTTTCCTAATTATTAAATAATAATAAAAATTAAAATTTTAATTGAGCTATCATTATTCGTCGGGGACCCACCATCCTCTCTAACTCTATAGTCAAGGAGCACCAAATTGTCAAAAAGCACCACGCATAGAAAGGAAAGAGATAATCGTTCAAACTGTTTTTTAAAGTATTTGTTTTGCAATCGGTTAAAAGAACTCGACAAAACATTTTTTTAAACATGCCCCTAATTCAAAGAAGTTTTACCTACTTTCAAAAATTGGACGTAATTTACTTACAAATTTTTTTTTTGCACAATCGTCGGGTCGTTATGGGTTAAGAAATTCCAAGTCTGTTAATAGAGTGAACTCCATTCTCAAAGAAGAACACATATACAAAATTTGAACTCAATCGGTTGAACCATTTCTAATTTGTAGCAAAGTAGTGCTTCAAAAAATTGGCTGAAAATTGCTTTTTTACAATTTGCACGCTCCCGGGCAAAGCCGGGTAAATCTGCTAGTGATAAATAAAAATTATAAAAATAAATTTGACATACAAGGAGGTAATATCTTTGAATACGACTTAAGTATCGTACACAATTTCTTAATTATATATTACCTATGGTGATAATTTAATAAAATACTAGTATCGCCCTGTGCTATTTTTGCTTTTAAATTTATACATACAAAATTAGTTTTTTGAAATTTATAATAGACTAATTTAACACGAAAAATTATATTTTTTTTCCTATACGTAATAAAATATATTGCAACAATGTTGTCAAAAATTCTTGCGCTTGAAATTTGCTAAAAAAAAAATTTATAATTTTTTCAGTTATAAAAACGTTGTTGTATTTTTGAATTTTATTCCTATAGCTAAAGTCGCTTTAAAGAGAGTATAATGTGGTACAGTTATTACACAAAAGAAAGCGACTTAAATTCTTAATATAAATATTCTTCTAATATACAATGTTCTGAGAATTTGATTTAATTTCTAAACATATACATAGGTATATTTACTGAAGTCAAGTAGCCAAAATTCGAGTTAATGGTGTTCGTTATATAGAAAACTAAACATTTTAGTACGATTTGAATTTTTTTGTATCCGTTCCGTATGTATTCTGTTTCCTAATTAAAAATTGATGAATACATGCAATTGATGAATTTAAAGGCATTTTTTAAATCTGAGTCATGAACTGTCAAAAAAAAAAAATCGTGTTTTTTTTTAGCTCTGAGCGCTCAGAGCGTGTGATTCATTTTTTTTCTTAAAGACATTTTGACGTTTGTTTAAGATTTTACTTGTAAAATAAAAATCAAAATGTTTTAATTTAATTTAATTTTTCGTGTTTTTTTATTAAATCTGAACGCTCTGAGCGTACTCTGTTCATGATCTGTTCATTAGAACATGCTTATGTTGTTTAGAGCGTGCTCAGATCTCTGCTGTGGTTTAAAAAAAAACGCCTTAAATAATATTCGTTCGTTATGTCAAAGTAAAACTAAAAAAAGTTTTTCTCATAAAAAAACATTATTCGATGTTTAAAATGTAAAATAAAATTTTTATATATCAGGGCTTAACCTTAATCAAAACATACAACGTACAATTTAAAAATAAACATTTAAAAATATAAGAAAAACCGAAGACAATAATTTTATTTATCAATTTTTAAAATTTAAAAATCCGAGGTACAGTATATCGCGTTACGCGTATTTGGGTTGCTTTCATGTAAATTTATTTACATAATTACTTATTTCAAAATTTTTTGACAGAAATTATTCGCCGTACGCGTTGATTTAGGTTGCGCCCTAAGTTACAAAACATTTAAATTACAAAATATTTTTTAAGAAAGTTTATTTTTTTTGTTTTTGCTTCCGTATGTTTCTTTCTGAATTAGTGAAGATTATGAAACATACTATAGGTATTTTCAATAATTGTGAATATAAGGTATAATTGTGAATATTAGAATTAAGCATTGTAGAATATGCTAATTTTTGAGCGGCCTCTTCGAACTCATTTGCTACAATTTTACATGATGTTCCAGCTTCAAGCTTATGTATAGTGCTTTTTCTTCTAATGAAATTTTTTTTGTATTTTTGATACGTTATGTTTTTTTTTTATATTAAAAAATAAATTAGAAAATACTAAATTCATCACGTATCAAAAATATAGGTATAGTACGTCGCGTATGCTTTCATGTAAATTTATTTACATAACAACTTATTTCAAAATTTTTTGACAGAAACTGAACGCCGTACATGCTGAATTTGGTTGATCCATAAGTAACAAATCATTTTTCTTAAGAAATATTATTTATCAGAAGTCGGTTTTTAGCACATTTTCAAAAAATTTTGTAAAAATGTGCCTATATAGTTTCACTCTGTCCATCCGTCTGTCTGTCCGTCCGTCTGTCCGTATGTTTACAAAAACTTTTACATCGTTTGAAATATAGAAAAAAAATTTTAACCACGAGTAGGTATTACAAAAAAAATAATTTCGTAGAAGAATTTTTTTCTGTAGCCCCACGTGTTAGGGAGCTGCAGCCCCCCAAAGTTGGGAAAATCCCTATATTCAAATTGTTATAACAAGAGTTCTATTAGGTGCATTTTCAATCTGAAAACGGCAACAGATAGCTAGTTTCATTAACTTTATGAATTTTTTTAAATAATTGTTTAAGGTTGCCATACGCTACTAAAATTTACCATTATGCTAAACTCAATTTTTGCAAAATTTTTGGCCACACATATCTTCTAAACGAGCCAAGCTTGGGTTTTGAAATTTTAGGAGTAGTTAGATCCTCTGAAATAAGTCAGTCACAATATGTCAAAAGTTTTTCTTAATTTTGAAGGGTGACGAAGCTACAGCCCCTGCAAATTCCAAAAAGCCCTATATTTAAATTGATATAAAAAGAGTTCTGATAGGATAATTTTCAATTGAAGAACGGTTGAAGCGAGCTGCTTTTATAGACTTTACAAATATATTTCGCTTAAATGTTTAGAGTTGCCATACGGAACTAAAATTTACCACTGTGCAAAACTCAATTTTTGCAAAATTTTTGGCCCCATATATCTTATAAACGTTTCAAGGTAGGGCCTTGAAATTTTGGGAGAAGTTAGATCCTCAGAAATTAAAAAGAGTCGGTTAACAACATTTTTTTGTCAAGCCCCATGTTCAGGAGCTGTAAGGGCTCGAAAATTTAAATTTTGCTGTTTTTAAACACCTGTAACTTGAATACCTGGTCAAATTTTTTTTCGTTAATATACAAAATTTGAAGATCTAACATTATATTTTAACATATGTTAAAGGTTTTTCTTAAATTTAAAAGGGGTTTTTTTAAATTGAAGAAAATGTCTCTCAGTTTTAACCATTTTTTAACCCATTTAACCAAAATTCTATGAAAAATTCCAAATTTTGGTGGAATTCACAATTTAATTCCTAGAACCTAAAAAAGTTTGTCGGAAGGGGAGTAGTGAGCGTTATATCCTTGAGAAATTTTGCAACATTCCCCATAGAGGTGCTACTAGGACTTAAAAATTTACTGTTATTATAGGTAAGCAGTAACTTAGTCACCAACGTATATATTTCCTAAATTTAACGTTAACATTGAAGCTTCAACATTATATTCCGATAAAGTACTTAGTATGAAATACTATAATATTTGGAAAATGTGCTTTTTTAAAAACCCTTGGTTTTTTTTCATCACTTGTTTATTTTTCAAAAAATTTAACAAAAACCAACAACAATATACGATTTAAAAAAAAAAAAAATTTAAGCAAACGAAAACAAAGTACAGTACTTTTCGGTTATAATGAACATGATGGGATGGAAAATATTCGTCGTAATAAACGAATGTCGTTTTAAAAGAATGCTGTGAATTTTGAAAAATTAGTATAAGACTATACATTTGCTAAAATTTTATTTAATGTGTCAGCCTCAAGCCGATGTATAGTGCTTTTTCTTCTAATGAAATTTTTTTTGTATTTTTGATGCGTTATATGATTTTTTTTATATTCAAAAATAAATAAAAAAATACTAAATTAATCACCAAGCAACATAATTAGATATAATAATTTTAAATAAAAGAAATATCAATGTAATAAAAAACTTTCATTTTTAGGTAAAATTTAATTCTTTGGCAAAAAGTGTAAAGATTATTATAATTAAAATTGCACCGAGTTCGTTATAAATGAAAACTACTGTATAAACCAAATGCATTGGTTTCATTTCGACAGAACTCATTTTTTTTCGTTCACTTTTTAAGATAAAGAAAAAACAAAAACAAAAAAAAATTTAAAAAAAATTTAAATCTCCTTGTGCATTGAATATTTGAACTAAACAAAAAAAAGAAAGATATACATAAGTCGGCGCCTATAATCTTTTGAATTAGATTTAGCTGCGAGTTACAACCGAAAATGAATTACATTTACACAGAAAGTCGGCGCATAATATTAGAGTCATAAGCCTCAACTTTTAACCGCATGACCGTTAAATTCAAAATTACTTTAAATTAAAGACAGGTTTTCACCTGAAAAAACGCAATATTCTTAAAAAAAAATATGATTGTCCTATGAATACAAAAAAACCTTTCTTTTGGTTGTTGTTTCATTATAATTGGTTAAATAGTTTACCCTGAAAAAGGATGTTTATATTTGTATGGGAAAAAATAAGCCGATTAAATATTATGATTAGATGTAATAAAAATTAAAAAAAATTTTATCGTTTATTAAAAAAATATTTTGTTTTTAATTTTTAAATATAAAACATATGTTCTATAGTAAAATGTTTAGCCTTTTAAAAATGAAAAAGTGTTAAATAAGAACGGAAACAGGAAGCAGTGTATCAAATTTGAAGTGTCTATCTTTATTAATTTTGAAGTTAAAATTTTTAATTTTGGGATTTTTTAGAAGGCTCCTGAAACACAAATACAATTAAGTCAAAATTTGGGGGACAAAAAGGAAGTAAGAAAAAACACCGTTATACCAAGTTTAAAGGCTCTATATTTATTTTAAGTCACTATGTTTATTTATTTCGAATATATGTTTTAAGGTACTGCTAGTAGTGGGGTGGTACGAAAATCGCTATTCGAATTTATCCAAAACGTCACGTACAAAAAGCAAAAAGAAGAAACACCTGTCACAAAATTTTAAAGTTCTATCTTATTTTGTTTCGAAATTATACTTGTTTTGCCTCTAATGCTTCTAGAATCCGAACCCATTGTCCAATCCTCACCGTACGTAATTGCCGCCGCAGTTTCATTACTAGTAACCGAAAACACAAATTTTATGAAAATAGCGTCATTAGTTGTTGAGTTATCATTTTCTTTACACCCTACTTATGAAATAGGAAAAGGATATATTAACTTTGGTATGGTGTATGTAAACACCTAAAGGAAGCGAGCTAGATATGGAAAAGTACAAATATTTGTGATCAGCGTGACCTCATGAGTCGATATAGCCAGGTCGTCCGTCCGTCCGTCTATATGTACGATAATTCAAAAATTAATGGAGCTATTTTGATGAAATTTTAACCGTAGGTTACTAGGACTTACAGTACGGCACGTTAAGCAGTGCCAATAATAATCAACCATCAATAATGACATAGATTTTAATTTGGTATATTCCATATTCTAGTTTGAAATGTGTTTTCTTTCTGTCGGATATTCATGCCCACAATTTGCATGGTTAATGTATTCAATCTATGCCTTGAAAATGTATGATTAATACCTGAAAATTTGGTCCGTTAAATGTCGTTTTTTTGTCGTACATTACTGTCAAAAATTGGCATGTTTAATTTGTTAACCTTAGCCTTTGGATGGTTTACGTATTAAACCTATGCCTTAAATATGTATGATTTATGCCTCAAAATTTTGCCTGTTAAGTGTCGGTTTTTTCGAGCATTACTGTCTACAATTTGCACGTTTAATATCTTGGACAGAATGGTTTTGGCATTTCATTCAAAGTGTCGGGCATTCTGCCCCCAGTTACTGAACATCACTTGCTTGCCTTTAAATGCATTTTATGGGCTTTTCACATGCAAAATTTTTCAAATTGTTTGACGGCATTATATCCGTTTAACTATAGGTCAAAAGGGTATACTAAATTTGCCATTATGTCATTATACTATGTCAGTTGCAGTTTACTTGAATTGCCAACGTTTGAATAAAATATAGTCGATTGTTTAGAAAAGGTTTCAAAATCTGCTTTTCAACATATATTTTTTTTGTACTTACCTGAAAGTTCTACTTCGCTCTTTCTCGTTTTTTTATGATTTTATAAGAGAAATGTATTCTTCTTTCTTGGAAAAACTGTTTTCAAATACTATGTATTTAAGCATAATATATACGAAATTGAATTTTTTGATTTTTAGATTTTATTAGAAAAAAAACTGCAACTTCACACTGAAATATATTTTTAAAAAACAACAACTGCAAAGTAGATAAAAAACAAAGACTTACAAATAAATGTACATAAGGAAAACATTTTGTTATTTAAATTTAAAGATATTATTATTCGGATTCTTTTTTAGTTTTATTTTTATTATTATTAATATTATCTCATTCAGCTTTTGCACTATTTGAGACTATTTAAGGAGAGCAAAAAAATTAGTCTTATTAATTAGGTGAACTTTTGGATTAAAGGTTAACTTGCATATATACCAAAAATTTGAAAATTTCATTATATCTTTGTGCAAAACGCGTAAAAAGATCAAAACCAAATAACCCTGTGGGTTTTTATAATTGAAATGCTGATACAAAATTTTCAATAAAATTCTTTTAATCGTTTAAGCAAATAAAATTTAAAGAAAACTTCATGGCGTCGTCGTGGAAAACGGGTTAATCAAACTTAACTAAAACTTTTTGCAGCCTCTTTTTTGGACTGCAAAAGCAACCTGTAAAATTTGACACAAATCGGAAACACAATTTTTTTGGAAGCTCGTCAGTCCAAAATGGGTTAATTCATTCCAAAAAAAATAAAAAAAATCCTATTGTTTTGAAAAAACCCTTCTGACACAACCAAAAAGGAGTTGAAACGTAAAATTGACCCAGTAAACATGAGTTTGAATATAAATTGAATATCGAATAAAAGGGATCTGACTGTAGCAGTTTTTTGTAAAGATTGATAATCAGTAGAAAGTATCAAAAATCAAGTCGAAAATAAATTAAAAGAGGCAATTTTACCAAAAACTAAAAATTCAAAGATATTAGTATCCGACATACCAACGGATGAATATTAAAATAATGAAATAATTGAAAAAATATTAGCTCAAAATAATATCAATTTTTATTTCATCCCTACTAGGATGAAATAAAAATTGTCAGAGTATATAAATCAAATAAAAGATCAAATCGCGGTTCTTCAGATTTATTATTTATTGTGGAATTAAAAATCGAAGACTATAAAACAATTTTAAAAGAAGGTAGAATGAGAATAGGGCAGGACATATGCAGAGTGTATGAGAGTTATGATGTTAGAAAATGTAACAGATGTTTAGGGCACAACCGTAAAGCTCAAAATTGCACTGCTACAAATGAGAGCTGCCTGAAATTTGGAGGTGATCACAAAATAAAAGATTGTACAGCAAGTGATTGTCAATGTATAAATAGTATGAGAGCAAATAATAAATATGAATTGGGCCTTGATACAAATCACAGAGTAAATGATAGAATACCCCCAACATTAAGCAGAAAAATTTGCCTTCAAAAAATGAGGATTATTTTATAAATAACTAGCTAATACCCGGTGCGCGTTGCAGCGCCTCTCAATGGAGGTTTAATCGAAGTTGAAGTTACTGCAAAAAGTTAACACAAAAATTACACATGGTGTAAATGTTAATTTTAAAATGTATGAAAGAAATTTTTTTAAAACGATTTTCTAGGATTATTCTAGTAATTTTTGAAACTTTCTGGAATTCAAAGCCGTACCAACTACTTTCCAAAACTGGACATAATTTACTTCCAAAAAGTTTTTTTTTGGCCAATCGT
Organism: Dolichopus griseipennis; assembly: GCA_963082915.1. Classification (NCBI taxonomy): domain Eukaryota; kingdom Metazoa; phylum Arthropoda; class Insecta; order Diptera; family Dolichopodidae; genus Dolichopus; species Dolichopus griseipennis. The sequence goes on from OY720441.1 coordinate 133,128,380, forward strand.
AAGACCGACATGTGGTACCAAACACCAAGCCTGTTACCAGACCAAACTCCATTTTCAAAGTGCTTCAAGCGTACAAAATTTTGGAGTCAAACCGTTTCTAATTTAGAGTAAAGTATCTAGTTAACCTATAAAAAGCTGTTTAGCCAGAATGGGTTAACGTAGATCAACAAAATTTTTTTTAGGGCTTTCGTTTTAGCCAATATTTCGTAAGATCGGACAAAATTTGGACCCAATATGTTTTTTTACCAACCGTCGAGCCGACATAGGTTAACAAATTCCAAAACTGTTTAATGTCAACTCAATTCTCAAGGAGCATCACGTATACATAATTTGAAGTCAATTGTTCAAACCGTTTTTACAAAAAAGTTTAAATAATTGCACCACAGCTCCAACTTGGCGGTCCGTTAAAGCAAAATTTTTGGTCCACGATTTCTTTCCGTACCCAAAAACCCCTATATACAAATTTTCATGACAATCGGCGGGCAGTTTAGGAGTCTATTCGTAACATACAAACAAACAAACTCATGCTTTTATATGTATGTGGAAATGAGATGGATTCTGCCAATAGATTTAAGTACGTTGGTGACACTTAACATGTTGGTCAGTTTATTGGTACGCACTTGTCGTAGGAGTAATCAGCTGATTTAAAATCAACACATTTTCATTTTTATAATTTTTAACTTCCTTTTTTCTTCTCGAAGAAACCGTGGCCGTGGACGAAGTTAAGTAAAAAATATTAAAGTAAAATTTGTTAAAAGAATGATTTATAACTAAAGAATTACTTAAAGTTAATATTAAAAAACATTATTTTAAATTAAACTAAAACTAATTAAAGTTAATATTAAAAAACATTATTTTAAATTAAACTAAAAGAACTATTTGTAAAAGAACCATTTATTTAAATATATAATTTTTATCATAATTTAATAATCTTTAATCATTAATTTTATGTTTATACTAGCAGATTTACCCGGCGTTGCCCGGAAGCTTGAAAATTGTAAAAAAGCAAGATTCAGCCAATTTTTTGAGATACTACTTTGCCTATAAATGCCACAAAAAAATATTTGTGGAGTTCCGTTAACTCATCGTGGCCCAACAGCTTTTTATAGGTTTTTTCGTTGCTTTGCTATATATTAGAAATGATTTAACAGATTAACTTCAAATTTCGTATATGTGTTCTTCTTTGAAAATAAAGTTCAATTTACTTACAGACTTGAAAGTTGTTCACCCCTGCCGACGATTGTTCAAAAAAAAATTTGTAAGTAAATTACGTCCAATTTTTGAAAGTAGGTACAACTTCTTTGAATTAGGGAAATACTTAAAAAAAAGGTTTGTCGAGTTCTTTTAATCGATTGCGAAACAAAAACTTTAAAAAACAGTTTGCAAATCAATTTGAACGATTATCTCTAATTTTTCTATACATGTTGCTTCTTGAGAATTTGGTGCTCCTTGACGATATAGTTGAGGATGGTAGGTTTCTGGTGAACAATGTTAACTGAATTAAAATTACTATAGGTCAAAAGGGGATTTTCTTGAATTGCCAACGCTTGAATAAAATATAGTCGATGGTTTAGAAAAGGTTTAAAAATTCGCTTTTCAACTTATATATTGCTTAGTCCTGAAAGTTGTAATACGCTCTTCCTCGTTTTTTTATGATTTTATGAGAGAAATGTAGGCTTATTTTTTGGAAAAACTGTTTTAAAATACTATGTATTTAAGCATTATATATAACAAATTGAATTTTTTGATTTTTAGATTTCATTTGAAGAAAACTGAAAATTTCATTGAATCTTTGTTCAAAACGCACAAACAGGTCAAAACCAAATTAACCCTGTGGGTTTTAATTAAAATGCTGGTACAAAATTTTCAATAAAATACTTTGAATCGTATAAGAAAATAAAATATATAGAAAACTTCATAGCGTCGTCGTGGAAAATGGGTTAATCGAACTTAACTAAAACTTTTTGCAGCCTCTCTTTTAGACTACAAAATCAACCTGTAAAATTGGACACAAATCGAAAACACAAAATTTTTTGAAAGTCCGCCAAGCCGAAATGGGTTAAATTATTCCAACCAAATTTATACAACTAAATGCTGTTGCTAAGAGGAACATTTGTGCAAAATTTCAAGTCAATCGGTCAAACAGTTTTGACTCGACATCAAAAACATTGAAAAAGCTTCTTTGCACTCTCGTGCCCAAACGGGTTAACCGAATTCAACAAAAATTTGTCCCAGACTTTATTTTCGACTGCGAAACCACCTTGTAAAATTGGACACAAATCGGAAACACAAAATTTTTTGGAAGCCCGCCAGGCCGAAATGGGTTAAATTATTCCAACCAAATTTATGCAACTAATTGCGGTTGCTAAGAGGAACATTTGTGCAAAATTTCAAGTCAATCGGTCAAACTGTTTCGGCTCGACATCAAAAACATTGAAAAAGCTTCAATGCCTCGTGCCCAAACGGGTTAACCGAACCCAACAAAAATTTGTGCCAGCCTCTCTTTTTGACTGCAAAACCACCCTGTAAAATTGGACACAAATCGGAAACACAAAATTTTTTGGAAGCCCGCCGGGCCGAAAGGGGTTAATTTATTCCAATCAACTTTATACCATTAATTCCGTGTAATAAGAAGAACATTCGTGTAAAAATTCAAGTGAATCGGTCAAACCGTTTCGACTCGACATCAAAAAAACGAAAAAGCTTAAAACGGCTCTGGAGCCGCAACCTGCTGACTTATAAAAATGCGACATAGCCTATGTCACCCCCCGGACTCCCAAAATTATTCCTCTAAAATTTGGTGTCAATCGGACCAGTGGTTTTCACGTGAATCCTGGACAAACAAACAAACAAACAAATAAACAAACAAACAAACAAATTTTCTTCTTTATATATTAGATAAACTACTAGCTAATACCCGGTGCGCGTTGCTGCGCCTCTCAATGGAGGTTTAATTGAAGTTGATGTTACTGCAAAAAGTTAACACAAAAATTACACTCGGTTTACACATGTAAATTTTAAAATGAATGAAAGCTATCTTTTTAAAACCATTTTTCTAGGATTGTTCTAGTAATTTTTGAAACTTTCTGTAATTCAAAGCAGTACAAACTACTTTCCAAATTTTGACGTAATTTACTTCCAAAAAATTTTTTTTTAAAAATCGTAGGACCGACTGTTAGCAGACTCAACTCTATTTTCAAGTTGTTTCACACATATAAAATTTGAGGAAAACCGGTCAAATCGTTTCTAATTTAGAGTTAAGGAACGCAAAAATCTATTAAAAGCTGACTTTCACTGTGCCCCTCTGGGTTAACGGAACTACACTTTCTCTTTGGGCAAAGCAGTATTACGCAAAAATGGACGTAATTTGCTTCCAAATCACTCAACAACATTTTTTGAAGTTTTCTTTTTAGTCAAAGCAGTACTTCGCAAATTTTGACAATATTATCTTCCAAAATTATTTTGACCAACCGTCGAGCCGACATGGGTTAACAAATTCCACATCTGTTAATAGTGTCAACTCAATTCTCACAGGGGAGCACATATACAAAATTTGAAGAAAATCGGTCAAACCGTTTTTAATTTAGAGTTAGGTATTGAAAAAACCTATAAAAAGCTGTTGGGCCCTAATGGGTTAATGCAAGTCAATAAAATTTTTTTGTGGGTTTTCTTTTTAGCCAAAGCAGAATTTCATAAAATCGGACAAAATTTGAACCCAAATTTTTTTTTGACCACCCGTCGGCCCGGCATGGGTTAATAAATTCCAAAACTGTTAATAGTGTCTACTCAATTCTCAAGGAGCATCACGTATATAAAATTTGAAATCAATTGGTCAAACCGTTTCGAATTTAGAGTACAGTATTGAAAAAACCTATAAAAAGCTGTTGGGCCGCAATGGGTTAATGGAACATAACAAAATTTTTTTTGGGGCTTTCTTTAAAGCCAAAGCAGAATTCCGTAAAACCGGACAAAATTTGGACCCAAAATTTTTTTTGACCACCCGTCGGCCCGACATGGGTTAACAAATTCCAAAACTGTTAATAGCGTCTACTCAATTCTCAAAGAGCATCACGTATACAAAATTTGAAATCAATTGGTCAAACCGTTTCGAATTTAGAGTAAAGTATTGAAAAAACCTATAAAAAGCTGTTGGGCCGCAATGGGTTAATGGAACTCATCAAAATTTTTTTTGGGGTTTGCTTTTAAGCCAAAGCTGAATTTCATAAAATCGGACAAAATTTGGACCCAAAATTTTTTTTGACTACCCGTCGGCCCGACATGGGTTAACAAATTCCAAAACTGTTAATAGCGTCTACTCAATTCTCAAAGAGCATCACGTATACAAAATTTGAAGTCAAACGGTTAAACCGTTTTCATTTTAGAACAAAGAAGTTTAAATACTTGCACCACAGCCCCAACTTGGCGGTCCGTTAGAGCAAAATTTTTGGGCCACGATTTCCTTCCGTACCCAAAAACCCCTATATACAAATTTTCATGAAAATCGGCTGGGCAGTTTAGGAGTCTATTCGCTACAAACAAACAAACATACAAACAAACAAACAAACAAATAAACAAACTTTAATTTTTATATATATAGATAAAACTTATAAAAATTATCATTAAATATTCATTAATTTAATAATGAATAATGTGGTTATCAATTCAAATACAAAGGCTATTTTAGAATCAAAGGGTAAAAACATACAAAATCATTTATAATTACAAACATCTTTATATGGGGGCTCAACCGGGATTGATACAACCATTTCTTAATTCTAAAATAGTACTTAATTTTTCTTAAAAAAACTATTTATTTAACAAACAATTGAATAATAATAATAATTGAATTGAGTGGACTTAAAAAAAAAATTAAATTTTTTAAATATTGAATTCTAATTTACTGTGGAAGGAATTAAAATGGTGTTTTAAAGAAAAAACAAGTAAAGAAACAGTCAGTCGGTGCAACCGACTTAGAAATACCCTACACCTATTTGGTTCAAATTTAAGGACATATCCATAAGTCATTTTAACACCATAGAAGCTGTTATTAATTTGATCGTAAGACATAGCTAACCAAATTAACTGTATTTACTGTACTGTACTGTACTAAAAACATTTTCTAATTACCCTATCTATTAAAAAATACTACAAATTCTTACTAATTTATCTATTTAAAAATATTAAAAAACAAACAAACTTGAAATAAATGAAAATATATTTATTCCAATTCAATTACAAAATGAAAAAATTCTAATTATTAAATTTTGTGATAAAAAGATAATCAAAGCATAATATATTTAATAATCCAAATTTTTAAAAATTGCAATTATTTTAAATGGTTAGTTTATATACCTAATAGAAAAACTTATAAACGCAAAATATGCAATAAATGTATTTCTAAAATACAATTAAAAATTTACACCTTTTCATATAATTCATTTAAATATAAAAATAAATTTTACATAAATGCAGCAAGTACCTTTGAACATAACTGAACCACTACAATTAAGTCTAGATTTCGGAGACACATAGGACATAGGAAATATATTCTTTGGTTTCGAAATTAAACTCGACCACAACCAATTCCCATGGTACTTTCATTACTAGTAACCTACTGTTAAATTTCATCTAAATACCGGCATTATTTTTTGAGTTATGGTGTTTTTAAGATATATGTTTGTTAGTCCTTGAACTTTTCAAGGGTTCCAGGACCCGAAATTATGGTACGATTTCGCCCATATGCAGTCCCGTCATACTTTCAATACTAGTTAACCCTTGTACACAATTGGAACGCTCTATCTTAATTTTAAGTTACTAGTTTTATTAATTTCGATGATAAGCTTTTACACATTGGGGGGTCTAAGAGAGGTTCTGAACCACCACTCCAATTGATCCCAAATTAGGGGGGCACGCAAGAAATAGTAAAGAACACCCTTGTGGCAAATTGGAAGCTTCTACATTTGTTTCAAGTAACTATCTTTATTAACAGCTGGGTGGCACAGTGGTTAAGTGCCGACCTTTCATGCGGAAGGGCCCGGGTTCGAATTCTAGTGAAAGTGAAAAAACTTTTCTGGTTTTCGACTCGACTCAGTTACCATTCGCCATTAGGTTCAAATTAATGGCATAATCAATAATTAATAATTATAAATCTTTAATAAAAAATACTTTAATATAAAAATATAAACAAATGCAAAATATAAACAAATAATTTAATTAAATAATATAACTCGCAGATATAGAATACCATATAAGTAAAATATAAAATATTACAATATAAACAAAAAATAGAATTGTAAATATTGAAAATCTAAGACGTTTCTACATGTTATAAGGCCTAGTACTATCTCATGTTTAAATTGTATGTGGAATTCAATAAGACCAATTCTAATAACACGAATATAATATGACCCCCCCGTTCCAACATGTACCTATGGTATAGACAGGCTAATTAGCCTAACAGTTGAACAGTTAGCGCTTAAAAAAAAAAAAAAAAAAAATTTCGAAAATATGCTTTAAGGGCCTAAGAACTGAGTGGCTGGTCCCCGATCCACTACTCCAATGGGGCCCAAATTTCAAAGACACTTACGAAATAGGAAGGGATACCCTGATACCAAATTTGGAGGTTCTATCTTCATTGGTTTCGGAATTATGCTCGTTTGGCCTAAATTCGATCAAAAAGTTCTAAGTTCCGAACCCATTGTCCAATCCTCACCGTACGTAATCACCGCCGTAGTTTCGCTGCCAATAACCTACAGCACAAATTTCATGAAGATAGCCTCATTAGTTGTTGAGTTATCGTGATTTTTTATATATGTTCCTTAGCCCTGACATCGATTAAAAGGTCCGGAATCCGAACCGTTGGGCTGATTTCGCCCTTATATAGTCCGCGCTGTACTTATAGTACTAGTTAACCCTCGTACACAATTTGAACGGTCCATCTTAATTTTAAGTAACTATTTTTAGTAATTTCGATTATAAGCCTTTAAAACTTGGGAGGTCTGAGAGGGGTACAGAACCACCACTCCAATTGATCCCAAATTAGGGGAACACGCAAGAGATAGTAAAGAACACCCTTGTGGCAAATTGGAAGCTTCTACATTTTTTCAAGTTGTTATCTTTATTAATTTTAAAGATATGCTTTAAGGTCTTCGGAAATGTGTGGCTGGTCCCCGACCCACTACTCCAATGGGACCCAAATTCACAAGACACTTAGGAAATAGGAAGGGACACCCTGATACTAAATTTGGAGGTTCTATCTTCATTGGTTTCGGAATTATGCTCGTTTGGCCTAAATTCGATCAAAAAGTTCTAGGTTCCGAACCCATGGTCCAATCCCGACCTTACGCAATTCCCGAAGTATTTTCTTTACTAGTAACCTACAGCACAAATTTGATGAAGATAGCGTCATTAGTTGTTGAGTTATCGTGATTTTTTATATTTGTTCGTTAGCCCTGAAACCGATTAAAAGGTCCAGAATCCGAACCCATGGGCCGATTTCGCCCATATGCAATCCCCGCCGTACTTTCAGTCCTAGTAACCTACAGTTAAAATTTCATCAAGATAGCTCCATTATTTTTTGAGTTATCGTGCCTACGGACGGACGGACGGACGGACGGACGGACATGGCTATATCGACTAAGGCGGTCACGCTGATCACAAATATATATACTTTTCCATATCTAGCTCGCTTCCTTTAGGTGGTTACAAACACCATACCAAAGTTAATATACCCCTTTACCTATTCTATAGGTGTAGGGTATAAAAATTCTTTAAAAATCTAAATTGAATAAAAGGTAGTAGGGAAGAAACGATTAAACGAAGTGAATACGAGTAGTAACTGTAAATAAATCAAATAAAAAAAAAAATATTTTAAAAATTTTCTACAATTATACAATATTTTTTTTATTTAAGTAATTATAACATCAATTTTGTGTGCAAAACCATTATTTATAATATTTTTCCGCTTTTACAATTTTATATTATAATATTATAAATATTAAAAGGAACTATAAACTATATAAGACATCATAAAATTTACAAGATTACAAATCAACATAAATAATAAAAAATGTAATTTATGAAAAATAAAAGCAATAAGTATTGCCTAATTTAAATTAAAAAGAAAAATATTTTTACCCAAAAATAAATACGAACAATTTGTTTTTTTTAATCCAAAGTTTTAATAACATTAAAAAAAATTAATTTCTCAAGAACTTTATATTATATTTTAAATATCGAAGTAAATATAACAAAACATCTGTCTCATATGATCAACTAGAAATATTTATTTTGGTAATAAAGTTTTATTTTTTTTAAAATATCTAATAAAGAGATAGTAAACAAGAAACCTGAATTAAAAAAAATTAATCATAAGGCAACTAACAAAATTAAATGCAGTGGTGAAATAAGGCAAGTCCCAAAAAAAAAAAAAAAAAAATTTTAAAAATAAATGCAGCGCTGAAATAATATCAATTTAATAGTATACGAATGCAGTGGTGAAATAAACCTTCAATTTAATACTAATTTTAATACGAATTAAATTTTTATTTTATTTAATAATCTTATTTTATTTTATTTTTACAATTGATACAAGTACATAGGTACTCTAAATGAAAGAAGAAAACAAATAAAAGAAAAAAAGAAATAAAAGAAGTAAAGAAAAAACGAAGAAGATTAATTATTATAAAATAAAAATATTTGTTGTCTCTTTCTTAAAATATATATTTTATTTAAATTTTATTTTTGATTTATTAGCATTTATTAATTTTTCAACTAAGGTACCAAGGCCGATATTTAAAATTTTTCCAGTTTTAAGGTAAGCCTTATTTAAAAAAAAAAAAAAATTATTTTTCAAAATGGGTTCAAGACGCAGAACTCTGCAGAAAAGCGATTCAAGCATCGATTTTTCATCAACACATTTTAGTAATACGCGCACTAATAATCACGAGACCAAAATTAATTTTAGTGATGTCGAAAGCGTTATACGTAAATTTAATGGCGACGAAACAATCAGCATAAGCAAATGGATAGAGGAATTCGAGCAATACTCAGAAGTATTTCAGTGGAACGAGCTACAAAAATTCCAATTCTGTAAAAGATGTTTATCGGGATCAGCGAAGTTGTATATCGAATATGAAGCGAAACCATTAAATTACTACAGGTTAAGGCAATCTCCAATCCAAGAATTTCAAGCTAAGGTTACGAGGGCTGACGTACATGCACGATTACGCGAAAGAAGGAAAAGGAACGACGAATCATTTCTTGAGTATCTGTACTTTATGGTTGACATTGCTTCTCAAGCAGAGATAGAAGAAGACTCTATCGTTAGATACATAATTGACGGAATAAAAAACTCACCTGCTAATAAAATGGTTCTGTATAGCTCTAAACATATTTCGCAGTTAAAAAAAAATTTGCTAATATACGAAAAGGTTTGTAAAATTGAAAATACAAGATCATCAGCTGATAAAAAAGGGTTTTCAAAATTTAAAACGGAAGTAAACTATAACGGAAGCAGACTTCGTTTTTGTTCAAACTGTGGTTCAAACGATCACGAGTTTCATAGTTGTACCCAAAAAGACAAAGGTCCAAAGTGTTTCGGGTGCAATAAATTTGGGCACAAGAGATCAAATTGTACAGAGAACCCTACTCTTAAAACAACAACTAATCTAGTTAACAGAACTCAACCTTCAAGCTCTGCACATATAATGCAAACGACGAAAACCCATATGAATATTAAAGTTACAATAAATAATATTATTTTTGACTCTCTTGTAGAAACCGGCAGTGACATTTGTGTCTTAAAGGAGTGCTATTTTAAATTGATCAATACGAATCATAATTCGAGCTGCTCTAAAAGGATGATATCTGGTCTAGGTTCAAATATACTCACAAGAGGCTCATGTAAAACAAATATTTCAATCGATGATGATATTTATAAAAATATTGAAGTTCATGCCGTTGCTGATTGTTACATGAAACCAGATATGATAATAGGAATGGACTTGTTGAGATAAGCAACTATAACAATAACTAATGGAGAAATCAAAATAAAGAAAACTGAATTTCAAACAATTGAAAGGGTCGAACAGAACAACAATAGTGGATCAGACTGTTTCTTAGCCCAGATTCAAGCTGACGAAGAAGTGAGGGAGTTCGAAAACATTCTCGGTTTGAACAGTCTAAAAAAGGATGATTCACAGCAGTAGTAACAATGATCAAAAATTATGTTCCAAAAACTCCAAACCAGTCACAGATACAAATGAAAATAGTGACTATTGACAATGAACCGGTCTACCGACCACCTCGAAGATTTCCCCCGCATGAAATGAAATCGAAGATCAAATTCAACAGTGGTTGGAAGATGGCATTATCAGGGAAAAACCATCTGATTACGCGAGTCAAATAGTATTGGTCAAGAAAAAGGATGCTTCCTATAGGTTGTACGTGGACTACAGGGGCATAAATAAGAAAATCATCAAAGACAGATACCCGCTGTCAAATATCGAGGAACAAATTGATAAGTTGCAACCATAAAAATTTTTTTCATCGCTAGATCTCGAAAATGGTTTTTTCCATGTATATATTGAAAACGAGAGTAGAAAATTTACTTCTCTTGTATGCCATTGCGGACAGTACGAATTTAATAAAGTTCCATTTGGGTTATGTAACTCACCAAGCGTTTTTCAAAAGTACATAAACTTTGTCCTGAAAGATTTAATTTTACAAGGAATAGTTGTGGTTTATGTGGACGATATTATTATCCCATCAAATACAATCGAGGAAGGAATTGAACGACTAAAAATGGTACTTGAAGTAGCTGCAAATAATGGACTAAAAATAAAATGGAAAAAGTGCCAATTTCTAAAAGACGATATCGAATATCTTGGACACCGCATTCACAACGGAAAAGTTTCACCCTCGCAACTCAAAACTAAGGCTGTACAAAATTTTCCGATTCCATCCACAATTAAGCAACTTCAAAGTTTCATTGGATTGGTAAATTATTTCAGAAAATACATTCCAGATTTCGCACTTAGAGCTCAGCCACTTACCAATTTACAAAAAAAAATGTCCACTTCAGAATCGGTAGTGTTAAATTGTCAGCGATCAACGATTTAAAAAATGCTCTAACAAACACGCCTATTCTAAAAATATTTGCATACGGTGCATACACCGAACTACATACTGATGCCTCACGCGATGGATATGGTGCGGTTTTGCTCCAGAGGAACAGCGAAGACGCTTGTCTGTATCCTGTTTATTATTACAGTAGGAAAACGAACGACGCGGTACGAAACTACACTTCATATGAATTGGAAGTCTTGGCCATTGTTGAAGCATTGAAAAAATTCCGTATATACCTCCTTGGGCAGAAATTTAAATTAATCACGGACTGTAATGCCTTTGTTGGAACAATGAAAAAAAAAGATTTAACGACAAGAGTTGCCAGATGGGCGCTCTTATTAGAGGATTTCGACTACGTCATCGAACACTGATCAGGCACTAAGATGCGACATGTCGATGCTCTTAGCAGAAACCCAACAGTAATGACTATTCAAGAGGGTAGCGATTTGTTAAGAAGATTATCCATGGCACAACGCAGTGACGAATTCCTGGGGACAATAATAGAGATCTTAAAAGAAAAATCTTACAAGGACTACTTAATGCATAATGGTATACTTTGTAAAAATTTCAATAATAAAATTTTGTTTGACGTTCCAGATGCTATGAAGAATCAAATTATTAAGGAAGTTCACGAAGAAGGACATTTTCACTTTAGGAAAATGAAAGAAACAATCGAGAAAGAATTCTACATCCCAGATTTGGAACGAAGGATTAAGAAGCACATCGATAATTGTGTGTGATGTATCCTATCCGAAAAGAAAACTGGTAAAACAGAAGGCCTTCTACAACCTATCCCAAAAGGTGAACGTCCATTTGATACATTCCACGCTGATCACCTAGGTCCGATGACAACAACGAAAAAAAATTACAAATATTTGTTATCAATATTTGTAGACGGATTTTCGAAATTCGTGTGGTTGTTCCCAACTAAAACACTTAACAACGAAGAAATTATCCAAAAATTTGAAGTATTAGCTGAAACCTTTGGGTATCCCGAAAGAATAATCGCCGATAAAGGAGGGGCAAACCTATTCCAAGAATACTGCAGAGAACGTGATATTAAGTTACATCTCATTACAGTTGGCCTGCCTCGTGGCAATGGACAGGTAGAAAGGATGCACTCTGTAGTCATAGGAGCCCTTACAAAACTATCACTTGAAGATGAAGAAAAATGGTACACCTATGTGAAACCCATACAGCAAATAATTAATTCAACTTTCCAGCGTGCTATCAAAACAACGCCGTTTAGGTTACTAACTGGATGCGATATGAAAACACAACGAGAAATAAAAATTATGGAAACTATCGAAGATGAGTACATAAAAGATTTCGAAGAGAGACGACAAGAACTTCGTGAAAAAGCAAAACAAGACATTGCTTAATTCCGCAGGAAAATAAAACCTAGTTTGATAGAAAGAGGAAACCAGCAAAACAATATAAAGTTGGCGACTTGGTAGCAATAGAAAAGACAAAACTTAGCACAGGTCAGAAAATTAAACCCAAGTATTTAGGTCCATACCGCATAGCAGCACTTAAGGAGTTCGATCGATATAAGGTTCAAAAGGAAGGAGAACATTATGGATCAAAAGTAACAGAAACTGAAGCTGATAAAATGAAAATGTGGTGCACTTCGGATTTAGACGAACATTTATATGAAGACCTAACGTCGGACGAAGATGAAAAGTAAATTTCTAAAACACAACAAAATTTTTCAAAAGTAAAATAAATAACAAATCTTCAGGGGGCTGAAGAGCTTTCTAGGACGGCCGTGTGGAAATGAGATGGATTCTGCCAATAGATTTAAGTATGTTGGTAACACTTAACATGTTGGTCAGTTTATTGGTACGCACTTGTCGTAGGAGTAATCAGCTGTTAAACACATTTTCATTTTTATAATTTTTAACTTCCTTTTTCTCTTCTCGAAGAAACTGTGGCCGTGGACGAAGTTAAGTAAAAAATATTAAAGTAAAATTTGTTAAAAGAATTATTTATAGCTAAAGAATTACTTAAAGTTAATATTAAAAAACATTATTTTAAATTAAACTAAAACTAATTAAAGTTAATATTAAAAAACATTATTTTAAATTAAACTAAAAGAACTATTTGTAAAAGAACCATTTATTTAAATATATAATTTTTATCATAATTTAATAATCTTTAATCATTAATTTTATGTTTATATAAACTATAAAACTTATAAAAATTATCATTAAATATTCATTAATTTAATAAGAACAATTGTGTTATCTATTCAAATACAAAGGCTATTTTAGAATCAAAGGGTAAAAACATACAAAATCATTTATAATTACGAACAAACATCTTTACATGTATAGATGTCATAAAACATGAGAATAGTTTGATGGGTTTAATGATGAACATTCAAGGTTTAACGGGAAATTTTGCTGAGGTAGAAGAAAAAAAAAGCAAATATGATTTCTTATTATTGACTGAAATAGGAAGAAATAGAAAACAGTGAGATCAGTTTGGCTGGGCACACATGTATCAAGTTTGCTTTAATTCAAGAAACACAGGAGGAGTATTAGTTTATATCAATGAAAATATTGAATCTAATCAGATTAAGTAACTAGTAATGGATTATAAAATACTTGAATATTTTAATATTTGAATTAAAACTGGCAAATACTAAACGAAATATTATAGTCTTGTACAGATCACCTAATATGACAGTAAATGAATTTGAAGGTATTTTAAGGGATTTCCTGGAAAATAATGCAAAGTTTAAAGATAATTATGTAATATGTGGCGATTTCAAAATAGATTATAAAACTTCAAGTAATGAAAGATTTAAAATTGATGAAGTAATTGAACATTTTGGCTTGAAACAACTAGTAAAAAATTATACTAGAATAACAAAAGACACCAAAATCCTTATAGATTATGTACTAGTCTTATAATTCACAGATACCATAGTCAATATTGACAAAATTGTAAAATAGCTGATCATGAAGTCATATACATTAAAATATGTGCAGCAAAAAATGTAATGCAGGAAGATAAGTTCTCATATGTTCTCAGCAATGAGAATTATTTAAAATGCAGTATTAGAATACGTATCAAAGATATGTAAAATAGATTAAAATGGATGGATGTTAAAAATAAACTAGCATCAAGTGCAACATTTTGTTGCTTATGTTTAAACTAAAACATAATCTACTTCCCAGCTATATGCAGAACCACCTTGAATAAATCGATTGATATTATTACTTAAGAAACAGAGGTAATTTTAAACTGCAGTTATATAGAAAAACCAGCACACAAAATTCGCTTATGTACAAAGTTGTAGTAGAGCATATATGTAGAATATAATTTGTTAAAAGTAATTGTAAATTATAAGGTTTGTTAGAAACTAATAAAATAAATCTAAATCTAATTTATTTGTCATTTTATAAAACAGCAAATTTTGGAACTGCTCTATATGCATAAACTTGACAGTTGCTAATTAAAAATGATTTTTTTTTTTATTTTTTAACTGAAAGAAAGTCCACGAATGTTTGAATTGATTGAATGTTTTAAAATACATACAAATAGAGAAATTTCAAATTTTGACGTTTTAGAAAATGGCAAATCAATTATAATATGATTTCGTTGTATCAGACTAATATTCATAATTTAAATACTAATTTAAATAATATAAAAATATACCAAAAATCACTCAAAATCAAATGTAATTTAATTTTGCTGCAAATTGTCCAGTACAACAATTTAGCGCTAGATGCTACACCGCAACCATTTAGTGTAGTGCTACTTCATTCTGAACGCGACTATTGCTTAAATTTTTTGAAAGATTTTTTACATCAAAAAAAAGTGTAGAAAACAAATATATTATTATCGGAGTAGGTTACATGCAGAAAAATATAAAACTTAAAAAAGACATTTTATCAGTGGTGTAGTGCTTTTCGTTGTTTATTTCAAATATTAGAAAGAGAAGAGTCATAAATTGAAATATTTTGAATTTGATATACATGTAATTAATGTATTATTTTATATATAATTATAAATAATATATTATGTTTTAATGTTTATACCCGTATGACTATATAGTCAAAGACTATATGCCATACAACTTCTTTTTTTATATGAGTATTACTCTGTACCTATTACAGCTGCGTGTCTAAAATTTTGCCAAAAGTAGTCTAGTTTTATGGCCAAAGTTTCTACAAAATTTGGTCGGTTTACTGCAGTGGGTTCGAGTAGCTGCCATACAACTCCTTCTTTTATATGAGCTTTACACTACACCTGATGAAGCTGGGTGTCTGAAATTTTGCAAAAAATAGTTTAGTGTAATGGCCAAAATTACTGCAAAGTTTGGTTGGTCTACTGCTGAGGGTTCGAGTAGCTGCCAGACAACTCCTTCTTTTATATGAGCATTATCCTACACTTAAGGAAGCTGGGTGTCTTAAATTTTGCCAAAAATAGTTTAGTGTAACGGCCAAAGTTACTGCAAAATTTGGCTGGTCTACTGCAGAGGATTCGTGGAGCTGCCATACAACTCCTTCTTTTATATGAGCATTACTCTACACTTAATAAAGCTGAATGTTTGAAATTTTGCCAAAAGTAATTAACGTGATGATATAATGTATATGTTACAGTCATACGGGTATCCCAGAGTTGACATAGTCTACTCTACTACACTCTTCCTCGTTTTTTAATATTTTTAATAAAGTACAATATCTTAATTGCAATGTTTAATTTTTTAAAAACGATAACCAATCAAACTACTAATAAATACACTAATATGTTAGCGAGATTTAAATTCATTATACCCGTATGACTATATAGTCATTATACCCGTATGACTATATAGTCAGACTATATAGATATAGACTCAAGTGTATGAATCGTATCAGAATCGAAAAATAAATCGATTTAGCTATATATGTCCGTCCGTTTGTCCGTCCGTCCGCACGATAACTCAAAAACTAAAGGAGCTAGAATCTTGAAATTTTCGCAAATTCATTTTTTTGCAATAGCCGTCATCGCTATTTAAATCCAGCCATTTTGGTCTATGGGTTCGGGTAGCTGCCATACAACTTCTTTCTTTATATGAGTATTTCTCTGTACATATTACAGCTGCGTGTCTGAAATTTTGCCAAAAATAGTTTAGTGTAATAGCCAAAGTTTCAGCAAAATTTGGTTGGTCTATTGCAGAGGGTTCGAGTAGCTGCCATACAACTTCTTCTTTTATATGAGAATTACACTACACCTAATAAAGCTGTATGTTTGAAATTTTGTCAAAAGTAATTAACCGGATGATATAATGTATATGTTACGGTCATATGGGTATCCCAGAGTTGACACAGTCTACTCTACTACACTCTACCTCGTTTTCATATAATGCAATTCGATCATCAATGATATTAATAGAAC
Organism: Dolichopus griseipennis; assembly: GCA_963082915.1. Taxonomy (NCBI): domain Eukaryota; kingdom Metazoa; phylum Arthropoda; class Insecta; order Diptera; family Dolichopodidae; genus Dolichopus; species Dolichopus griseipennis. Next base: position 133,144,898 of record OY720441.1, read on the forward strand.
GGCAACAGATATGTATTTGAAATAGAACATAGAGGCTAATATAAAAAAAAATTAATGTGAATTGAATTTTTTTTTTTATTATTGTTAAAATTGTAATAGGAAAACAGGGACGATATTCAGAAAAATTTTAAAGAAATAAAAAGGTAAGTTTTTAGTTTTTCACTAATCAAATTATTAACGCGTTCAAAAATAAATTTTAAAAAACCAGAATTTTTATTTTTTTTTGCTATATTTATACAAAACCTAATTTAAACACATATTTGTGGAAGTATCAAAAAATTTTCTAAAGTAACTCGGTATTACAAAGTACACCAAAATTACAGAATTAGGTATCTAATGCTAAAAGAATTAAGATACTTTAATATCTTCTTCTTCTTGTGTTGCATATTCTTTACAGAATGTTAGCGTCATATGATAGTTTGTGTGATTTGTTTGTACCGCTCCCTGTCCCTTGCTGACTCTACCAGTGCACCAATTTCTGATATGCCAGTCCAATTTCTAATATTTCGTTGCCAAGACAGTTGTTTTCTACCAACTCCCCATCGTCCTTCGATCTTCCCCTGCACGATGAGCTGCAACATCTCGTATTTCGCACTCCTCATTACATGGCCAAGGTATGCTGTTTTTCGACGTTTGACAGTTGTGATTAGTTCTCTTGTCACGTTCATTCTTCTGAGAACCTCCTCGTTCGAGACACGGTCTACCAATGAAATCTTGAGCATTCTTCTGTATGTCCACATTTCGAATGCTTCAAGCTTGTTCATATCTTTTACTTTTACTGTACATGCTTCTACACCATATAATAAAACAGACCAGACATAACATTTAACGAAACGTATCGGCAGTTTCATGCTGAGGTTCCTGCTGCAGAAAAGCTCCTTATATTTAAGAAATGCCTTCCAGGCCATTTCAATTCGGCACTTTATTTCCCCATTACAACTCCAGTCTTCGGTTAGCCAGCATCCAAGGTACTTGAAAGTGGACACTTTTTCGATTTGGCTGTTGTTAATTGTAATAGTCGCACCAGGATATGGTTTTCTATTTCTGCTGACTATCATAAATTTCGTTTTTTGAGTGTTGATGTTAAGCCCAAAATTGTTACTGTAGTGGTTGACTCTATCTACTATATGTTGTAAATCGATAATATTATCAGCTATTAACGTCGTACCGTCAGCATATCTTATATTATTTAAAAACGTGTCGTTGACTTTTTATGCCTACTTCCACATCAGATAGTGCCTCTACGAAGATAGTTTCCGCATATAAGTTGAAGAGCATTGGTGACAAAATACAGCCCTGATGTACACCTCTTTGAATTGCAATGTTATCTGTTAAGCCATGCTGAGTTTTTACGTTAGCTGTTTGGTTCTAATAAAGATTTCTGATACAGTTTATAGTTTTTTCTTCGATATCTAATGCACTTAAGATTTCTATCAACTTTTCATGCTGCACCCTATCGAAAGCTTTTTCGTAATCAAGGAAACAGAGAAAAACATCCTTCTGAACATCTCTGCAGTTTTGTACCAATATATTTACGCCAAAAAGAGCTTCTTTCGTGCCTGTGCCTTGTTTAAATCCGAACTGCGTTTTTCCCATATGTGCTTCGCACTTGGAATACATTCGACTTTGCAGTATTTTAAGAAAGATTTTAAGCGCATGACTCATTAAACTTATCAGACGATGATCTTTACAGCTTTTAGCATTCGCTTTTTTCGGGAGTGTAATAAAGGTCGACTTTAGCCAATCTTCTGGGAAATTACCTGTGTCATATATTTCATTTTGACCAATATATCTAAATTATCATAATCTAATAATTTTATTATTTCTGCTGGTAAATCATCCGGGCCTGTAGTTTTATTGTTTTTTGATGACAATACTGCCTTTTTAACTTCTTCTTTTGTTATTGGGAATCCAAAAGGTAGTGTGTTAGTGTTATTGTTAGTGTTATTGTTGTTTATTGTTCTCCTTTGATCATGAAATAACTGTTGAACATAATTTTCCCAGGTTTTTTGTTCCTCATTTACATCTGCTATAAGTTGACCTTGTTCGTTTGTTAATGCAGCGGTAAGTTTTTTACGATTTGTACCCGTGATTTCTTTAATTTTTTTGTGGACATTGAAATCATCATGTAGATGTTGCAGTTTCTCTAATTCGTCACATTCTTTCTTTAACCAGTCTTGCTTGGCACGCCTAATTTTTGCTTGGATATCTCGATGAATGGGTTTATACTCCCCAATATTATTGTTTTTGTATTGGCGCCTTACATCCATCATTTGCAAAATCTCGTCTGTCATCCATTTCTGTTTAGGCAAATACTTTTTTGTACCCAGGATGTTTCGTGATTTTTCTTTAAGGATATCCTTTGTTTGTGCCCATAGATTTGTTGTATTTCTCAAATTTCGTACCTGATTGTTGATCTCTGCTGCTAACCGATCTCTTATTTCACTATTTTTCAGCTTTTCCATGTCCAATTTTGTTTCTCGGTTGGATCTCTTTGGTCTTGCCAATTTGATGTTTATTTTGCCCACCAAAAGATTGTGATCCGATGGAACGTCGGCACCAGGGTATGTGCTTACTTTCCTAATGCATGAGCTAAATCGTTTATTTACAATAATGAAGTCAATCTAGTTTCGCACTACATGTTCACTTGAATCTTGTGGAGATCTCCAGGTATATAATCTTCTTGCAGGTAAACAAAACCACGTATTCATAATTTTTAAATTTTCTTCCTAGCAAAATTGTACCAAACGATCACCCCTTTCGTTTCTAGTTCCTAGAGAAAAATTCCCAACTACGTCTTTTACTCCTCCGGTACCAACCTTGGCATTAAAGTCGCCCATTATGATATTCAGGTCGTGAGGTTTTGTTTGTTTTAAAAGATATGTTATGTGTTCATAAAACTCCTCTATCTCATCGTCAGGTTTATCCGCTGTCAGTGCGTAAATTTGTATAATATTAATTGCGATCGGTTTTGAATCTAATTTCAGTAACATGGCTCTATCCGAAAACGGTACGAAGCCGGAAACATGTTTTGCGATTTCTTCAGACAATATTATACCGACGCCATTCCTGTGCCTTGTGTTGTTATTACCGGAATAATAAAATTGTGTCCCCTTTACACAACTTACTCCGTTACTTGGCCACCAGGTTTCGCTGATACCAAGTATATCAATTTTTAAACGATTCATTTCTTGAATAGTGTTATAGATTTTTCCTGACTCGAACAGACTGTTGACATTCCACGTTCCTATTTTTATTGTAGCTTTGGTTTTACCTCCGGGGATTCTTAGCGCCCTATTTTTGCCGGAGACTGAGGGCCGTTTGTTTTTTGACGTATTCATATGATATTTCTAGGGATTATTACTCCAGTGGTTTCCCATTGCCTTCTGGAGAGTTTACGGTAGTTTTCTTTCTTTTTTCATCAGCCGCTCTTTAAGAGTACAGACGCTGTTTGCAGCCGCCTACTATAGGAACAGACGCTGCTATTTCTTGGCCCTTAAATCTAAATGTAGAAGTGGCCCAAAAGAAACCGCCAGTTTTGTTTGTTGCTGACTCACCTACACCACCAGGGTTGGTTACCTGATCTTTCGACTGAGTTGCTCAGCGTAACAGGTAGGACCTCGTGAAGGTAAAACTTGGCGTGGAGATAGCATAGGCTGTGGTTGATGTAACTGGAACCCATCAAGCTAAGTTCCGCATACTACCCCGTTCCCCCCCCCCCCCTAACTTTAATATCAAAAAAAATATATGCAATTGCACAGGGGTCCTTCTAGTCATATAATATATTCTACAATACAATGAATATTTATACACGACGTCATACTCGTACATACGTTGATACATAACGTCATCCATGTTTGTATCATATTATGTCTTGTGTAGAGTAAAGGTATGTACCTTTTAGTCAGTAATCAGTACATTGCGCTTAGGCAGCATTAAATTTTTATTCAGCTAATTCAGATTGATGTCTAGATCTGACACCTTCTTATTTAGCAAACTGTCTGGCCCAACCGCCCATTAATTTTTTTTTTTAAACAATTATAATTTTTCAATAACATACCTTTAAAGTATTTTTCAATTTTTAATTATTATTTTTATAATAATTATTTTTCAATTATTTACAACTTACAGATTTATCCGGCGTTGCCCGGGAGCGTACAAAATTGTAAAAAACCAAGTATCAGCCAATTTTTTGAAGTACTACTTGGTTAAAAAGAAAGCCTCAAAAAATATTTTTTACTTTGCTATAAATAATGGTTTAACAGATTGACTTCAAATTTTGTATATGTGTTCCTCTCTAAAAATGGACTTCACTCTATTAACAGACTTGGAATTTGTTAACCCATACAGACCCGACGATTGTTAAGAAAAAAATTTGTAAATAAATTACGTCCAATTTTTGATAGTAGGTAAAACTTCTTTGAATTAGGGGAATGTTTAAAAAAATGTTTTGTCGAGGTCTTTTAACCGATTCCGAAACAAAAACTTTAAAAAACAGTTTGAAAGATTATCTCAAATTTTTCTATACGTGGTGTTTATTGATAATTTAATGATCCTTAACGATAGAGTTGAGGATGGTGGTTTTCCGGCGAATAATGTTAACTGATTTAAAATTTTATTTTTATTATTTAATAACTATGAAGAGTTCCAAGTGAAATTTGATAAATTTGTTGAGAACTTGCAAGAATAATTCTAAAAAAAAACGTTTTAAAAAAATTTCTTTATTACATTTTAAAATTAAAGTGTACACCATGTGTAATTTTTGTGTTAACTTTTTTTTCAATAACATCAACTTAAGTTAAAACTCCATTGAGTGGCGGGCAACGTGCGCCGGTAATAGCTAGTTTACATATAAGTATTATTATACCTCTTTGACTGTCAAGAGGGTATACTAAATTTGCCATTATATCATTACACTATGTCAATAGTAGTTTTCTTGAATTGCCAACGTTTGAATAAAATATAGTTGATGGTTTAGAAAAGATTTAAAAACTTGCTTTTTAACTTATATTTTGTTTTGTACTTACCTGCAAGTTCTACTAAGCTCTTCGTCCTTTTTTTATGATTTTATGAGAGAAATGTATGAAGGATTTGTACATTATATCACCCTGTTAATTACTTTTGGCAAAATTTCAAACATACAGCTTTATTAAGTGTAGCGGGATACTCATATAAAAGAAGGAGTTGTATGGTAGCTATTCGAACCCTCTACAGTAGACCAACTAAATTTTGCACAAATTTTGTCCATTACACTAAACTATTTTTAACAAAAATTCAGACACCCAGCTTTTTTGGTGGAGAATAATGCTCATATAAAATTAAAAGTTGTGTGGCAGCTACTCGAACCCACTACAAAAAATCCTAGCATGCATGGTTTAATATCGACGGTTGACTTTGAATTTAAAGGTTTAACTCTGGCTTGTCTTAAAAATTTATTTAAACAGGTGAGACAGGTGTTCCCCCTGTAGAAAATATATGTAAATGTAGAATTAGGCCCACCTTATTTGGAATTGGAATTGAGATGAGACTTAGGTCTTCGATCGTATACCTATTTATAAATTTTCTTAGAATATCCTTTACTTCAGGGAAAAAATATTCATCAAGTATTTGTAATAGGTTTTCTTTATCAGAACTATGTGCCCTATTATGTGCGTTTGCTACTATTTCAAATTTGTCATCTGCATTAAATACGTCCATATCCATTTTTTCGTCCATATTTCATTTTTCAGCAATATTTCTTTGATGTCAAGACTTGTTTGACACTGCTAAAAGCGTGTAGTGATTCATTGTCCAATTTAACCTTTACATTTTTCAAATTTTTGGTTTCAATATTTCTTCTAGATTATTATTTCTTCTAGATAATTATTTCGGATAGACCGAGAAATGCGCAAAGGGTACGAAGATTGACTGGTTCTTTATATTGAAAACTATCATGTACCTATTTTGGACATGTTCGAACTCCTTTTTCCTCCACTATAAAACCAAGAAATTCAACTTCTTTTATAAAGAATTTTAACTTTTTTGGAGAGACACGCATATTTGCTCCTGTTAGCATTTTTAAGTGCTGTTCTGAATTTTCTGAGAATACGATTACATTATTAATATAAACGTGGCAAGTTTTTCCAATCTCTTCCTTTAAAACGTCCTTAAACAGGGTCTTCAGTTACTGCATTTATTGTAGCTTTCATATTTGTGTTATATGGTATAGTTTCTTTGGGTTCTGCAAAAGAATTTTTATTTTCTGTCATAAGTTTAAACTCAGGAAGTATATTTAGGGGGATGCTATTATAATCTATGCTAAGTTGAGAAAATTCTTGATTTTTATATCTTCTTGTATTATTGTTTTGTTGACTAAGAGTTATTTGCCAAAGGTGTGACAGTGATGGATGAACATCCATAGGAACGGGTTTTTGAAAAACGGTGGTGTTTGTTGGTGAATGGCTCTTCCAAAATGGAGATCATTCGAGGTTCCGCCGTCGAGGTCCTGCGCCATTGCTAAAACGGGTCGGAGGTCGGAATCAATAAACCTCTGGTCTGTATATTCTATCATGATTTTAGTTCTGATGAGGCTTAATTGCCTCATAAATTTATCGTAATAGTTATCGATAGAAAGCCTACCCTGCCTTAAGAGGTTATGTTATTGTTTAAGTATGTGTAAAGGACGTCTGTCTGCGTAAGCGTGATTAAGCCTAGCAATGATAGTTTCTGCATTGAGTACAATGTTATACTCGGAAAGTATTTTCTCAGCTGATCCAGTTACTTTCGTCCTCATTATTAAGCGAGCTTGAGCATAAAGATTTATTTCTTTCTGCGTTAAATTCTGGTAGGTTTCGGACCATTTGGAAGGTTGAAGGTTTACATTGTGAAATAGCAACAAGTTCGTATATTTCTACTACGAGTTTCATTTCCAGTTCCAATAGTTTTTATGTCAGTTCTTGAATTTTTTTCTCGAATTTCGCATTATTTTTTTAAAGAAGCTGCGCGATTGTAGCTTGAAATTCCGCTGAAGTGGTCATTATTTATTTGTTTGAAATTTTATTATGATTTAAATGGTCAAAGACAACAAAAAAAGAAACAGAATGGTTCTTCCGAATAAAAATTCAAATAAATTGATCTGTAGTTCAATAGTGAAATAAAAATAATAAAATGAATAAAAATTAAAGATATTGAAACTTTGTTCTTACTTTCAATTACCAAAATTCCCAAATCAAAATATCTTAATATATTTATACTTCAATCAGAGAATTTATATTAATTCTCTATTCTTTATTCTCTATTCTCTATTGAATTTATATTAATTCTCTATAGCTTTTTTTCTTTCTTCTATTATTAAGATAGAATTTCAAAAATTCAAAATTAAATTTCCTTAATTATATCAATCAGAGAATTTATATTAATTCTCTGTTCTTAGCTTTTTTTCTTACTTCTATTATTAAGATAGAATTTCAAAAATCAAAATTAAATTTCCTTAATTATATTTTGAGACAAAAAAAAAATTTTTATTTTTTCTTACAGCTTTTTATTAAATTTTAAATTTTCTATTTTTAATTTTTTATTATTTTCTTACCCCTATGATAATTACTATTTCGAGAATATATTCTTATTTTTAATCTTTTTTTAAAACTTTAGGTAAACTTAAATTATTTTAATATTAAAGAAAAAAAAATTTTAATTAATTACCAGGTAAATTTTTTATTTTTGTTTTTTAATCTTTCTTTCTTGTTTTATTACTTACTTATATCAAATATAATTATTTCAATATTTTTCAGATTTCAAAAATTTAAACTTAAATTTTCTTAGTATTTTTTTTAAAAAGAAAAAAAATTTATACGTTATTACCTCTATATAGTATTCATTTTCATTTTAATAAAAACGAGGAAGATTATAGTTGCCCTTGTCAACTTTTAGATACCCGTGCATACCCACTATGGTGTATAAAATAAACCGTAATTTACTTCCCTTATACATTTAACTCATAACCCCATAATTTTGACGTAAAAAAAAAAAAATCACAAAACAGAAAACAAAATTTTCATTCATTGTCCCATAACTTTAGCTTAAAAAAAAAAAATAAAAAAAAAAAAAACAAAAAAAAAAAATTGGCCCACTCTAAAAGTCCGAAGGTCCGAGTGATGTACAACTTTGCCAAGTAACTTGCCCTATTAATTTATGTGCCCAATTTTAATTTTAACATTGTAGCTTCATTAGATTCAAAGTTATTGAATTGAAAACTTTGTATGGCAGCCCCCCGAAAATGGGGCCCTAACATTTTGAAACTTCATATAAGTGCTCGATTCATTATATAACTAACCGTGTGTAATTTTCAGCCTCGTAGTACAATTAGTTTTGAAGAAATTCATATTGGTGCAAAGAAGTTGTATGGCAGCCCCCCGAAAATGGGGCCCTAACATTTTGAAACTTCATATAAGTGCTCGATTCATTATATAACTAACCGTGTGTAATTTTCAGCCTCGTAGTATAATTAGTTTTGAAGAAATTCATATTGGTGCAAAGAAGTTGTATGGCAGCCCCCCGAAAATGGGGCCCTAACATTTTGAAACTTCATATAAGTGCTCGATTCATTATATAACTAACCGTGTGTAATTTTCATCCGCGTAGTATAATTAGTTTTGAAGAAATTCATATTGGTGCAAGGAAGTTGTATGGCAGCCCCCCGAAAATGGGGCCCTAACATTTTGAAACTTCATATAAGTGCCGGAGTCATTATAAAACTAACCGTGTGTAATTTTCATCCCCGTAGTATAAATAGTTTTGAAGAAATTCATATTGGTGCAAAAAAGTTGTATGGCAGCTCCCCGAAGCCTTGGTCCGATTTTAACCAAAAACAATAGGGAACCTACAAATTGTCTAAAAATTACTTTGTGAAAGTTTCAGAACTCTAGCTCTTATAGTTTTTGAGTTATCGTGCTGACGGACGGACGGACGGACACACATAGCTAGATCGATTCACTTTTCGATGCTGATTCGATACGTACCCTTGACACTATATCTAGCTCTTATATTTCGATGCGTTACAAACGGAGGAGTAATTTTAATATACCCGATGTTCATATATGTATGCACGGGTATAAAAAATATTTAAATATGTAAACGTTATTATTTAAATTTGTTTTTAACTTAGTTCAATTTTCAATATTATTATACAAGATATTTAATATTATTATACAAGATTATTAACTGACTGCATTTTTTTTAATTATTACAAAATTCTTTACAATATCCGTGTTTTGCTTACAGCAAATTAAGGAATACAGAGCAGCGACATGAGTTTTATATCAACAAATTAGTTTTCATTATTTTTTTATCAACAAATTTAATAATCAAAATATGCAATATATGTATTTCTAAAATATAATGACAAATTTAGAACTTGTCATATAATTCATTTAAATATAAAAATAAATTTTACAACTTAAGTATCGTACACAATTTCTGAATTATATATTACCTATGGTAATAATTCAATAAAATATAGGTATGATGTAATAAAAATTAAAATTAAAAATTTCGTCGTTTATTAAAAAAATATTTTGTTTTCAACTTCTAAGATATAATAGATAATAGTTTTATAGTAAAATTCTTAGTCTTTTAAAAATATAAAAGTATTAAATAATAACGGAAATAGGAAATAGTGTATCAAATTTGAAATTTCTATCTTTATTAATTTTGAAAATGTGCTTTAAGGTCTTGGGAGTAGTGGGGGTGATATGTGAACCGCTATTCCAATTTGTCCAAAACTTCACATACACAAAACAAATAAGAAGAAATACCTTTGCCCCAAATATAAGGTTCTATCTTCTTAGGTTTCGAAATTATACTCGTTTGGACTCAATTTGATTAAAACTTCTAGAATCCGAACTCATTGTCCGACCTCGACCAGAGCCAAATCCCATGTTATTTTCATTGCTAGTAACTTAGAATTTAAATTTCATCAAAATAGCATTAAATAGATATATGTTTGTTTGTTTGTGGCCCTTGCACTTTTCAAACGTTCCAGAACCCGAAACCATAGTATGATTTTGCCCATATGCAGTCGCCGTCATACTTGCTAACCCTTTTAAACAATTGGAACGTTCTGTCTAAATTTTAAATTTAGTATTCGTCCTTTCGCCGAACATCGAAAATTTGTTGCGCGTAGTTCTTAGAATTTTTGTCGTTCTTCTTTCTACTTTTTGTGTATCTCTCCATCATTTAGTATTGTACTTATATTTAATGTGTTAGGTCATAGTCACATATAGGAATTGAACTACGTACAACTAAGTACTGCATCCTACGCACTGCACAGGATGAACATTTAATCAAAAAAGAAAAGTCTGCAATTTCTGTGATTATAAAAAAAGACAATTGACAAAAACTCAATCTCAAACTGTAATAAACACATATGCGGAGAACATCAAGTAAAAAAATGTTCACGTTGCAATGCTGCTATGTTTATGTAATTTTATATTTATAGCAATCTCTACCTACATCTACCTAATCACCATTAATTTTTTTTTTTTCTGTTTTTATATGTTATCGTTAAATTTTAGAGATTTAAGTTATGATTTCTGTTTTTAAGTTTTATTATATTATTTTGATTATTTAAGAAATATATAAAAAAAAATGAGATTCATTTATTTTTTCTAGGCATAATAATGCTTTTGCACATATATTCGTCGATTCGACGTATTCTTAGTAATACAAAAAAAAAGAAAAAAAATAAGCTTACTGTTCTAGGGTTAAGGAACTATATTTATTAATTTCGATGATAAGCCTTTAAACCTTAGGAGGTCTAAGAGAGTTACCTGAACCACCACTACAATTGATCATAAATTAAGGGAACACGTAGGAAAAAGTAAAGAACACACTTGTGCCAAATTTGAAGCTTCTACATTTGTTTGAAATTACTTTCCTTATTATTTTCGAAGATATGCTTTAAGGTCTTCGAAACTATATGAATGGTCCCCGACCCACTACAAATTTAGAACTTTTTATATAATACTTTTAAATAAAAAAATTAAATTTTACAACTTAACTATCGTATACAATTTCTTAATTATATATTACCTATGGTAATTCAATAAAATTTAGGTATGATGTAATAAAAATTAAAAAAAAAAAATTTTGTCGTTTATTAAAAAATAATTTTGTTTTTAATTTATAAAATATAAACATAATATGTTTTATATAAATTTCTTAGTCTTTTAAAAATATAAAAGTGTTAAATAATAACGGAAATAGGAAATAGTGTATCAAATTTGCTGTTTCTATCTTTTTTAATTTTGAAAATGTGCTTTAAGGTCTTGGGAGTAGTGGGGGTGGTACGCAAACCGCTATTCCAATTTGTCCAAATCTTCACATACACAAAACAAATAAAAAGAAACACCTTTGCCTAAAATGTAAGGTTCTATCTTCTTTGGTTTCGAAATTATACTCGTTTGGCCTCAATTCGATTAAAACTTCTAGAATCCGAACTCATTGTCCGAACTCGAGGAGAGCCAGTTCCCATGTTACTTTCATTACCAGTAACTTAGAATTTAACTATCATCAAAATAGCATAAAATAGATATATGTTTGTTTGTTTGTTGCCCTTGCACTTTTCAAACGTTCCAGAACCCGAAACCATAGTATGATTTTGCCTACATGCAGTCGCCGTCATACTTGTTAACCCTTGTAAATAATTGGAACGTTCTGTCTAAATTTTAAGGAACTATATTTATTAATTTCGATGATAAGCCTTTAAACCTTGGGAGGTCTAACAGAGTTACCTGAACCACCACTACAATTGATCATAAATTAAGAGAACACGTAGGAAATAGTAAAAAACACACTTGTGCCAAATTTGAAGCTTCTACATTTGTTTGAAGTTACTGTCTTTATTATTTTCGAAGGTATGCTTTTAGGTCTTCGAAACTATATGAATGGTCCGCGACCCACTACTCCAATTGGTTTCAATTTACGAGGACACTAAGGAAATTGGAAGGAACTCCCTGATACAAAATTTGGAGGTTCTAACTTCTTTGGATTCGGAAACTGCTCGTTTGGCCTAAATTCGATGAAAAAGTGCTAGGTTCCGAACCCATGGTTGGACTCTAAGGACATGGAAAAAGGCACACTGGTACCAAATTTGGATGTTCTATCTTTATTGTTTTTGAAATTAGCTTGTTTGGCTTAATATGTATTTGTGATCAGCGTGTCCTCCTGAGTCGATATAGCCATGTCCGTTCGTCCGTCCGTCCGTAGGCACGATAACTCAAAAATTAATGGAGCTATCTTGATGAAATTTTAACTGTAGGTTACTAGGATCTAAAGAATGGCGGGAACCATGGGTTCGGATCCTAGAACTTTTTGATACAATTTAGGCCAAACAAGCATAATTCCAACAAACAAAATAGAACCTTGAAATTTGGTATCAGTGTGCATCTTCCTATATCCTTAGAGTCCTTAAAACTGAGGACCAATTGAAGTAGTGGGTCGGATTCCATCCACACAGTTCTGCAGAGCTTAAAGCATATCATTAAAACTAATAAAAAAAAGTGGCTTAACATTAACATAAAACGTTCCAATTGTGTACAAGGGTTCACTAGTATTAAAATAATGGCGCGGCCTGCATATAGGCGGAATCAGACCATGGGTTCGGATTCTGGAACTTAGGCCACGAATTTTAGGAACGAATTTAGGCCAAACGAGAATGATTCCGAACCCAAAGTAGTTAAAACCTTCAAATTTGGTATCAGGGAGTCCCTTCCTATTCCCTTAGTGTCCTCGGAAATTGGAACGAATTGGGGTAGTGGATTGGTCATCATCCACACTGTTCCGAAGACCGTCGAAAATAATAAAAATGGTAACTTCAAACAAATGTAGAAACTTCAAATTTGGCACAAGGATGTTCTTTACTATTTCCTACGTGTTTACTTAATTTATGATCAATTGGAGTGGTGGTTCAGGTACTTTTCTTAGACCTCCAAAAGTTAAACTGATACCAAATTTGAATGTTCTATCTTTATTGTTTTCGAAATTATGCTTGTTTGGCCAAAAATAGTAGGTTTATGGAAAAATATGTTAAAATAGTAGCTTTAAATTAAGATAAATTGCTCCAGTTGTGTACATTGGGCGAAATTGTACCTTGGTTCGGGTTCTGGAAACTTTGAAACGTTCAAAGGCAAACAAGCACATATCTTAAAAACACCATAACTCAAAAATTAATAACGCTGTTTTGATGAAATTTAAATTCTAAGTTGCTTGTAATAAAAGTACCATGGGAATCGGTTCTGGTCGACTTCGTACTATGAGTTCGGATTCTAGAAGCTTTTTATCGGCTTGAGGCCAAACGAGGAAAATTTCGAAACCAAAGAAGATAGAACCCTATATTTAAGATACAGGTGTTTCTTATTATTTGTTTTGGGCACGTGAAATTTTGTATGAATTGGAATAGCGGGTTGCGTACCACCCACACTATTCCCAAGCATATTTTCGAAACTATTAAAGATTAAAAATTCAAATTTGATACACTATTTCTTACGATCGGACTAATAAAAGCTTTTATGGTTTTGAAATGACTTATGGACTTTTAATTAAATTTGAACCAAACAGGTGTAGGATATTTCGAGCAATTACTTCTTTTCAGGATTTTTAGCTGTAGTGCATTTACTGTTGAATGATATAGTACCCTTGATTAATTATTTCAATTTTAAATAATTTGTTAAATTTATCCTTTTAATTTACTTATTTTTTAATGTTTTACATAATGAAACTCCAAGCTATTCGAAAGAAATATTAATTTGTTATAATATAAATATAAAAGTTTATATAATTTGATGATTTTTAATGTTAATCAAAACCATTAATGTCTTCATTAGCTTTTTATCACAAAATTTAATATTCAAAATATGCAATAAATGAATTTAAAAAAAAAGGAACCAATAAACCGATGTTGCATTACATTCAATAAACACATTCATCTTTTTTCAACACAAATTTCTAGATACACTTTTAAACGTAAATTAAAATTAAAATTTCTTAATGACCTACGACAATAATTTTAACCTTCAATATATTATGCTCGTATATACTTCAAGTTCACATTATTTTATAATTCTATTATTTAGTTATTTTTGTTTTTTTTACTTTATAAATTGCATTTTAACTGTGTTTTCGCTATGTATGCATTTTTAACAATCTACAAAAATATAAATAAACTTTTGATTTTAATGTATTTAAATTAAAATTTATGCTTTGTAATTAAATTTCATGTTAATTTTAAGTTTTAGCTATAAGAATTTTTTGTAAAAACCTTGTTTTGGTTCAAAATAAAATAAAATAAAATACAATGACAAATTTCGAACTTTTCATGTAATTTCGTTATATTATGAGTGTAAAGTAGTTTAGTTTTACTGAAAGTTAAAAGGTAAGTAAAAGTTACTGAAAAATTTGGTTGGTCTACTGCTGACTTGCAACTGGCTTACAACTTCGTATTTTATATGAGCATTACTCTATACCCATTGAAGCTGCGTGTCTGAATTTTGCCGAAAATGGTTTAGTGTAATGGTCAAAGTTACTGCAAAATTTGGGTGGTCTACTGCAAAGGGTTCCAGTAGCTGCCATAGAACTCTTTCTTTTATATTCTACACCTAATGAAGCTGGGTGTCTGAAATGTTTCCAAAAGTAGTTTAGTATAATGGCCAAAGTTACTGCAAAATTTGGTTGGGCTACTGCAGAGGGTTAGAGTAGCTGCCATACAACTTCTTATTTTATATGAGCATTACACTACACCTAATAAAGCTGGGTGTCTGAAATTTTGCCAAAAATAATTAATGTTTATAATAATGACTTATAATACACAAGTGTTGGCGAGACCTTGCCAACATGTAAAAATATATTGCACACCAAAATTGTTATAATTATATACTTTACACAATAAATAATGATGGCAATACTTATTTATACCTTTAAATTTATTATTTTGCATCCCATAGACAATGGACCTATTTTGTTGTTATGCATCCCATACACGGTGTTGCAACTTGGTATGCGTACTGCGAAGTACGTGTAAAGACCATTTTGAAAGTTTAAAAGTTGGTTGAAAGAAAATCAAGAAATTTTAATTTTTGTGGGCTAAGTTTTTGATTTCCATTTTGAGTTGAAGGGTGTATGGGCAAGTTGAACAATTTAAATTTAATTTTTTTATTTTTTTATTTTTCTTTAATATATAAAATAAGAAATAAATAAGTAAATAATTTGAAATAATTATTTATTTTATAAAAGAAAAATGTTATAAAATATAAAAAAATATTAAATATTATAATTTTAGAAGGAAAAAATTAAATAGGAAGAACAATATATTTAAAAAAAAAACTGTTATGAATTCAAAATATTTTTAAATGACATTTATAATATTTTTAAAACAACAAAAAAAATTAATAGGTGGTTCGATGATAGGTTGGATAAGTGTGTGATATGGTTTGTAGACGTGGACATGTGTACCAAGCTGAAAAACTGGTCCATCGTGTATGGGAAGTATTAGAGATTTGACATGTTATCGGTTGCATTACACGTACAGATTTTGTTTCCAAAAATTTTTTTTTTGTGTTTGTGTAAACCAAAAGTAGAATTTTATTTAAACTAACTCACATTTGGTACGATTTTAGTCTTACACAAAAAATGACAAATCAATTATAATATGATTTCGTTTTGTAAGAATGAAATCGAATTAAATGTGAGAATATCTAAATAAAATTGTAGTTGTGTCTTAGACAGAAAAAATGTTAACATCTGGCAGAATGTAATGGCAAAAAAGCGTGCCATTAAGTGTAAGTGTTTACATTTTAATGTTAAAAGTGTTGGTTTACAAGATTTTCTGATAATTTTTAAAGTAAAACATTTCTTATAAAAGTACAAATATTAATTGATCAAAAAATAAAAAAAACATACGCTTTTGATTAATTTTAAAAACTTGAATTTTAATAAAATTTTAAATAAAACAAGTAAAGAAACAGTTAGTCGGTGCAACCGACTTAGAAATACCCTACACCTATTTGGTTCAAATTTAATGGGAAGTCCATAAGTCATTTTAAAATCATAAAAGCTTTTATTAGTTTGATCGTAAGACATAGCTAACGAAATTAACTTTGTAATACTAAAAACATTTTCTTATTACTTTATCAATTCAAAAATATAAAAAATTCTTACTAATTTATTTATTTAAAAATATTAAACAACATATAAACTAAAAATAAAAGGATTCCTAAAATGCAATTACAAAATTACATATTTAAAACTTTTTATCCAATTCAATAAAGTTTTACACACATGCAACAATTACTTTTTTCATAATTTTTACCTATAGTGCGTAGTGCATAGTTAGCTATGTCTTACGATCAGACTAATAAAAGCTTTTATGGTTTTGAAATGACTTATGGACTTTTAATTAAATTTGAACCAAACAGGTGTAGGATATTTCGAGCAATTACTTCTTTTCAGGATTTTTAGCTGTAGTGCATTTACTGTTGAATGATATAGTACCCTTGATTATTTATTTCAATTTTAAATAATTTTTAAATTTATCCTTTTTATTTACTTATTTTTTAATGTTTTACATAATGAAACTCCAAGCTATTCGAAAAAAATATTAATTTGTTATAATATAAATATAAAAGTTTATATAATTTGATGATTTTTAATGTTAATCAAAACCATTAAATTTCATTAGCTTTTTATCACAAAATTTAATAATCAAAATATGCAATAAATGTATTTTTAAAAAAATGAACCAATAAACAGATGTTGCATTACATTCAATAAACACATTCATCTTTTTTCAACACAAATATCTAGATACAATTTTAAACGTAAATTAAAATTAAAATTTCTTAATGACCTACGACAATAAATTTAACCTTCAATATATTATACTCGTATTACACTTCAAGTTCACAATTGGTCCTTAATTTCCAGGACTCTAATGACATAGGAAGAGGCACACTGATACCAAATTTGAATGTTTTATCTTCATTGGTTTCGAAATTATACTTGTTTGGCCTAAATTCGATCAATAACTTCTAGGAATCGAACCCATGGTCCGTACTCGTTCGTACGCAGTCCCCGCCATAGTCTCATTACTGGTAACCTACATCATAAAATTCATGTTTGTAACGCCTTTAGTTGTTGAGTTATCCTTATTTCTTTTATATGTTCCTTGACCCTTAGAACAATTAAAAGGTTCAGAATCCGAACCCATGGGCTGATTTCGCCCATATGCAATCCGCGCCGTACTTTAAGTCCTAGTAACCTACAGTTAAAATTTCATCAAGATAGCTCAATTAGTTTTTGAGTTATCATGCCTACAGACGGACGGACAATCTACAGCACAAATTTGATGAAGATTGCGTTGTTAGTTTGTTGAGTTATCGTGATTTTTATATTTGCCCTTTGGTCGATTAAAAGTTTCAGAACCCGAACCCATGAGCTGATTTCGCCCATACGTAGTCCGCGCTGCACTTTAAATATTAGTTAACCCTTGTACGCAATTGGAACGTTCTATCTTAATATCGAGTTACTATTTTTAGTAATTTCGATTACAAACTTTTAAACCTTGGGAGGTCTAAAGGGTGCACTGAACCACAACTTCAATTGATCCCAAATTAGGGGGACACACAAGAAATAGTAAAGAACACCACCTTGTGCCAAATTTGAAGCTTCTACATTTTGCAAGTTGCTATCTTTATTAATTTTGAAGATATGCTGTAAGGTCTTCGGAAACGTGTGGCTGGTCCCTGACTCACTACTCCAATGGGGCCCAAATTTCAAGGACAGTAGGGAAATAGGAAAGGACATCCTGATACCAAATTCGGAGGTTCTATTTGCATTGGTTTCGGAAATATGCTCGTTTGGTCTAAATTCGATCAAAAAGTTCTAGGTTCCGAACCCATGGTCCAATTTCGACCGTACGCAATCCCCGCCTTTTGTTCATTTCTAGTAACCTACAGCACAAATTTGATGAAGATAGCGTTATTAGTTATCGTGAATTTTTATATATGTTCCTTAGCCCTTTGACAGATTAAAAGGTCCAGAATCCGAACCCATGGGCCGATTTCACCCATATGCAATCGCCGCCGTACTTTTAGTCCTAGTAACCCACAGTTAAAATTTCCTCAAGATAGCTCCATTATTTTTTGAGTTATCGTGCCTACGAAGGTCACGCTTATCACAAATATTTATACTTTTCCATATCTTGCTCGCTTCCTTTAGGTGGTTACAAACACCATACCAAATTTAATATACCCCTTTACCTATTCTATAGGTGTAGGGTATAATAATACGGATAGAAATTGAATTATAGAAATGATTTTGAATACCATAGAAATTTTCATTGTGTCCATAATTTAAATAATTTGAATTAAATAAAAATATACCAAAAGTCACTCAAAATCAAATGTCATTTAATTTTGCTGCTAATTGTTCACTAGAACATTTTAGCGCCAGATGCTACTTTCGCTACGATTCAGTGTAACGGTACCTCATTCTAAACGTGTCTATTGACATTTACAAAAGACATTTTATCAGTAGTGTGGTGTAGGGTTGGGAATCCCAAGATCCCGCAGTTTTAGCAGTTCGCGAAATACCGGGATTTTACTTTTTAAGCCTAAAACGAAAAATGGCTTACAGTTTCCTGAAAAATTCTTAAAAACAATCGTTTGGTTGAACATTTTGAAATTTAAATTTTTTCGGTTGAGATTTGAATTTCATCACATTGAAATTACTTACTTGGAATTTTTTTTGCATTGAAATTCTTAAAATTTATGAATTTTAAAATTCAAAATTCATGGAATTTTTTTTTTTGCAATATTCCAATTTGCAATTTATCATTACCCTGCAACCCCATCCGTGGGGCATAAGGCGGAAGTAAATTCTTTCCATCGGCTCCTATCTGCGGCTAACCTCTTCAGTTGTGGCCACGTTCTGTGTTTGGTACTTGCTTTGGCCAAGACAGTTGTTCTCCACGTTTTTCTTGGCCTTCCTTCCGTCGTGTACCCTGAGGATTCCATTCAAATCGGTATCTCATCTCCTCCTACCCACATCGATACCCCTAAATGATCTGGGCATTGTTGGCATAGGAGAGCTTGTGGAAACATTTTGTTCCAAGAATTGCTTGTTTAACAATCTGCAGAAATGCTCCTACCATCCTTGCAGTTGATCATCCATAGATACCAACAGCCTTCCACTCTCGTCCAAGATTGTTTGATGCTCTTTACTGTTACGTTTAGCAAATTGGTTCGTAATCTGTAAGGAGTTTTGACATCTCCTCTATTAGCAGCGCTCTCAGTTACCTTTGCAAGATCTTCTATATTTTTCCATTTGTCACGTCTTACACTCCTCTGAATTTACATACAATTTGAACGTACGTACAATTGGCAATTACCTTCTTAAAATTTATTTGCCTCTCACTCGCATTTAATTTAACCGCTTTTAACGTTATTATTTTTTTAGATTATTTTAAAGTGATCTATAAATATAATTCAGTAGTTTTCAGCCACGTATTTAAAAAAAGCGCATTTGTCGAGAATGCTAATTCAATGCGAGATGCTGTCAGCGAAAATTTAAAAGAAAAAATAATTACGTTTTTTATAATTTAATAATTAAGAGTGTAACTTTAACAATAAACTTTTTTAATTTAATAATTAAGAATATTATAAAAACAATGAATTTAGCGTATAATATTATAAAAGCTATTATTTTCTTTATAATTTAATAAACCGTTTTTTATAAACCCATTTTTGAATGTGTCATTTTATTAATTTTTTTAAAATAATATGTTAATATTTTTCAAGAACAGGTATTTAAAAATCCCGGGACAAGGTAAATGCAATCCCAAAATCCCTAGTGTGGTGTTTTTCGTTATTTATTTCAAATATTACAAAAAGATGAGTCATAAATTGAAATATTTTGAATTTGGTTTACATATACTTATTAATTTTTTTTAATATTATTAATAAAGTACAATATCTTTTTTTAATATTATTAATAAAGTACCCTGGTAAGTGTTGTAAACCTAATGAAGTTCTTCCGCGATGTGTAAATTGCAAAGGTCCTCACTCTGCAAATAATCAGAGTGAATGCACTTATTTCACTAAAAGTATTTTGCCGGTCATTCAAAAACGTAATACATCAACTAAATCCAGTAAGTATAACTTGAGTTCATCATCAGCTAATAATTTTAAGGTGAATAATAATATTAAAAGTAATTCGGGCTTACGTCCGGGTGTATGTTTCGTTGATGCGGTACGTGCAAATACCTCTAATTCTGCTTCGCGGAGTCAAGATGATTTCTTTCAGTTGATTATTCATATGATGAGTAATCAAGAAACAAGTGAAGAAACAGTCAGTCGGTGCAACCGACTTAGAAATACCCTACACCTATTTGGTTCAAATTTAAGGACATATTCATAAGTCATTTTAACACTATAAAAGCTGTTATTAATTTGATCGTAAGACATAGCTAACCAAATTAACTTTATAATACTAAAAACATTTTCTAATTACACTATCTATTAAAAAATATTACAAAATCTTACTAATTTATCTATTTAAAAATATTAAAAAACAAACAAACTTGAAATGAATGAAAATATATTTAT
Source organism: Dolichopus griseipennis (assembly GCA_963082915.1). Taxonomy (NCBI): domain Eukaryota; kingdom Metazoa; phylum Arthropoda; class Insecta; order Diptera; family Dolichopodidae; genus Dolichopus; species Dolichopus griseipennis. Next base: position 133,165,531 of record OY720441.1, read on the forward strand.
TCCAATTCAATTACAAAATGAAAAAATTCTAATTGTTAAATTTTGTGATAAAAAGATAATCAAAGCATAATATATTTAATAATCCAAATTTTTAAAAATTGCAATTATTTTAAATGGTTAGTTTATATACCTAATAGAAAAGCTTATAAACGCAAAATATGCAATAAATGTACTTCTAAAATACAATTACAAATTTTGAACTTTTCATATAATTCATTTAAATATTCAAATAAATTTTACATAAATGCAGCAAGTACCTTTGAACATAGCTGAACCACTACAATTTAGTCCAGATTTCGGAGACACATAGGACATAGGAAATATATTCTTTGGCTTTGAAATTAAACTCGACCAGAACCATTTCGCATGGTACTTTCATTACTAGTAATCTAGAGTTTAAATTTCATCAAAATACCGGCATTATTTTTTGAGTTATGGTGTTTTTAAGATATATGTTTTTTAGTCCTTGAACTTGTCAAGGGTTCCAGAACCCGAAACCATGGTACGATTTCGCCGATATGCAGTCCCGTCATACTTTCAATACTAGTTAACCCTTGTATACAATTGGAACGTTCTATCTTAATTTTAAGTTACTAGTTTTATTAATTTCGATGATAAGCTTTTACACATTTGGGGGTCTTAGAGAGGTCCTGAACCACCACTCCAAATGATCCCAAATTAGGGGGGCACGGAAGAAATAGTAAAGAACACCCTGGGCCAAATTTGAAGCTTCTACATTTTTTTCAAGTTACTATTTTTGTTAATTTCGAAAATATGCTTTAAGGTCCTCGGATCTGAGTGGCTGGTCCCCGACCCACTAGTCCAATGGGGCTCAAATTTCAAAGACACTTACGCAATAGGAAGGGACACCCTGATACCAAATTTGGAGGTTATATCTTCATTGGTTTCGGAATTACGCTAGTTTGGCCTAAATTCGATCAAAAAGTTCTCAGTTCCGAACCCATTGTCCAATCCTCACCGTACGTAGTTACCGTCGTAGTTTCATTACCAATAACCTACAGCACAAATTTCATGAAGATAGACTCATTAGTTGTTGAGTTATCGTGATTTTTAATATATGTTCGTTATCCCTGACACCGACTAAAAGGTCCAGAATCCGAACCCATGGGCTGATTTCGCCCTTATACAGCCCGCGCTTTACTTATAGTACTAGTTAACCCTTGTACACAATTTGAACGGTCTATCTTAATTTTAAGTAACTATTTTTAGTAATTTCGATTATAAGCTTTTAAAACTTGGGAGGTCTGAGAGGGGTACTGAACCACCTCTCCAATTGATCCCAAATTAAGGGAACACGCAAGAGATAGTAAAGAACACCCTTGTGGCAAATTGGAAGCTTCTACATTTTTTCAAGTTGTTATCTTTATTAATTTTAAAGATATGCTTTAAGGTCTTCGGAAATGTGTGGCTGGTCCCCGACCCACTACTCCAATGGGGCCCAAATTCCCAAAACACTTAGGAAATAGGAAGGGACACCCTGATACCAAATTTGGAGGTTCCACCTTCATTGGTTTCGGAATTATGCTCGTTTGGCCTAAATTTGAACAAAAAGTTCTAGGTTCCGAACCCATGGTCCAATCCCGACCTTACGCAATCCCCGAAGTAGTTTCATTACTAGTAACCTACAGCACAAATTTGATGAAGATAGCGTCATTAGTTGTTGAGTTATCGTGATTTTTTATATATGTGCGTTAGCCCTTCGATCGATTAAAAGGTCCAGATTCCGAACCCATGGGCCGATTTCGCCCATATGCAATCCCCGCCGTACTTTCAGTCCTAGTAATCTACAGTTAAAATTTCATCAAGATAGCTCCATTATTTTTTGAGTTATCGTGCCTACGGACGGACGGACGGACGGACGGACGGACGGACGGACGGACGGACGGACGGACGGACGGACTGACGGACGGACGGACGGACATGGCTATATCGACTAAGGCGGTCACGCTGATCACAAATATATATACTTTTCCATATCTACCTCGCTTCCTTTAGGTGGTTACAAACACCATACCAAAGTTAATATACCCCTTTACCTATTCTATAGGTGTAGGGTATAAAAATATTAAATAAACTTTTTGTAAATCACTGTTAATTGTATTACAGCTCCTAATGTAAATTCTTTGTGCTCGCCTGGTAGATATCGGTTACTTTCAGATTTCATGAAAGAATCTGCTTCTGATATTTTTCTTTTATCTGAAACTAATCTGAAGCCTGATAAATTTTACAGTTTTCCTAATTTTAATATTTTTCGTAGTGATAGAATCGGCCACAATGGAGGAGGTGTTGCTATTCTTTTGCGAAATCACATTCCGTTTCAAAATTTTCGAAAAGTTAGTAACGTGATGTTTGAGGCTGCCTTGATTGATATATTTTTTGATAGTAAATGGCTCACTGTAGTCTCAATTTATATTCCACCTCTGCGTAGATTAAGTCCGAATTTTTTTGATTTTTTTCTGAATTTAGGTTCACTGTTTATATGTGGTGGTGATTTCAATGCCAGACTTCCAAACGTTGGTAAGTTTTCAACAAATTTTCTCTATTCTTGTCACAAAATCCGCAGTTTTCTACTTATTTTTCTACTAATCCTACATGTTTTCGCTCTGTTGAAGGTTCATTTATTGATTTCTTTTTTACTTCTAACACATTTCTTCACAAAAATCCTTTTGTTACACATCGTTTAACATTCTCTGATCACACTTCTATTACATTAAATATGTCTTTTTCTATTTCTGGTCGTACTGCACCTAATTCTGACTCTATTTATTTATATAATCATACTAATATTTCAGGTTTTAATAAATTCATAACTTCTCAATTTAATACTCTTCAAATCTCAGCTAATAGCAATATGACTCCTGACTCCTTGGAAAACATTGCTGTTAGCATTAATAATATTTTTCTTGAAGCTGTTCATCGTTTTGTTCCTGTTATTCCTCTAAATTCAGGTAAAATATTGCTTTTTTTTCAAACTCTTCGTCTAAAACGACAATTGAGATATTACTTTCGTCGGCTTCAAGGAGCAATTCGTACTTCTAACGACAATCGATTCGTCGTGATTTCTTCGCTTTCTTTTGATTATCGTAACCATTATGTATTCAGGAACTGTATGCAATCGTCAATGCTATGATCTTATCAAGCATTGTAAGCCTATACAAAACTGTATTTCCAGTTTGAATTCAATCATTGATGTTGATGATCATACTGTTGTTAATTATTTAGCTCAGGTCCCTGAAATTTTTTCCAAATCGATTTCAGTCACAACATGAAACCACATTTCAATACCACTCAATAGGGTTAGTCTTCAAAGTCTGAATAACTGAATAACTCATTGTCGAATAATCAAAGAAATCTTCTTACCTGTCGTGACGAAGTTCAAGAAGTTATCGATTCACGTATAAATAAGAAGAGTTCCGGTTGTGACCGAACTCCAATTTGTTTTTTTAAGTTCTTTTCACTTTAAGTTTTTTTACTTTTATTTTTTACAATCTTTTTCAATCAGCTCATTTCCTCTGGCTATTTCCCTAAAATTTAATGAGTGGCCAATGCAATACTGATTCCTAAGTGTGGGAAGGATAAAAATTTTGTTAATAATTGGCGCCCAATCAGTCAACTAAATTCAATATCTAAGCTTTTTGAAAAAATTGTTGACTTAAGGCTTTCTTGTCAGTTGAAATCTATTTTGCCACCCTTTCAATTTGGTTTTGTTAATAAAAAATCTACTAAACATCCTTTGTCACGATTTATCTCTGATTTAGCCAAAGAATTGAACAATGGGGGCATAACAACGGCGTTATCTCTAGACATTCAAAGTGTCTTTGATACTGTATGGCATAAGGGTCTCCTTCATAAATTGGTTAGGTTCACACAAAGCACCTTTAGTTACATCTCAGATATTAAATAATTATTTAAATACTTTGATTGATTACTATACTAGTTGGAAGCTTAACATAAATGTAAGCAAAACTGAACTGTTTCCCCATCTTTGGTAAAGCGGTTAAAATTAAAACAAAAAATCGTTTTAAATAATATTGTGATCTTACCCAGTAAGCAATTTAAGTATTTAGGTGTTATTTTTTCCTGAAATTTCAAATTTACTTCCAATATTAATAAAGTTATAAATAAGGTTAACTCCGCTTCTTTACAAATCTCTAAAGTAATGTTTAGTAACTTTTTGGAACCTAAATTTCGTTTGTTTATTTATAAAGTCTATATTCGGTTTATTATTCAACACGCTTCTATGGTGTGGCTTAATCCTACTTTAGTTTCAGCTCATCAAGTTGAGAGATTACACTTACTTGAAAGAAAGATAATTTGTCGTACTGGAGGCTTTCGTAGACAGCGTGGGTCTTACTTATATATTAATAACAGTCTACTATATGAACAATCTGGAATCAATAGAATCGATGATTCTTAACTAAAATTAATTTTAAATTTTTCGCTAATTGTTTTAATAATGAAAATCGTTTTATTCGTGGCTTGATCGAACCTTTGTCTGAAAACGTTAAATATTTTTCGCCATCATTTATTTTTCACTTGTCTAATAATAACTCACTGTTTTTTGATGGTGAACTTTTGTTATACCACCATGGTAGTCACAATCCTGACTTCCTGGTTTACAACACTAACCAATGATCGTAAGTATTAAAGTTAGTTTTAGTTTTGTTGTTGTTTTTTTCTATTTCATTACATGTTTTTTTATTATTTTTTTCATTAATTTCATTACTAATATTGTTGATAATTGTTTGTAATTTACCTTTTTTTTTTAATTCTGATTTGTTGTAAGCTCGCTTTTGGGTATAACATGATTTTTGATTTAGTGTTAAGTTTTTGTTCTGCTTATTTGTTAAATTAAAAAAGAACTATAAATTAAAAAAAAAAATAAATAAAGTACAATATCTTAATTGCAATGTTTTATTTTTAAAAACGATAACCAATCAAACTACTAAATCACAATTCATTTTCATACAATTTAATTCGATCATCAATTGTATTGATAGAACAGCAACTGATATGTATTTGAAATAGAATATAGAGGCAAATATGAAAAAAATTAATATAAATTAAATTTTTTTTTTATTTTTGTTAAAATGGTAATAGGAAAGCAGGTATGATATTCCGAAAAATTTTAAAATAATAAAAAGATTAAGTTTTTACTTTTTCACTTATCAAATTGGTAACGCGTTCAAAAATAAATTTTAAAAAACAGCAATATTTATTTTTTTAGCAATATTTATACCAAACGTAATTATTTGTCGAGGTATTAAAAAATTTTCTAAAGGAAATACCGAGTTATTACAAAGTACTTCAAAATGACAGTATTAGATATCTAATGCTAAAAGAGATAAAATACTTTAGCAAAATTGGCTGAAAAATCTGTGCAATTGCACAGGGGTCCTACTAGTAATGTTCTTATAACGGTCATACCGGTCTCCCAGAGTTGATACAGTCTACTATACTACGCTCTTCTTCGTTTAAATATAAAAATAAATTTTACAACTTAAGTTTCGTACAAAATTTCTTAATTATATATTGCCTATCGTAATATTTCAATAAAATATAGATATGCTATAATAAAAATTAAAAAAAAAAAAATTTCGTCGTTTATTAAATAATATTTTGTTTTTAATTTATGAAATTTAATAGTAAAATTCTTAGCCTTTTAAAAATATAAAAGTGTTAAATAAGAACGGGATTGGGAAATAGTGTATTAAATTTGAAGTTTCTATCTTCATTAATATCGAATATATGTTTAAATTCTTAGCCTATTAAAAATATAAAAGTGTTAAATAAGAACGGGATTGGGAAATAGTGTATTCAATTTCAGGTTTTTATCTTTATTAATATCGAATATATGCTTGCGAGTAGTGGGGGTGGTACACAAACCACTATTCTAATTCATCCAAAATTTCACGTACACAAAACCAATAAGAAGAAGGAACTGTGCTCCAAATATAAGGTTATATCTTCTTTGGTTTCGATCAAATCATCGAAAAAAATAAAGGTAGTAACTTCAAACAAATGAAGAAGCTTCAAATTTAGCACAGGGGTGTTCTTTACTATTTTCTACGGATTCCTCTAGTCTATGACCAATTGGTTCTGGAAGCTTGGGTTCTAGAAGCCTTTGGTCGAATTGAGGCCAAACGAGTATAATTCCGAAACCAAAGAAGATAGGACCTTAAAATTTAAATTTGGTATAACAGTGTTTTTTCCTATTTCCTTTGTTTCCTCGAAATGTAGACTTAATTGTATTGGTGGTTCATGTGCAGCCTAAGAAATCCCAAAATTAATATGCTTAATATAATTATATTTATAAAAAATGTTATGTATTATATTTTATAAATTAAAAACAAAATATTTTTTTAATAAACGATTAAATTTATGAATAAAAGAATATACACTTTTTGAATTATTACCATAGATAATATATAATTAAGAAATTATGCACGATACTTAAATTGTGTTCAATGGTACTTTCTGCATATATGTACAATTTATTTTTATATTTAAATAAATTATATGAAAAGTTCTAAATTTGTCATTGTAATTAAGGAATACATTTGTTGCATATATTGAATTTATAAGTTTTTCTAATAGGTAAATATACTAAGAATTTATTTTTCAGTGTTGAAAAATTTGAATTATTAAACTTTGTGATAAAAAACTAATCAAATTTTTCCACTTTTGTAACTGAATGTTTTCAACATGCTTTTTATTATTAATATTTTTAAATAGATAAACTAGTAAGAATTTTTAATATTTTTGAATAGACAAAATAATTTGAAAATGTTTTTAGTAGATATTACAAAGTTAGTATGGTTAGATAGGTTGAAATGATTTACTTATAAACGCTTTTATGGACTGACTGTTTCTTTACTTGGTCTAATAATAATTGATTAGAACAATTATTATTTTTTAACTAATTAAATCACTATTAGAATTTTCATTATTTTTTCGTGTTCGGTGCCACTTAATATGAATTATTTTTATTTATTTAAATAAATTATATTTATTTACTTTTAAGTTTTGTATAATATTATTAATTCGACTTAAACTAGTTTAGAGGTCTCAATTTAATTAATTGTTTACAATGCTTTTACTTAAAATGATATGATATAAAATAAAAAATTTTACATGTGATAATATATTACAGTTAACTTAAGCTAAGTTTACTCCTTGGGTTGTAACAAATATTCAAAGAGAAATCTGATAATTAACTACAGTTCAATTAACGATTACAGTGAGCATTTTAAATTAAAATTGGAAGTATGTTAATACTATTACTTTATGTAAGAGAGTATTACTTAACAAAGCTGCGAATGCTTCTAAAGATAACATAAGAATTCTGCAACACAATGATTGCACAATTTCCTCAAAATCAGAGATAGCCCAAGTTATATATAAAGTACTCAGTTAATATAACAAATGAACTAAATTTAAACAACAATCTTATTAACGAATTTTATATAAACCAATTTTCACAAAATTTTGTTTTCTAACACTCTATATCCGACTAAAATCAGTAAAGTTGACAATATTTTAAGCCACTTTTTGCAGAACGGAAACACCTGTATTAGTTGAATTTATAAATAATTTCTTGGGTAATCAAACACCTTTCCTAACTCACTTAAAAACGCAATAGTTTAATCGATTCAAAACAAGTGATAAAAAAATCAAGGGTTTTTAAAAAAGCACATTTTCAAAATAACATAGTGTTTCACACTAAGTATTTTATCGGAATATAATTTTGAAGCTTCAATACTCGGATTAACGTTTAATTTAGGAAATATATACGTTTGTGACTAAGTTACTTATAAAAACAGTAAATTTTTAATTTTTAAGTCCTAGTAGCCCCTCTATGGGGAAGGTTGCGGATATAATCCTTACAACGCCCCTTCCCATAAACTTGTTTAGGTTCTAGGAATTAAATTGTGAATGCCGCCAAAATTTGGAATTTCACTTAGAATTTTACGTTGCTTAAAACTGAGAGACACTTTGTTGGACTTAAAGAACCGCCTTTAAATTTAAGAAAATCTTGTAACATATGTTAAAATATAATGATGGACCTTTCAATTTTGTGTATTAAGGAAAAATATTTAAACAGGTATTCAAGTTACAGGTCTTTAAAAATAACAAAATTTCGGTTTTCGAGTCCTTATAGGTACTAAACATGGGGCTTGACAAAAAAATTTTGTTAAACGTCTTCTACTTATTTCTGAGGATTTAACTTCTCCCAAAATTTCAAGACCCTAGCTTAAAGCGTTTAGAAGATCTGTGTGGCCCAAAATTTTGTAAAAATTGAGCTAATAAATTGCATAATGGTAAATTTTAGTACCGTATGGCAACATTAAACATTTGCGTTTTAAAAATTCTATCTATCTTTTGCCGTTTGCAGATTGAAAATACACCTAATAGATCTCTTGTTATAACAATTTGAATATAGGGCTTTTTCCAAATTTGTGGCGCTATAGCTCCGTAACGGTTGGGGCTGCAGAATAAAATTCTTCTACGAAATTATTTTCTTTGCAATACCTACCCTTGGTTAAAAATTCTTTACTCTAATTCAAACGGTGTAAAAGTTTTGTAAATATACGGACAGACGAACGGACAGATGGACAGACAGAGTGAAGCTACATAAACACGTTTTTACAAAATTTTTTGAAAATGTGCTAAAAATGGTACATTTACTTGTTAACCCTAGAAAGATAACCTTAATTAATTTACTCGTAAAATTTACGAGTATATTTTTTTACGTAAAATTTACTCACATATCGAAAAAAAGTGTTTATCGTTTCTATAATTAAAAAAAGTTATTAGAATTTAAAAAATTTTTTAATAAAAACAAAATAAAACAATTCTTCACTTAAATTAAACTAAAAAAAATTCAAAAAATAAAACTAAATTAAAGTACAATATTCAAAATTAACAAAAAAAAAGAGCAACTTAAAATAAAATCACATTTTGTTAACAACTTAAAATAAAATCACATTTCACAATTTACAAGAAATACTTAAAATAAAGATTGAAATTTATTTGGAGCAGGATTTACAAAATTTTACTTGATGTTCATTACAAATTGGTTTTCTACAACCCATACAATACGTGGTAGTATACCTTCTTTTTGAGTAATGACAAAAACTACAATATTTTCTTGATCCGGTTTGGTTTCCGTCATTCAATGGTAAATTTTCAGGCACTGATAAAATATTTTGTATTGAATTTTTTACGGTTTTCAATAGTGTTTGCTTTTCAAGTCTCCGCTTTTGATGTGTAGAAGTTAGTTGTTCGCTTAGTTCAAACATAAAATCAAGTCTTGTTTTAGGTTTTTGTTTTGGATGGTTGTTTTCATTAAGTCTTATAAAATTAGATACATATATAACGTACGAATTTATAGATGCAATATTCAGCATGTCGAAAAATATGCACATTGGCCATCTTTTAGTTTTTCGACCACAGTTCATATTTTGACACATTTGGTCAAATATGTCAACTGCTCCTTTAGTTGAATTATAAGCATGAATAATTTCTGGTTTATGCGTATCGTTATGTATGTCGGGCTGCATATGCATTGTTGACAATAATGTTACAATCTTATTTTTTTTTGGATTTGTAGGAAACTATTGTTGACTCTGAACTGTACAAAAAGAAGGATGAGTTAACTTTACGATTAAGGTAGTCCACTTTGCAGAAATCATAAGGTAGTTCTCGCTTGTTTTTATACCCGTGCATACATATATGACATCGGGTATATTAGATTTGCTCCTCCGTTTGTAACGCATCGATCTAGACGAGCTAGATATAGTGTCAAGGGTACGTATCGGCTCAGAATCGAAAAATTAGTCGATCTAGCTATGTGTGTCTGTCCGTCCGTCCGTCCGTCCGTCCGTCCGTGTGTCAGCACGATAACTCAAAAACTAAAAGGGCTAGAGTCTTGAAATTCACACAAAGTCATTTTTAGACAATTTCTAGGTTCCCTATTGTTTTTGGTTAAAATCGGACCAAGGCTTCGGGGAGCTGCCATACAACTTTTTTGCACCAATATGAATTTCTTCAAAACTATTTATACTACGGGGATGAAAATTACACACGGTTAGTTTTATAATGACTCCGGCACTTATATGAAGTTTCAAAATGTTAGGGCCCCATTTTCGGGGGGCTGCCATACAACTTCCTTGCACCAATATGAATTTCTTCAAAACTAATTATACTACGAGGCTGAAAATTACATACGGTTAGTTATATAATGAATCGAGCACTTATATGAAGTTTCAAAATGTTAGGGCCCCATTTTCGGGGGGCTGCCATACAACTTCTTTGCACCAATATGAATTTCTTCAAAACTAATTATACTACGAGGCTGAAAATTACATACGGTTAGTTATATAATGAATCGAGCACTTATATGAAGTTTCAAAATGTTAGAGCCCCATTTTCGGGGGGCTGCCATACAACTTCTTTGCACCAATATGAATTTCTTCAAAACTAATTATACTACGAGGCTGAAAATTACACACGGTTAGTTATATAATGAATCGAGCACTTATATGAAGTTTCAAAATGTTAGGGCCCCATTTTCGGGGGGCTGCCATACAAAGTTTTCGATTCAATAACTGTGAATCTAATGAAGCTACAAGGTTAAAATTAAAATTGGGCAGGTAAATTAATAGGGCAAGTTACTTGGCAAAGTTGGACATCACTCGGACCATCGGATTTTTAGGGGGGGCCAATTTTTTTTTTTGTTTTTTTTTCTTTTTTGTTTTTTTTTCTTTTTTGTTTTTTTTTTTTTTTTTTATTTTTTTTTTTTTTGTAAGCTAAAGTTATGGGACAATGAATGAAAATTTTGTTTATTTTTTTTTGTGATTTTTTTTTTTTTGTTAATTTTTTTTTTTTTTTTTTGTTAAGCTAAAGTTATGGGACAATGTTTTTTTTTTTTGTATTTGTTTTTTTTTTGTTAATTTTTTTTTTTTTTTTTTTTAAGCTAAAGTTATGGGACAATAAATGAAAATTTTGTTTTTTGTTTTGTGATTTTTTTTTTTACGTCAAAATTAAGGGGTAATGAGTTAAACGTATAAGGAAAGTAAATTACGGTTTATTTTATACGCCATAGTGGGTATGCACGGGTATCTAAAAGTTGACAAGGGCAACTATAATCTTCCTCGTTTTTTATTGTACCAAGAATAGTAATTTTATAATCTGCAGTTAATAATTTTTTTGCGACTGGTACGCTAGTAAACCAATAATCGAAAGTTATATTTCTATGACTCTTTTTAATTGGCTCCACAAGATTTAAAATATAATATTCAGAGAGGGCCTTACCATTAGTCTTCATATTTTTACACATATATGGCTCAGCATTGATCATATACTTGGTGACAGTGTCACACATCATAACTATCTTAATACCATATTTATTAGGCTTGTTTGGCATGTACATCCGAAATGGGCATCTATCCCTAAAGCCCACAAGCTGCTCATCAATTGTATAATAAGTTCCAGGTTTGTATAGAGTTTTAGATCGACTGATCAACATATCCCATATTTCGGATATGGCCGCAAATTTATTATGTTCTTTACGAAGGGTTCTAGTTTGGCGGTCATCGAATCTCAAACAGTTGGTGATGAATTTAAATCTCTGTTTGGACATTGTTGCATGAAAAATTTCTCCACTTTTTTTTGGGTCAAATAAAACTTCAACTGACAGATGATTGCTTTTCAAAGCTGCCGACAATATAAGCAATCCAAAATACGCTTCAAGCTCACAATCATCTATAATACTATATGTATTTTTATATTTGTCTTTATAGTTCTCTTTTTGAGTCAATATTTCTTTATTAGTATATTCAACGATAGTTTTAGTAATATTTTTAAAGTATAAATTAAAACATTCTACAGGTGAAGTAGCAGTTCGAGTATGAGTTGTTGGTTCTGGTCTTACATGTACAATATTTCTTCCCGGTAGTTTAGTTCCAGATGAATGTACAGGCTGAGTTTTCCAAATAAACTGGTTATCCTTTCCTTTACCTTTCATCTCTTCAACATCCGGTTGAAGAAGGAATTGGTTATCGGAAATATCAGATTGCTGAACTGACGAAAATGAAATTTGTGGTACGTCAGAGAGTGGTACTAGTACATCTTCTAAAGAAAGTGAATTATTATTGGTGGCTCTGTACGTTTTTTTCTTGGGTGCATATGCTCCATTGTTTTCAACTGTTTCATCGATAGCATTTTGTGAAATCTTTGATAGTTCAAACTCAAGATTATCGGAATCCTCATCGTCGCTACTTTCTATTAATATATTTTCAATATCTTTTTGATTAATTCCAGCCATAACTATAAGTAAAACAACTCAAAAAGCTAGAAGTATACAAATAAAAACCAAAACAAGCTCATGTCGTTTTATATAGAAAAAAAAAATTTTATACGTTAAAGATAACCATGCGTAAATTTTACTCACCTACTTGTTTTTTGTTTTATAAACTTCCGCTATTTAAACATGTCTTCCAACCAAAAATGAAAAGCAAACTGAAAGAGAATTAAACAAAGAATGAACTTACGGGAAGAGAGTATACAGAAATTATTATTATCTGAGATATAATCATTTTTTCTCTGAGAGTGAGTAAATTTTACTCAGGTTATCTTTCTAGGGTTAAACAAATTATAGACCAATCTCAGTTTTAAATATTTTTATACTGTTTCAATAATATTTTAAGTGATGATCAATTAGGATTTGAAACAAGTAAAGAAACAAACAGTTGGTGCAACCAACTTAGAAATACCCTAAACCTATTAGAAATACCCTAAACCTAAACAAATTTAATGAGATATCCATAAGTCATTTTAATAACATAAAAGCTGTTATTAATTTGATCGTAAGACATAGCTAACCAAATTAACTTTATAATACTAAAAACATTTTTATTTATTTATTTTTTATTTTATTTTAAACCAAAACAAGGTTTTTACAAAAAAAATTCTTAAAGCTAAAACTTAAAATTAACATGAAATTTGATTACAAAACGTAAATTTAAATACATAAAAATCAAAAGTTTATTTATTTTTTTTTATATTTTTTTTGTTGTAGATTGTAAAAAATGCATACATAGCGAAAACACAGTTAAAATGCAATTTATAAAGTAAAAAAAAAACAAAAATAACTAAATTATAGAATTATAAAATTATGTGAACTTGAAGCGTAATATGAGTATAATATATTGAAGGTTAAAATTATTGTCATAGGTCACTAAGAAATTTTAATTTTAATTTACGTTTAAAAGTGTATCTAGAAATTTGTGTTGAAAAAAGATGACTGTGTTTATTGAATGTAATGCAACCTCTGTTTATTGGTTCATTTTTTCCATATTCAGTTCTATGAGTATTTTCAACTAAATATTTAGTGCTTCTCGTATTTCTGCCCCCATTACTTATTTTAAAATTATCTGCTAAAAACTGAACGTTAATGTTTTTTCTTAAGACATCAAAAGTAAAGCAAGTAGAAAAAATTTTCCTGCGTGAGGATAAAGTTAAGATATTTAATGATTTAAGTCTTACGAGATAGCTAGGCAGAATTGAATAATCTCTAGGTTTATATTGATTTCTCAAAGCAAATAAAAGAAATTGCTTTTGCACGGATTCTATTCTATCAGAATGTACTTGAATTCGTGATCCCACACAATGTTACCATATTCAAGAATAGATCGTACTAAGGAACAATAAAGAGCTTTAGTTACAGCGATGTTGCTGAATTCTTTAGCTCTTCTTTTTATGAACCCGAGCATTTTGTTTGCCCTAGAATTGTATACTCATAATGAAGATGGAAGTTCAGTTTATCATCCAACAGAATCCCTAAGTCGGTAATATTTTTAACTCTTTCAAGGTTTACATTATTTATTTTATAACCGAAAGTAATGGTAGATCTCTTACGTGTAAAACTTATAACCTTGCATTTTTCAATGTTTAGTTCTAACTTATTAGAGAAGCACCATTCTTGCAGACTATTGAGATTTGTCTGAAGTAGTGCAACATCGGAACTCTTTTTAATTACATGATAAATCTTGAGATCATCAGCAAATGCAACATGTGACACACCGGAAAGTTTACTAGAAAGATCGGAAATGAATATATTAAACAAAAGTGGACCCAAGTGGCTACCTTGCGATACTCCTGATGTAACATTGATTGAGTCCGAGAAAAATCCTTGAAATTTGATATTTTTTGTCCAACTTGTAATATAGGAGAATATCCAATAAAGAAAAGGGCCGGAAATTCCTAAAGCTGCAAGTTTGTTTAGGAGAATTTTGTGATCAACACGATCGAATGCTTTGCTGAAGTCCATGTAAATAGCATCAACTTGATGCCCATTTTCCATTTCATTAAGGATTTCAGAAGTGTAAACTAAAAGGTTTATTGTTGTGGAACGACCTTTTCTGAATCCATGTTGTTGTTCGTTTAGTTTTGTATTTATGATGGGTGTAATTTTGTCTACAATAATTTTTTCAAACAACTTTGGAATAGTTGATAGAATAGCTATACCACGGTAATTTTCGACGTATGATTTATCACCCTTTTTGTAGATAGGGGTTAGATAAGAGGATTTCCAGAAAAGAGGAAAAATACCTGAGGAAAGAGATTTATTAAAGATAAAATGAAGCGGATAAGTGAGATAACTGACACAGTTGAATAAAAAAAGTAGGTGGAATCAGTTCAGGTACTATACCTTTTTTGGTATCAAGTTTAGTAATTGCTTCAAATATTTCAACTTCGGAAAGGTATAAATCCGTAATAATAGGATTTTAATTATTAATTAAGTTAGAGAAATCGAAATTAATTGGAGACTCGTATGGACGATAAACTTTTGAAAAGATTTAGCAAAGAAATTGCAGATCGTTTTTACAATTAGAAAACATATTGTCTTTTGACATTAAGCTGGATAACCGTAAGTTTTACGTTTTGTGTTAACAAAGTCAAAAAACTTTTTAGGATCTGTAACTAATTTGTTGCCTACGTTAGTGAGAAATCTATCATAAGCCAAATGAGATTTTTGTTTAAATTCAAAAGCAAGATCCTTGTACTTGTTTAATAAGCCATTATTAGGTACTTTTGAATTTTTAATTATTTTGTATAGTTTATTGCGTTGGTTATGCAATGTCCTAAGTTCACTGTTCAGCCAAGGTTCGGTTGTCTTGTCCTTTTTGCGTATTTTAGGTACAAAGGAGTTAATTATCTCAAATAGATTTGCATAGAATTGCTATTGCAATGACTACGAAAAGCATTAAGATCTTCTTCTACCTGTTTGGAAGTGAAACCAATATTAATGTGATACTTAAAATAAAGGTCATATAATTCCTTGTAATTAGATGGTAACCCTTCATTATGTATCAACACAAGTAAATTTGTTCTTGTTTTACCCTCAATTACGCGATTATTTTTGTCATCGTGTAAAAATGCAAAAAATTTTTTCTAATTACACTATCTATTAAAAAATATTACAAATTCTTACTAGTTTATCTATTTAAAAATATTAAAAGACAAACAAACTTGAAATATATTTATTCCAATTCAATTACAAAATGAAAAAATTCTAATTATTAAATTTTGTGATAAAAAGATAATCAAAGCATAATATATTTAATAATTAAAATTTTTCAAAATTACATTTATTTTAAATTGTTTGTTTATGTACCTATTAGAAAAGCTTATAAACGCAAAATATGCAATAAATTAATTTCTAAAATACAATTACAAATTTAAAATTTTTCATATAATATAAAAATAAATTTTACATAAATGCAGCAAGTACTTTTGAATATAGCTTAAGTATTGTACACAATGTTTTAATTATATATCACCTTTGGTAATAATTCATTAAAATATATGATACAATAAAAATTAAACAAAAGGACTTTAATCGTTTATAAAATAAATATTTTGTTTTTAATTTATAAAATATTATACAAAATATATTTTATGGTAAAATTCTTAGCCTTTTAAAAATATAAAAGTGTTAAATAAAAATGGAAATAGGAAAGAACCCTCGTGTATCAAATTTAAAGTTTCTATCTTTATGACTTTCGAAGATAAGCTTTTTAATTTTGGGATTTCTTAGGAGTTAATTGAACCACCACTACATTTAAGACTTAATTTCGCGGACACATAGGAAATAGGAAATATATTCTTTGGCTTCGAAATTTTACTCGTTTCTCAAATCGATCAAAAGCTTCTAGAATCCGAACTCATTGTCCAAACTAGACCAGAACCAATTCCCATGGTAGTTTCAATACTAGTTACCTAGAGTTTAATTTCAACAAAATAGCGGCATTATTTTTTGAGTTATACTGCTTTTAAGATATATGTTTGTTAGCCCTTGAACTTTTCAAAGGTTGCAGAAGCCGAAACGATTGTACGATTTCGCCCATATGCATTCCTTATCATACTTTCAATACTAGGTTACTCTTGTACACAATTGGAACGTTCTATCTTAATTTTAAGTTACTATTTTTATTAATTTCGATTATAAGCTGTTAGAACTTGGGGGGTCTGAGAGGGGTACTGAACCACCACTCCGATTGAACCAATATTAGTCGGACGCGCAGGATATAATAAAGAACACCTATGTGCCAAATTTGTAGCTTCTACATTTGTTTCAAGTTATTATCTTTATTAATTTCGAAAATATGCTTTAAGGTGTTAAGGTTCGTTTTCAATTTCCTTAGTGTCCTTGAAATATGAGCACTCAGTTAAAGTGGCTGGCCCCCGATCCATTACTTCAATTGTGCCCAAATTCAAGGACACTAAGGAAATCGAAAGTGAAACCCTGATACCAAAATTCGAGGTTCTATCTTCAATGGTTTCGGAATTATGCTAGTTTGGCCTAAGTTCGATCAAAAAGTTCTAAGTTCCGAACCCATTGTCCAATCCTCACCGTACGCAATCGCCGCCGTAGTTTCATTACCAATAACCTACAGCACAAGTTTCATGAACATTGCGTCGTTAGTTAATGAGTTATCGTGATTTTTTAATGTATATTCGTTAGCTCTGAAGCCGATTAAAAGGTCTAGAATCCGAACTCGTGGGCTGATTTCACCCAAAGGCAGTCCGCGCTTTACTTTAAATACTAGTTAACCCTTGTAAACAATTGGAACGTTCTATCTTAATTTTATGTTACTATTTTTATTAATTTCGATTATAAGCTTTTAAAACTTATTGTAAATTTAGACTTACGCCCTAGGAGCCAGTCATTTTTAAATTCTGGTTTTCTTTTTTAGTATGTTCATTCTTCCTTAACTTGACATCTAGTGTCATTCCTAGATATTCTGTTGAATTTTTGATTGATACAAATACACCATTTACATTTATTTTAGATGGGTTTTTTTATATTACTTTCAATTAATTTTATTTTCCATTTGTTAGTTCAGAAACATATTTTTTCACTAGCTTTCTGTAATTTTCCTATAGCTTCGTCAATATTTGATCCTACTGCCAAAATAGCAGTATCGTCAACAAATGTTGCTACAGTTACATTTCCTGCATCTGGTAGATCACTTGTATAAAGCAAGTACAACATAAGACCTAGAAGACTACCTTAAGGCACATCTGATTTTATTTCTCTTGATATAGAGTACTCTTCATCTTGCTGAATTCTGAATAATCTATCAGACAAGTATGATTCGAGTATCTCTACATACTGTAAAGATATCAATTTCCGTAATTTAAATATTAATCCTTCATGCCAAACTTTGTCAAACGCTTGTGCTACGTCTAGAAATGTTGTAGAGCATATTTGCTTTTCTTCTAACGCTTTTTCTATAAAATTTGTTATTTTATGAATTTGGTCAATTGTTGCATGTTTGGATTTAAATACAATTTGATGGTGTGGAATTAAATTTTTATTTCCTTTTTAACATAAATTTTTCATAAAGTTTTGACATAACTGGTAGCAGAATTATTGGCCTATAATATTTTGCCTCATTTAATGGCTTCCTTGGCTTTGTTATCATAATAACCTCAGCAATTTTCCAAGCGGTTGGAATATACTTCAGTTTTACTGCTGCATTTATGATTTTTCTTAAAAATTGTAGAGCTTTTTGTAGAAGCTCTTTTATAATCTGAGCTGTAATAAGATTAAAACCTGGGGCTTTTCTTAACTTTAAAGTTTTTATTTCTTCACTAATTTCTTCTTGTGTAAATGGATTAATATTGTTCTCTTTTATTGTAACATCCTCCACTAAATAATGATCTGAATTTATATCGATTGAATTTATAGAGATTGTGATAATCTGTTTAAAATCTTTTTATCATCAGGGTAACGTGATTGTTGCCATCTACGTCTAGCCCTTCTTTTTCGTTTTATTAAATCAGTTATATCTCCAGGATAATTATTTGCTGTGGAGCTATACTCAATTATTTTTGTGTTATTCCAAGAAGCTTTTTGAATTATATTAATAAAGCATTCTAGTTCCAAATGTAATTGTTCTTTTGATTGTTAATTTATGTTTAAATTAATATTATTTGTGATTTCATACTTAAAGCTTAACCAGTCTGTGATATTATTTGTCAGTGTGGGCTTATTTAGTTTTCTAGTCTTTTTTTTAATTAAACTCTAGTATTATTGCAGAGTGATCAGAATTCAAGTCATGATTATCCTCTAAATTTATGAAGTTGCTTGAAATTCTTTTGGTTATAAAGAAGTCAATTAGATCTGGAGCTTTGTTGGTGTCTGTGGGCCAGTAAGTTGGTTTGCCAGTCGAATGATGGCAACCTCCTAACTCTTGAATTTTTTTTTTCTTAGCTCTCTACCTCTAGTTGAGGTTGGTATAGAACACCAAACTGCAGTTTTGCATTGTAATCACCACCTCCTAGTAGTAATGTCTGTGGATATTTAGGAGTTCTTTAAAAATATTTTTCTTTACATTACATTTTGGTGGACAATATGCTGCACCGACATTAAGATCTTATTTAGCAGATGAAACTTTTATCATAGAAAGTTAAATTTCTTCAGATTCAATTTTGAATATTCATTTTGCTTTATAGTGCCCTTTATTAGAATTGCACTGCCTCCTCTAGAAAGATTACTATGATGAACTGCCTTATAGCATTCATAACCTAGAATTTTAAATCTCTGACAGCAGACATATATCTATATTGTTACATCTTAAGAACACATGTCATGTTTTTTATTGAGGACACCATTAGGATCCCAAGTAGCAATATGCGTTTTGTCTAGATACATTTTTATACCCTACACCTATAGAATTGGCAAAGGGGTATATTAACTTTGGTATGGTGTTTGTAACCACCTAAAGGAAGCGAGCTAGATATGGAAAAGTATATATATTTGTGATCAGCGTGACCTCCTTAGTCTTTATAGCCATGTCCGTCCGTCCGTCCGTAGGCACGATAACTCAAAAAATAATAGAGCTATCTTGATGAAATTTTAACTGTAGGTTACTAGGACTGAAAGTACGGCGGGGATTGCATATGGGCGAAATCGGCCCATGGGTTTGGATTCTGGAACTTTTAATTGATCGAAGGGGTAACGAACATACATAAAAAATCACGATAACTCAACAACTAATGACGCTATCTTCATCAAATTTGTGCTGTAGGTTACTAGTAATGAAATTACTTCGGGGATTGCGTAAGGTCGGGATTGGACCATGGGTTCGGAACCTAGAACTTTTTGATCGAATTTAGGCCAAACTAGCATAATTCCAAAACCAATGAAGATAGAACCTCCAAATTTGGTATCAGAGTGTCCCTTCCTATTTCTTAAGTGTCTTCGAAATTCGAGCCCAATTGGGGTAGTGGGTGGGGACCAGCCACTCAGTTCCGAGGACCTTAAAGCATATTTTTGAAATTAATAAAGATAGTAACTTGAAACAAATGTAGAAGCTTTAAATTTGGCACATGGGTGCTCCAATTGTGTACAAGGGTTAACTAGTATTGAAAGTACGACGGGGACTGCATATGGGCGAAATCGTACCATGGTTTCGGGTTCTGGAACCCTTGAAAAGCTCAAGGGCTAACAAACATATATCTTAAAAGACCATAATTCAAAAAAGAATGCCGCTATTTTGATGAAATTTAAACTCTAGGTTACTAGTAATAAAAGTACCATGGGAATTGATTGTGGTCGAATTTAATTTCGAAGCCAAAGAATATATTTCCTATTTCCTGTGACACCGAAATTTAGACTTAATTGTACTGGTTCAGCTAAGTTCAAAGGTACTTGCTGAATTTATATAAAATTTATTTAAATGAATTATATGAAAAGGTCTAAATTTGTAATTGTATTTTAGAAATACATTTATTGCATATTTTGCGTTTATAAACTTTTCTATTAGGTATATAAACTAACCATTTAAAATAATTGCAATTTTGAAAAATTTGTATTATTAAATATATTATGCTTTGATTATCTTTTTATCACAAAATTTAATAATTAGAATTTTTTCATTTTGTAATTGAATTGGAATAAATATATTTTCATTTATTTTAAGTTTTTTTGTTTTTTATTTTTTTAAATAGATAAATTAATGAGAATTTGTAATTTAGATAGTGTAATTAGAAAATGTTTTTCGTATTATAAAGTTAATTTGGTTAGCTATGTCTTACGATCAAATTAATAACAGCTTTTATGGTGTTAAAATGACTTATGGATATGTCCTTAAATTTGAACCAAATAGGTGTAGTACAAAACTCCATTCGCAACTTTACTGGATATAAATGGTGGAGTTTTTTTCGGAATTTTATTTCATTTGATTGGTTGGGTTTGTGCGCATAGTCATTCTTCTTTTCTGTAATTTTTTTGCTACCAAACAACCACGATAGCAAGCAGGGTGGCTTGGAAATTTTCTTTTTTACTACACTCTGCTGTCGTATGATTTCCAGCTCATTTTATCAGCTCATATTGAAAGTATGACGGGGATTGCATATGGCCAAAATCGCATCATAGTTTCGGGTTCTGCAACCTTGTAAAAGTTCAAAGGCTGACGAACATATATCTTAAAAGCAGTATAACTCAAAAAATAATGCCGCTATTTTGATGAAATTTAAACTCTAGGTTACTAATAATGAAAGTACCATGGGAATTGGTTATGATCGAGTTCGGACAATGAGTTCGGATTTTAGAAGCTTTTGATCGATCTAAGGCCTAACGAGTATAATTTCGAAGCCAAAGAATAAATTTCCTATTTCTTATATCTCCCCGAAATTTAGACTTAACTCTAGTATTGATTCAGATGCCTCCTAAGAAATCGCAAAACTAAAAGCTTATTTTCGAAATTCAAGAAGATAGAAACTTTAAATTTGATACACGAGGGTTCTTTCCTATTTCCGTTTATATTTAACACTTTTATATTTTTGAAAGGCTATGAATTTTACCATAAAACATATTTTGTATAATATTTTATAAACTAAAAACAAAATATTTTTTTAATAAACGGTTAAATTCGTTTTTTTAAAAGTTAATCATATCATATATTTTATTAAATTATCACCAAATGTGGTATATAATTAAGACATTGTGTACAATACTTAAGCTATATTCAAAGGTACTTGCTCCATTTATGTAAAATCTATTTTTATGTTTAAATGAATTATATGAAAAGTTTTAAAATTGTAATTGTACTTTAGAAATATATTTGTAGCATATTTTGCGTTTATAAGCTTTTCTAATAGGTACATAAACTAACAATTTAAAATAATTGCAATTTTGAAAAATTTGAATTATTAAATATATTATGATTTGATTTGCTTTTTGTCACAAAATTTAATAATTCAAATTTTTTCACTTTTGTAATTGAATTGATGCCGATTTCGACAATGTGTAGTGTACCTTTACATACCTTTAATACTAGTTAACGTTTGTACACAATTCGGAATGCCTTTTACACTTTCTACTACTTTTTCCATTAGCAGACAGATTTACTACTTGCTGTAACTAAAAATTTTTAAAATAGTCCTCATTTTGTTTCATTAAGAATAAAGAATAAAGTAGGTATACTGGGTCGGTAAGGGTCATGTAGGTATACTGGGAGATTCGACCATGGGTTCGGAACCTAGAACTTTTTGATCGAATTTAGGCCAAACGAGCATAATTCCGAAACCAATGAAGATAGAACCTCCAAATTTGGTATCAAGGTCTCCATTCCTATTTCTTTAGTGTCCTTGATTTTTGGAGTAGTGGGTCGGGAACCAGCCGAAGATTTTCCTAAGACCTTAAAGCATATCTATAAAATTAATAAAGATAGCAACTTCAAACAAATGTAGAAGCTTCAAATTTGGCACAAGGATGTTCTTTACTATTTGTGTGGCCCCCTAAATTGGGATCAATTGGAGTGGTGGTTCAGTACCCCTCTTAGACCAACCAAGGTTTAAAAGCTTAAAATCGAAATTATTAAAAATAGTAACTTAAAATTAAGATAGAACGTTCCAATTGTGTACAAGGGTTCACTAGTATTTAAAATACAGCTCGGATTACATATGGGCGAAATCGTAGCATGGTTTCGGGTTCTGGAACCTTTGAAAAATTCAAGGGCTAATAAACATATATCCTACAAATAGTATAGCTCAAAAAATGATACCGCTATTTTGAAGAAATTTAAACTGTAGGTTACTAGTAATTAAAGTATCATGCGAATTGGTTCTGGTCGAGTTTGGTCAATGAGTTCGGACTATAGAAGCTTTTGATCGATTTGAAAAATTTGAATTATTAAATATATTATGCTTTGATTAGCTTTTTATCACAAAATTTTATAATTCAAATTTTTTAACTTTTGTAACTGAATCGAAATAAATATATTTTCATTTATTTGAAGTTTTTTTGTTTTTTAATATTTTTAAATAGATAAATTAGTAAGAATTTGTGATATTTTTGAATAGATAAAGTAAATAAAAAATGTTTTTTAGTACTATAAAGTTAATTTGGTTAGCAACGTCTGAAGATCAAACTAATAAAATCTTTTAGGGTTTTAAAATGATTTATTAACTTATCATTAAATTTTAACCAAATAGGTGTAGGGTATTTCTAAGTCGGTTGCACCGACTGGCTGTTTCTTAACTTGTTTTAATTTCGTTTGTCACATCTACACATTTAAAAGCTCTTTAATATCTTTATCTATCTATTTTATCAGTATTTTACACACTATTTATTTCATATTAATAAAATTTAAAATATAAATTTTAAATGTTCAGCCTTAAGTTGACAGATTTTTCTTTGTAAATCTTTACACAAGAAGGAGTTGACTTCCGTATTTCTTTCTTATAATATCGGACTTTTTATTTTATTATTACCCTCGTGGGTTTTCTTTATATTGCCTTCATCTTGCTTTTTAGGCGGACTTCCTTGAACTTTCGAGCTCATAGTGAAGGAGTTTATTAATTTATCCAGATTATTTATATTATTAATATTATTATTATGAACCAATAATAATAATAATAATAATGACAATAATGATAATAATGTTAATAATGAAAATTCTAATACTAATAATAATAATGATAATCTTAATGCTAATTTCTCGTTAAACTCTTTATTACCTCCAATTGAAAGAATGGCACAGAAATGTCTAACTGAAGACTGTAACTACGCACTTTCCAGATTTAGAGATTAGAAAATTTTAAATTATGTGATACTATTTCTTGCAGTTTTGCACGACGACAAAAATCAAAGCGTAATTGAAGGTAAAATAAGAACAAATTTATTTTTTTTGATAAGTATTTTAAGAAAATCTTAGTTTTTTTCGTAGTCATTGCAATAGTAATTACTACAATCCCTTTTATCGTCTCGTGAAAATTATAAGTAGCTTTTTCGCCCGAACAGCAAGAAACAATTTAAATTCAAAACTCTATATCGATTATCTCAATAATTTTATTTTATTTACACTGTCATAGTATCAAAAATAAAAATATCATTTTTTCCTCTAATAAAGCGAAATTATGAGGGTATGAGGGGTAAGCTTAAGAAATTATATATTGACGCTAAGTCATGTTAATTCACTGTCACTGAAACATGGCTAAATGATTCCTTCGTAAATGACAAAATTTTGGACAGTACTAGGTCGATATATAGTAAAGACCGGGGATTATGTTGCTACAACTTGTTCCCGTGGTGGTGGTGTACTACTTACAGTAAGCAATACCTTATCTAGTGTGGCATTAATCACAAGGACTTACCACTCCTTCGATCACCAAATTATTAAAGTTAACATAGGTAACAATTTTTTATACCATGGTATTGTTTACTTTTCTCCTAATTCTGACAATTCCTCATATTCTGAATTTTCTTACTATTTCTCTTGAATATCTTGCTTTTATGGTTTTAAAATGACTTATTGACTTAAATTTGAACCAAAAAAGTTGTTGGGTATTGCTAAGTCGGTTGCAACGACTGACTGTTTCTTTACTTGTTTATAAATTTCAATGATATGCTTTAAGGTCTTCGGAACTGTAAGGATTGTTCCCGACCAACTACTCCAATGGTCCTAATTTTCAAGGACTTTAAGGACATTGGAGAGGCACACTAATACCAAATTTGGAGTTTCTATCTTTATTGGTTCCGGAATTATGCTTGTTTGGCCTAAATTTGATCAAAGAATTCTAGGATCCGATACCATGGTCCAATCTCGATCGTACAAATTTCCTGCCGTATTCTCATTACTAGTAACCTACAGCATAAATTGCATGCAGGTAGCGCCATTAACTATTGAGTTATCCTAATTTGTTTTATATGTTCATTAGTTCTTAGAATGAGTAAAAGGTCCAGAATCCAAACCCATAGGCCAATTTCGCTTATATCCAATTCCGTCAAGATAGCTAAAAAACTTATGAAGCTACCTTGAAGAAGTTTTAACTGTAGGTTACTAGACTGAAAGTTCGCCGAAATTCACACAGTCCGAAAACCTTAAAGCATATCATCGAAAATAATAAAGATAGTAACTTCAAAAAAATGTAAAAGCTTAAAATTTGACACAGGGGTGGTTTTTACTTTTTCCGCAATCTGTCATCAATTGGAGTGGTGGTTCAGGTACATATCTTAGACCTCCCAAGATTTAAAAGCCTTTGAAAAGTTCAACGGCTAACGAATATATATCTAAAAAAAATGCCATAAGTCAACATCTAGTTAGGATATTTTAATAAAGTTTAAACTCTAGGTTATTAGTAATGAAATTACCACAGGGATTGGTTCTGGTCGAGATCGGACAGTTAGTTCGGATTCTAAAATCTTTTGATCAAATTGAGTCCAAACGAATATAATTTCGAAACCAAAGAAGATAAAACCATAAAATTTGGTGCACAGGTATTTTTTCTTATTTGCTTTGTGTATGTAGAATTTTGGATGAATTGGAATAGTGGTTTTCGTACCACCCCCCTATTCTAAAAAACCTTAAAACATATATTCGAAATTAATGAAGATAGTAATTTGAAATAAATATAGAAGCTTTAAATTTGGTTAACATTTTTTTTTTTCTATTTCAATAGTGTTCCCGAAATTTGGACTTGATTGTATTGGTGATTAATGTGCCTCCTAAGAGTAGTAATAGTAGCGCTTGGGCATGGGAAAATAATTATGCAAATTAGGCCAGTGACTTGGCGTTTACTTTGTTGTTGAGAGCTTTTTTAAGGAATGTTGTAGTGTAAAAACAGGTATGCAAATTAGATGTCGTGATTGGCGTTTGCATAATTAGTTTCCGGAAAGTGTTTGTAAATAATATAGAAGGTCAAATAGATAATGTGGAACAAGTAGATAGTGCAATGACCTAAACAGGTGTTGTAATATAATAAGATAGACTATGTAAATAATATGCAAGAATTTATTTTATTTTTTAATAAAAAGCTTTTACGGTGTGTTTGGAAATACAATTGAAAGGTAAATTAAATAATGTAGAACAAGTAAGTGCAATGATCTAAACAGGTGTTATAATATCCAGTATTTGTTACCGGTTGCATAATTAGTTTCCGGAAAATGCTTTTGTAAATAAAATAAAAGGTAAACTAGATATTGTAAATTAGATTAATTGTTATGTTTAATTGAAAAATAATTTGAAAAAAAATTTGGGTTACTTTATTGGTTTCTGCTATGTATAATACAAAAAAATTAATAAAGAATTGTAATAAATATTTTTATGTAGGTAATATAAGTTAACACACACATCTGAAACAGCTTCATAATACCATACTAATAAGTCAATTTCATAATACAATACAAAATGCATAATTTTAATTATTAGATTATGTAGAACAAGTAAGTGCAATAATCTTGTTGTGATAGTATAGTAATATAGATTATTGTAAATAATACGAATTTATTTATTAATAAAAAGCTTTCACTGCCAACCAGTTTCGGAAAAATAATATTAACGCAAAAATGCAGGTGTTATGAGATAAATAAAGTGCAGATATTGAACTTGTTATTGTATCTTAGTTTTAAAGTAATTTATAGCATAGGTTGTATGTATAAAATTGTGAGAAAAAAATTTGTATTTAGTGATTAATTGTTATGTTTAATAAAAAAAAAAATATGAAAAAAATTTAATATAGAACAAGATTTATTATAGATTCTTGTAAATTACTTTCTATTATGCAAATTTGAGGTATGTTATTAACAACTATGTATTATGCAAATAATTTAATAATGAATTGTAAAACGAAAAACAAGTAAATTAATTTTTATATAATATCAATTAATATAATTGAAAAATAATTTGAAAAATTTTTTTTATATATAACAAGATTTATTATGTTCTAGGAAATTACTAGTATTATGCAAATTTGAGTTGTAAAATGTAAATAAGGTGAAATGTGGAGTGGCAATGTTAATTTTATTGTCTATTTGATTCATTTCCTAGTTTTTAAAAATATGTATGGAAAATTTCCTATCCCTTAAACAAGGCTAATTAGTTATATATTATCATTATCAAAAAAAAAGAAGTCGTAAAAACATACCAAATCAATACTGAGAAAAATGGCCAAGAAACAATTGAAGGGGTAAGTGGATAAAGGTGTTAATTAACATTTTTAAAATTTCGAGAAAAATGTATTCAAAGTTTAGAAAATATTTTTGATGTTATTTTTAAATGGTTTAGAAATAACTTTATTAAAAGTATTGCAAAAGTTAGCTTTGTGAATACTCTTATCTGCCAAAGAAATTTTTTTTGGATTTTCCATTTGAAAATAACGGTATTTAAGAATTTGTGCACTTAACTCCTTCTTCGACAAACATTTACATTTGTAAAAAGTGCTTAGAAAAAACTAAAATGGTGTTAAATACTATTCATCATTAATTTTCTATTAAAAAATATTATAAAATTTAGTTATTATTTCATTTTATTTAAACAAAAAATATTAACATAGAAATTATTCATTAGAAATTAAAAAAATGTAACAGAAAAAACAAAAGTAATTAAAAATATTAAATAAAGATTAATTAAACATTAATTTTTTTAGAAAAATAAAAAAAAAAATTTACAAAATTATTTATTTGATTAAATTTTCGTAGAACCATATATTATGTTATTGAGGAACGAAAGGCATTAACCCTTTTATATCTTTCAGTTTTTCAACTGAAATTTGCTTCATTATCTTCTCCCTTGGAAGCAAATCTGTTTGACTATCTGGTGGTTCTTTATGAGAAATTTCAACCTTTAAAAATGGCGAATTTATATCATAGTTGGTTTTATATAAATAGTATCCATACTTTTCTATACAAAACTATTTAATACCGGTTTTGAATGGAACCTTTTCTTTAAGTACATTCATTTTGCTATTAGTTATTTTTAATTTTTTTTGTAATAAATTGACCGCTCTAAAATGGTTGTTCATTTCGGTAACCATTCCATTTTTACCTATTGCTTCCCTGATTATTTGGTTATATTGGTCAGGTGTGTAAATATTTTCATGTTTGCGAGAACCTTTTCAATTCGCCCGAAATCTCTATCACTGTCTAAATAGGAGTGGCCAACTTCAGGGAACTTATGATCGATCAGGTCAAAATACTTCAATATCAATGCTTGGTGCAAACAAATCATATTAAAGTTTTTGTTTTGGCCGGCACATGAGTCTGACCAAATTATTAAATGGCGACGCTTATTTATTTCGAGATTATTATTAATAAGCATCCATAAACAACTAATAACTTCGAGACTTCCCCGATTAGCCTCATCTTCCATCCAAGTATGCATAAAACTTTTATGACCTTCCGTTGTAATGCAGTGGATTCCTAAATTATAAAACCAAAGCTGCCTGGAATAAAATGCCTTGGATGTTGTTAGTTTTGGTAAAGGCATTGTTTGCTGCAAATCAACAATTATGTAACAGACATTAGGATCAGATTTCGCCAATTTTCTGTCCAGTTGTTGCAATTCAAAAACTATTTTATAATTTTCTTGGTGCTCCTCATTACTTTTTCCAGAATCACAAATACTGCATGTATCACTTTTCGGGCAAGGAAATGATAAATTAAAATGATTGTCGAAAATATATCGATAATAAGAAAGGTTAACTTTATATCGTACTCCATTGTCATTTATTTCCTCTAAATACAACTCATGCATTTTTCGGGCATTTAACAAAGGGGATAAGTATTTTTTATTCGGATTATTATCCCGCGAATAATGGGAAGACTCAGCAGGAAAACGCCCAATATGTTCTTTTATAGCTTCTTGTACATCATTTGGAATTTTATGCGGCCTATTGTGGTGTTTTCCTCTATTATCATGCGGTTGACCAAATTTCAGTTTTTTTTGAATAACATCAATTTTTTTCCGGCTAAATTGAGCAGAGAGCTGCTTTACAAATCCTTTTACGTTTACCATTACAAACGACAAAGTACGAATAGCTATGCAAACGTCGTTTTGTAACGCCAGTTTTTGTGCGCTTCGGCGATTTCATTTCAATATTTTTAAATAAAACTGCATTTTTTGCATCAGCATTTAAATTGTAGTAATTTGAAAATAATAGTTGTTTTGATTCTTCATAAATTATTTCAGAACAGCGATAACGGCAATTATTAGTGCATAAATTCCCTAAATTAACTGATTTTTTTTTTAATTACTTTTCCGCTTTGAGTTTCATAAGAAAGTCCCTTTGCTCTACAAATTTGAGATTTCTTACGTTTCCACTCATCGGGATTTCTACTCCTTTTTTTTGTAGTTTTTAATTTTAATGGAAATATTTTTTTTTTGTTTGTCTGATTGCTAGACCCTGCTTCGAGGCTTTCAGTACAAGGTTCTAAAATTATTA
Organism: Dolichopus griseipennis; assembly: GCA_963082915.1. NCBI lineage: Eukaryota > Metazoa > Arthropoda > Insecta > Diptera > Dolichopodidae > Dolichopus > Dolichopus griseipennis. The sequence continues at coordinate 133,194,787 of OY720441.1, forward strand.
TTCCAAAAATTTATATGTTGCAAAACTTAGTACCAAAAATTTTAAATAATATAATATCTACCTGTTAATAATAATTCATTTGATTCAACATTTTTATTAGACTCGATTTCAAGATTATCACTACTAGATTCTAAAATAAAATTATGTTAAAAGAAAACTTACTACCGAACATTTTAAATAATATATACCTGATAATAATAATTCATTTTTATTAAACTCGGTTTCAAGATGATCTTTACTAGATTCTAAAATAAAAATCATGTTAAAAGAAAACTTACTACCGAAAATTTTAAATAATATGTACCTGATAATAATAATTCATTTAAATCAGCATTTTATTAGACTCGGTTTCAAGATTATCATTACTAGATTCTAAAATAAAAATTATGTCAAAATCAAACTTTACCGAAAATTTTTAAATAATATCTACCTGACAAATAATTAGTATTTTCAAAACAACTTGGAGCATATTCGGTATCTGAACCAGAAAAGTCCTCAAGAGAAGTCTTATCTTTTTCAATATTTTCTTTAAACTTCTTCTCTAATTTTTTCTTTTCGAGTATTAATTGGACCATTCTCTTCCCGCGATTCATTTTAAATAATTTTTTTTCATAAAATTATACACAAAAAATAGCTAACTAGTTCTCACTAGTTCATATACAAACATGAAACTGAACACAAAATTTTATTTTCTAAACAATATTTTTAATAAAAATATTTGCTACTACAAAATTTACAGTAATTTTAGCAAAAACATATATTTTTTTAATGCACTAACTATAATAATGCGTACATACATATTGTACATTAGTATACTTATTTTTTTTGCTTTTTCCTTTTTTTGTTCTTTATAACCGTCACTTTCTGATTTAAAAAATTGTACCTATTTTTAAAGAAAATAAAATTATAAACATTAAAAAGGGTGTTAAGTGTTAATACTTTGTAATTAAATTTGCCGACTGTTATGATTGATGTTTTAAGTGGAAGAAGGTGTTAAATAATTCACTTAACACTTTCTTCAATTGAAACATAAATCATAATCGTCTCCAAATTTAGTAAGAAAGTATTAAGGGATCTTAACACTTTTATGCATTGAAAAATTGAACAATTAATCGGTTTTATTGTATTTAACTCCTTTATCCATCGAAAATCTCGCAATGTATTAACTTTATAGCTATAAAACCCTTCACAGTTGAAAATATGGATTATAAAATTATATTCTGTCCGAACAGCTCAATTTTTGCAAAAATGTCACTTAACACCTTTATCCACTTACCCCTTCAATTATTAGAGAAATATTTAGAGGAGTCTTCCAAATTCATAATTATGGAAGAAAAAAGTCAATTTTCGAAAAAGTTTGGAGTCATGTCGAGAAAAATTACATTCAAAATAAGAAAAGCTCCAAATGAAGAAGATATATTGGCATATACTAAAGAAGCCATTAATCAAATAGTTTCATATTTGGTGGAAAACGTTGAACCGAATGATCTCATTGGTATAGTATTTTTTGCTGATAACTTTCAACAGAGAACTCCAGGTTGGATGAATTTTAAGCTTGCAAGTTCAGTGACGTTTGAAGACATTTGGGAACTAATAAGTAAAATATTCCAAAGTAATTCGGAGGGCCTGAATACTGATTCTTTTCAACTAACAACTACAACTGTACGGTTGCCTTCTGGAAGTGGACGAGGGGGAAATTATTTTACTTTCAATGAAGAAAGTTTAAAACGAAGAGGCATTGTTGTCATTAAAAATAATGATAATCTTTGCTTACTCCGAGCTATTGTAGTAGGAAAAGCTTTTATAGATGGTGACATGAATTATAAAAAAATTCGCCAAGATACACAGAAGATGCAGAAAAAACTAGCATTAGAGCTGATGGTAAAAACAAAATTAAATATAACGCAAAGTGCAGGAATATCTGAACTTAAAAAAATACAGCATTATTATGGGGATGAATATAACATCGTTGTTTACGATTATGCTAATAATAAAATATAATTTTTGAAGGTAAAAACGATGGCAAAAGAATTAATTTATTATATAACGAAAATCACTTTAACGTTATTATTTCGCTGACAGCGGTTTTTTGCATTAACCATTACTGTGAAAAATGAAATGTAGGTTACGCAAATTATCATAATTGTGAAGGTATCTGTATTTGTTGTCGACAGTCTCCTGCATGTAATAATATACCTATAACTATTGCAGGCAACTATTGCAAACGATCATTCCGAGGTGGAAAATGTTTTGATAATCATAAAACAGTTACTACATGTCAAAAATTTCACAAATGCTTAATTTGTTTTAAAACATATTTTAGAAAGATTGATTCACCACATAAATGTGATACTGTTTTTTGTAAAAATTGTAACAAAAGTGTAGAAAAAAATCATTTTTGTTATATTATTGTAGATAAGAGCAAACCAAAAATTAATGATTTTGTGTTTATCTTTTACGATCTAGAAACAATGCAAGAAAAAACGCTAGTTAAAAACAATAATGAAGATATTAAACTACATGAACCTAATTTATGTGTTCTTAGCACAAGATGTCATCATTGCATAAAAGAAGAGAAGTTACATTTTTGTTCTAAATGTGGTTTTAGAACAACAGTTTTTGACACAAATGTAATTCCAAATATAGTTGATTACATTTTTAAAATGGCTAAAAAATTTAAACAAGTTGTTCTAATAGCTCATAATGGACAAAGTTTTGATCACCAGTTTATTTTAAATGAATTGCTGCATAAAAGTGACATAGAGCCAAAATTAATCATGAGGGGCACAAAAATTATTCAGATGCAGATTAAAAATATAAGGTTTTTAGATTCTATGAATTATCTTGCAATGCCACTATCACAACTTCCTAAAGCTTTCGATTTATCAACTGATTAAAAAAAAGGTTATTTTTTTCATTTGTTCAATACAACAGAAAATATAAATTATGTTGGGCCAATACACCACTTATGCACTACTATAGTCCTGATACAATGACGGAAGAAAATCGAAAAATGTTTATTGATTGGTATGAACAAAGCAAAAATACCGAGTTCAATATGAAACGTGATTTGATAGAATATTGCAAAAATGATGTACCTACATATTTTAACTGAAGCCTGCATTAAATTTAGAAAACTTCTATTGGAAGAAAATAATGTATGTCCTTTCACTGAGGCTACAACCATTGCTTCAGCATGCAATTTAGTTTTTCGAAGAAATTTTTTGAAACCGGAAACTATAGGATTGATACCCAAAAAAGGTTACAGATTTGCAGATAATCAATCAAAAATTGCTCTTCAATGGCTAATTTGGGAAGAGGATCAAAGAAAGATTAATATTCAACATGCAGCAAAGAAAAAAGAAGCAATTATAAAAAATATAAAAGTAGATGGTTTTTGTTCAGAAACAAAACAAATTTTTCAATTCCATGGGTGCTATTTTCATGGTCATCCAAAATGTTTTCCATATAAGAGGAATGAATCAATACAAGGGAACAAACATGATACTCTTGATATCAGATTTGAAAATACCATAACAAGAACAGAACGATTAAAATCATTTGAATATTAAGTGATAGAAATGTGGGAATGTGATTTTAGAGAACAATTGATAGAAAAAGTATATGAGATGTCATATCTTATAAATCACCTTCTTTTAAAAAACGTTCCTTTAGAACCACGAGATGCTTTTTATGGAGGTAGAACTGGAAACACTTTTATGTATTACAAAGCAAAAGAAAATGAAAAAATAAAATACATAGATATTTGCTCATTATATCCCTATGTGTGCAAATATGGGAAATTTCCAGTAGGATATCCTGAAGTTTTAGTGGGCCATGAAATATGTTCTAAAGTTGACTTAGAAAATACTAATGGTTTAATAAAATGAGATATTCTTCCATCATATGATTTGATTCACCCTGTTCTTCCAATAAAACTAAATAATAAATTAATGTTTACGCTTTGTTTTACTTGCAGCCTTGAAACATATCATGATGAATGCCTTCATTCTGATAAAGAAAGAACTCTGACAGGAACTTGGGTTATAGACGAAGTAGTAAAAGCTGTAAAAAAGGGGTATAAAATATTTGAATTTCATGAAATTTGGCGTTATAAGGTACGACAATATAACAAAGACAACTATGAATCTGGATTATTTACAGAGATGATGGGCAAATTTCTTAAAACTAAACAGGAAGCTTCTGGATGGCCTAAAGATTGCAACACAGAAGAATTAAAACAAAATTATTTAGAACAATTGTTCCAACCAGAAAATATTAAACTTGATACAAACAAAATTTACAAAAACCCTGGAAAAAGATCATACAGTAAGCTTATATTGAACTCTTTCTGGGGAAAATTTGGTCAACGAGAAAATCAGACAAAAGCGCAAATAATAAAAAGTCCAGCTACTTTTTATTCTATATTGACAAATCCAAGCAAAGATGTATTGCACATAATGATTATCAATTCTGACACGGTTTTAGTTAACTGGAAATATAAAAATGAAGATTTAGATTCATTGCGTACAATGAACGTATGTATTGCAAGTTATACAACTGCTCAAGCTCGTTTAAAATTGTATGAATATTTGGAAAATTTACAAGAACGAGTTTTATATTATGACACTGATTCCGTCATATATGTGTCAAAAGAAGGTGAATATGAACCTGCCCTAGGCAATTTTATCGGAGATATGACTAATGAACTAAAATCATATGGATCTGACAGCTACATAAAAGAATTCGTTAGCGGTGGACCAAAAAATTATGCATATAAAGCATTTTCTTCTGACAAACAAAGCGATGCAGTAGTTTGTAAAGTAAAAGGAATTAAACTAGATTATAATAATTCAAAACTAGTCAATTTTGAAAAAATTAAGGAAATGGTTTTATTAAACGATAAAGCCGGTGTGAATATTTTGTACAAAAATTTTCGAAGAACAAATGATCATAAGGTAATTACAGTTCCAGAAACAAAGATATACAGGCTAAAAGCAGAAAAACGAAGGTTTTATGAAAATTAAAGTTCTGTACCATTTGGATTTAAAAGAAAAAAATAAAGTTTTTTAAAAAGAAGTTTGATCAATTTTTTATTATTTTTAATTTTATAAAGGAACACAAGTTTTTATTTTGCCCGAATTTTATACATCGCTAAACATACATCGCTAAATCGATTTATTTTTCGATTCTCATCCGATGCATAAACTTGAGTCTATATCTACCCCCCTTCCTTCTCTGCGTTACAAACGTAATGGCAAATTTATTATACTCTTTGACTATATAGTCATATGGGTATAATAAAGATGATATTAAAATACCTGAACCTAATTTATATGTACTTAGCTTAAGATGTCATCATTACATAAAAGAAGAGAAGTTAAATTTTTATTCTAAATGTGATTTTAGAACAACAGTTTTTGACACAAATGTAAGTTCAACTTTAGTTGATTACATTTTTAAAATGGATAAAAAATTTAAACAAGTTGTTTTAATAGCTCATAATGGACAAGGTTTTGATCACCAGTTTATTTTAAATGAATTGATGCATAAAAGTGACATAGAGCAAAATTAGTCATGAGAGGCACAAAAATTATTCAGATACAGATTAAAAATATAAGGTTTTTAGATTCTATGAATTATAAAATAATTTAAACAAGTCATGAAAAAAAACCAAGGGTTTTTAAAAAAGCACATTTTCAAAATAATATAGTGTTTCATACAGAGTATTTTATCAGAATATAATGTTGAAGCTTCAATGTTAACGTTTAATTTAAGAAATATATACGTTGGTGACTAAGTTACTACTTACTTATAGAAACAGTACATTTTTTAATTTTTAAGTCCTAATAGCCCCTCAATTGGGGGAAGGTTGCCCAATTTCTCAAAGATCCAATCCTCACTACTCCCCTTCCCCCAACTTTTTTAGGTTCAAGAAATAAATTATGAATTCTACCAAAATTTGAAATTTTACTTAGAATTTTACTATTTAAGCAAAAATGGTTAAAACTGAGAGACACTTTCTTCCGAATTTTGGAAATAAAATAAAATTAAGTTATACAGATATGGACAGCTTAATGTACAAAATACATACACTTTGATAGTACTGTTTATCAAAAAACAAATCCGTATGGTTTCACTTTGTATTTCATATTAAACTCGGTATTTTAGCTTTGTTCATAACAATCAATTAGCATTTTTCGATTTTGTTCTGTCATTATATCAGGAAAATAGTAATGCATAAGTGGTATTGGCCCAATTTATATTTTCTTTTGTATTGAACAAATGAGGAAAAAAACGCTTTTTTAGCACATTTTCAAAAAATTTTGTAAAAATGTGCATCCTTAGAAATTAGTAGGAGTCGGTTAACAAAATTTTTTTGTCACGTCCCCTGTTAGGCAGCTATAAGGGCTCGAAAATTGAAATTTTGCTATTATTAAACACCTGTAACTTGAATACC